>OX382196.1:8399902-8989830 GCA_947507515.1 Eulithis testata | reverse complement strand
TTAAAACTAGGTGCGCAAACCTTTTACAGGCGAACACAACATGCATTAGGTAGATAATAACTGTGAATGAAAACTAAGGATAACAGAATGACTTGATAATAGACCAAAACTTAACTAATTAGTAACCAGAGCCAAGCTACTTCCAATAAAAAAGAGTGGCATAGCCTTGTTATGAGCCATCTATAAATCGTTTGCAAAGGTTTGTAGATAGCTCCACTGTTTCATGTGTCTAATGTTAATATATTGTAAATACTGTATTAGTTGTAGTTTTCTTTGTGAATAAAAAAAGTAACTACCTTAAACACCCGTTTAAAATTAAATTGCTGTCTCATTACTAATAAACAAAAATGACTAACAAGTAATCTTAACAGTAAGATAGCTAGAGATACAGTCAACTGTAAAACAGTAGACAGTCAGTTCCGAGGCCCTGTTATCTAGAATCACTTACTATCTTCCCATTTAAGACGATTCTAAATGATATTGTGTGTTTTTACAGAATATATGAATGTAATATTGACAATGGTATCGATTCGGTTGTTGCCTTTTTCTAAACTAACCTAATTTGACAGCTCTAAAATTATAGCCGTCCTTGTCGTTTCAGTTTATGAGAAAGGGACGGCAGCATTTTTAGTGCTGTCAAATTAGGTTAGTTTAGAAAAATGCAACAAGCGAATCGATACCAGTAGTAGGGATTGATTCATTCTGGCTCACCCAAAAAAAGTTGCGATTGGGGTGGTCTTGCCAGGGCGCCAGCTAAAAAAAAAAAAAAAAAAAAAAAAAAAAGTTTAGACTCTATTTGTATGTTTTGGCACACGCCTGATCGATTGCGCTAACCCATTTTAACGCACCCCGGCCCATTCAAAAGTTACGAAGCCACTTGTATACTCAATGAACAAACAATAGCGTTTTATTGAGGGTCGAGCCATTGTGTCCGGCTTGCGGGGCAGGTACTATAGATAAGCAGTCCCCATCCGTTGACGAAAAGAATTTGTGTGAATTAAATTAGTGTAATGCTTGTTCACATCATTAGGTATTAAATCGAGAACTATGTAGGTCAAAAATTAACCTCCAACTGAACTTTTTTTTATGTGACATCTCTCAAGCCGAAAACTTCCCTGGCGGAGGGTGGATGCGCGCGCATAAAGGCTGCGTTCCGAGCACAACCCCTAATATTAAGCCCGCATTACAATAGGTAATTATCTATAATATCATATTATTATATTATGATAATATGATAATCAATATTTATTATTTATTTATTAGCAATACACAAATATATTTTTATTTTATATGTATATTATTTAATATTGTACGGCCCCCCACGATACATATAATATGAAATTATTATTTAAGTATTAATTATTTAACCATTATTAATTATTTTTATTATTTAAATAAACTAACCTAACACCTTCACTGTGACGCACTGTCCGTCGCCTGATTAACCAGCAGTGGGCATTAATTATAAGCTGTGGATGATGTAATTGCAAATAAAATTTTCATGAAGTTCATCTTTTAGCATCATGTTATAACGCGATACAATCAATGCAAATATAAAAACCAGCCGACAGGTAGTGGCCACCCAAAAAGGCATTTTGCTTGTCGGGACATGACGCGAGTTTATTGCTACGTGAAAAGGGCGTCAGATAACATATTCGATAAATCAATGTGAGTTATGCGACGCTGCAAAAAACTATTAGGCACCCATCACAAACCAAGAAAGTTTACCTGTTGAAACATGTCATGAGTTTTTTGCGATATTTCTCTGCTATAAAGGTCTAAAACCCTCGAGTTACTACCACAGTCTTACGCCATTCGTGCAGTGAACTACAGATAAATATTGTTATAACGTCTAATAACATCTGCGTGTATTCTAAAATTATTCGTTACTCAACACACAGTATTTGCCACAATAAATAGTGTTTCCGTGTTCTACCGTATAAAATGGAGGTAAGTTGTTATATTACGTATTTACTTTGAACCGATTTCACCTTTGCACTTAAACGCTATCAATATAAGCTAAACCGAGTTCAAGATACCCTTGATGACAAACTTTTGTAGCAAAACTTTGACTTTATTTGATCTATGATTTTGCATTTATGTTGTATGTCTACTTGTATCTATGTATTTTTAAAAGTAACATGTTGTTACAGGACACGCCAAGTTACTCCCCCGTGGAGGAGGTTGAAGAACATAACACTTTCAAGCAATTCTATTATAATATATCTGATGAAGAGGACACCACCAATTGCGTACCATACTACCTTGCAAAGAAATCTATATTGAAGCGCCCCCGCAGTAGTCTCAGCAACATAGATGAGTTCTTTCCGGAAGTGCCACCAAAAAAGAAGAAAGCAAAAAACTCATCAAACGTTGGACGAATGAACAAAGAGGGTGGTACATCATACATATCAACAAACACAGACGACAGTGTTAATGCAGCACATCTTATAAAAATTGATGTGTTTGATATGAAAAAGCTGAGCAAGATTCCTCCTACCCAGCATTGGAAACACGCTGACGTTCGCGTTAAATATTACTGCAAGGAATTGAATAACAAAAATTATGAAAATTTGAAAAAAATTGTTTATCAAATCACCAAGGAGATATCGGAATCCGAAGACAGCAAAATATATTCTTTCAAAAATCAATAACTAGCTAGATGTAATAACTAAATATGTAAATAATGATTTTTAGAATAGGTAATAACATTGTCAATATTTTCTTGTATATCAGGTATTTTCTTTTTATACTTAAATAAAAAACTTTTTAATTCCATTAAACTTTGTTTTATTTGTCTAATGATCCACTTTTAACCACATTCATCGATTAGTTAACTTAGTTAATTTAGTTAACTTTAACTATTTCTATCTAGTCCTTTTTATTTTTAAAGCATTCATTAAACAACTTGTGTAAAAATAGATCGTTATTGATAGTATTGTTACTAAATAATTCAATAAAATCGGTCATAGTATTTCCGTAAAACTTGAAATACAGATATGTCAAACAATATTCTCCACACACTGTAGTTAAGTCGTGCTGCAATCTATATCTATTAAAATCCCACTGTCTTGAGTTCCTGCGCAAGAAGTTTTTGTGGTAGTCTTTAGGTGCGCGTCCATATGAATCAAAATACTGACCAACTCCATTTTTATCTATGTGCATGGCAATCCAATGTGACCCTGGCTTGTTGTCCGGATCCAAATTGCTTATTAGATACACCGGTTTTTTTACATGCAGTGGTAGCCTGTTTGCAGCATACACATTTTTGTGTAAAGCTGGGTGAATGTAGTGTAAATATTTTTGAATATCAATTGTATCCATTATTCTTAATAAGGTAAGCTGTGTCAAGTTCAATCTTCAAACCAAGAATGTGACAAGGAAATATGTAAATTACTTTTTATAGAGAAAAAGTAAAGAAGAGGTTTCAGGAAATAAAACTATATGTAGGTATGCATACATCAATGTTTTATTTATTTATTATATAACTAAATACAATTTTATTCAATCTTGACAATTGATAGTCTACGGTTACATTTCAATAACATTATCGAACTTTGCATGAATAATTCAATTTATAGTCTCAGTACATTCAAAACAATACAATTTTATTACATCCTAACTACTATAGTCTACAGTTACATTACGATTCTTATCAATTTCAATAACATTATCGAACTCTGCATAAATAATACAATTTATCGTCTGAGTCAGAGCAGATTCAAAACGAACCTCCAGTCTAACGCTACCATGTTTTATAAGATTCCAATGAGTGTTTGAATTTGAGCTGAGGTCAGCCGTTAGATCAAACGCCAACACACAATATCCTTTTGCATATTGCTCCCTAGATATACCATTACCTTCATTCAGAAAATGTATACCTGTCCCTGAAAATAGTGTGTGATAGGCTGCTGTGTAAATATTATTATCGAATGATGGTTGCAAAGCTTTCGAAGGTATTTGTTGACCATCAATGTATAAACAAAATGTATTTATATTGTAGTTTTCAAAATTGAATGGATTTTTTGTTAGACCCCCATTAAACGCTGCATTGTTCACAAAACCGATTATACACCTTTTGGGAACTTGCCCCAAAAAAATATTATCTAGAGTCTTACCCTGAATCCCCGAAGGAATAGTTAAAACTTTGACTTCAGCTCGAGTGATAGGATATTTAGCTGTAGTAGAGGCTAAAACTTTTTGATGTGCAAGTAATACAGTAGGATTGATTCGTGCTCTACGTATAATAAGTGTTGCATCTGTAATGCATACTTTAAATTTCAAGTCGGATGTAGAAGCCATTAGGTTAAATGTTTCTCTCGAACGAACTAATTTAACACTCATTTCAACACCATTTATTAAAAACTTTTCTTGATTAAATATATCTCCATGAAGATGACCAATCATTTCTATCTCCTTACTTTCACATGCTAATTCTCGTCTTTTAACAAATCCATCATTTTTTTCATCAGTTGAATCCATTTTCCCAGCCGTATCTTGATACCAAAGACCACAAGTCAGATGAGATTCCTTAGCTGCAGGAGCATAATTTAATAAAGTTTCCATGTAAGCCCTATAGGCATATGTATTGTTTGGCGGTGATACTAGCTTTTGATTCAGATAAATATCTAGTTGGGTGAAAAGAGAATGGAGCCAATTGTTTACTGGAGCCACAACAGTTGACTCAGTTAATTTCGTACCATCCTGGTTTAGTATCTTGGCTTTTATGTGCAGCAATGTATGGGATAAATCCATGTAGTCATCACCTGTTCCAGGTACTTGAAATTCTATGGGTCCATCATCAGCTAGAGATGAGATGGGTTTGTAGTGTATCCATAACCCGTTTTCTATACTAGTTTGCGTGGATGGTAGAGCAAATAAATCTAACTCTGATTTTATACATTCACAGGAATGGCTATGTAAGAATGACATTTTAAAAATTATTTATGAGAATATATCTTTTTGATTATTAACTCGTAATTTTTTTAGAGCTTTCACTTTGGTAGTCGACGGTGGAATGACTGAACTAAGACGCTTCCTTTTGGTTATATATCCAGAACCAGACATATTCAATCCATCAATTTTATCATGAGCTTTTCTTTTCAAGTTTGAAGTAGCTACTTTTAACCGACTTTTAATTGATTCTTCCATGGGGCGGGCACTAGCCATATCTGATAGAAGACCGACACCAGCATTTAGAGCCTCCTTGCCTATAACGCGAGCGCCACTAGAAAGTAAGGGTAAAACTGATCTAAACAGCCCTCCTAAAAAGCTACCGATCCCATGACCACGTTGATAAGGCGCCCCTTTATAAATCACTCCAATACCAGAGCCAGCTTGATGAGAATAATAATGTTCATATGGACAAGTTATGCTGTCACGGGGATACATTATAATTTTTTGAAATGAAGTTTAACACACACTGTCCCAAACTGGAATGGTATTTTTTGACCTGTGCTGGATCTTATATCTATTTCAATGGTGTCAAACTCTCTACGCATAACTGGTAAATAGTGAGGAGGTGAGAAAACATGCATTTTATTTGCGCCATATATATACTTTGCTGGATCTAAAGGAATGATTCTCAGGAGAGGAGACATAACATCTCCTACTATCTGAGGATCGATTATGTCACAATAGACAAATAATTGTGATGGTAACCCTAAATGCAAATTTGCGGGGCATTTTCCAAGACCATTATCTACAAGATTCCTATTAGGTTCAAAACCGAGTTGAACACCCAATTTGGGTTTTAGAATCACTGATTTTACTGAATCATCCATCACTGAAACTGACACAAACTTTGATATTTCATCATAGCGAAATCTTACTTTTTCCTTCACATTATTCAACGCTGTTAAAATATGATTAATGTTATCGTAATTTGTAGCTGGAATGTGTTTTTTATAATAAACCAATGAAGGTTTTTTCTCATTTGGCATCACCATCGATTTAGTTATGTAAATAATATTTTCATGTTCTTGAACAGTAAACATGGTACATGGATATTGAAATTCAACAACTCCGACGGTCCATTGCCCTTCCAATTTTATGGGTTTTGGTAATTTAGTTGAAAATCTTGTAGTAACATTGTCTGGAAAATATTCCATAGAACTGTTACTAGGTAATGTTAAATAAAAACTTTCTTTATTCATATTTGTTTTAAATCGGAAACTAGAACCCAACTATTAAATTTATCTGGATAACCTTTCCACTTCACTAACACTTGCTTTCTGTTGCCAGAATAGCGGGAACTGATTATTTTATCTAGTTTATAATTTAGAGAGGGGTCATACGTCACTTTTTGCAATTCTTTTTCATAAAAGGTTCCAACAATGTTTTCTTGCTGTAAATCTCTTAGTGTGTACACAATCCATGGAGCCCGATCTATCACTGAAGATATTACAAATATTTCATCACTCCAATTAGATTCATATCCTTTTTGAAATATATGTTTATATTTTGTTATTCTTACATAGTCTCCAATATGAAATTTTGGCAGTGTTGGAGATGTATTGGTGTTATTTTGAACATGTTTACGTGTATACAAATTGTTCCACACTGTCATTATATTTTTTGAGTTTACATCACAAGGACACATCTTGATGCTGGAATGGTAACTGTGGTTATATGAATATATTAAGTCCTGTAAAATATCAATGTATTTATATGTATTTTTGTGAGTAAAGTAACGCCACATCCTCATTTTGAGTGTCCTTTGAAATCTTTCAACTACACTAGCCTTAATATCGGGGTTGTTTGTAGTATAGTAATTGACATTCTTCGTTTTAAAGTATTTTTGAACATCTTTCGAAACAAATTCGGTTCCTTTGTCGGATTGTATATGGGTTGGTGTTATATCGGCTTCACGAAATATACTTTCAAAACATGTTTTAATCGATTCAGAATTTTTATTTTTCATTGATCGAGCATAGGCAAATTTGGTAAAAACATCAATAACACAAAGTATATAATTAACACCATCATTATATTTTGAATAAGTTCTCATGTCACTTAAGTCAGCTTGCCAAAGTTCATTAAGATTAGATAAGACATATTTGTTTCGTGGAAATTTTTTGTGAACCGGTTTATGTAGTGTGTATGTTTCTTGTGATTGTAACCATCTTTTAACATCTTCTCTGTTCATTTTACCTTTCATAGCACTAGCCAGTTTATCAATACTAGCATATCCCGCTGGGTGTGAAGGGTTATAGTAGATATTGTTTATTTCTAATAAGGACTCCATTTTTCCCAATCTATCTTCTGTCTGGTTTTGCTAGTAACTGGTGTTGAAAACTCTTCCTCCTCTTTATATGGTGTGATCGGAAGCTGCTGCATATAGTCGACTCTTTGTGGATTTCCAATATAAATCATTGGTATTTTAATATCTTTCAGTGCTTTTGCAAATTTCTCCCATCCTATTGGAGCACTTCTTTTTAGCGGTCTCAAAAAATCATTTACTAAGTCAACAATATTACTCCCAGGGATTTTTTCTTTGTCTACAGTAATTATACCATCAGCATCCCAATAAATTTTATTTTTGTTCGATACCAACAAAAACAATAATCTCTCACCCTTCCTTATATATGTTTTAGGTACCAAGCTGAGTATGTGTTTTGGGGTGTAAGGAGTTGGTTTTTCATGAGAAACAGTAATATTTACCTGTTCCTCACCTTCGTCTGGAGACTGAACAGTAACTGAATCTTTAACACTGATTTCATTGTTTTTATTATCAACTGTGTCATATCCACTATTATCCCTATCAGATACTTCAATATTTGATACGATGGGTAATTGAATTGGTCGACGTCCTTCTTCAGCAAAATGTAAATATCGCTGCAAAACTTGCATGTATAGAGTACACTTTTTTCTTTCTTCCATATCACTTTTTAAAATGTCTTGCATTTCCATATCTAATCGTGATAGGGGGTTATCAGTCGTATTATGCTGATTAAGTTTTTCTATTACACTTGGATCAACAAGCAACATTTTCTTGGCATGTTCCATTTTTCAAACAAAAGAGGCAACTAATGCACTTAAAATTGAACCCAGTATCATTGGTAAAAAGGCACCCCCTTTTTGAATGATTATGTTTTTGCGAATTTTGTTTGTACTTTTACGTACTAGTTTGCGAAGTATGTCTTTATACTTTTTCAATTTTTTTCTAGCTTTTTCTTCTAAGGGCACTTTTCCTTTTAAAACGTTATGAATGCATTCACAAATACAATTTATTTCTTCTTCATCGCACGATTTTAAAAGAGCTTTTATGTATTTTGGTTTAAGTGTATGCAGGGCTCTAAGTAAATCCGTATGCGTCTTTAGTCTTCGATGCATTATTTATGACTGATATGAATTTGTTGATTCTTAGCATATTTAAACACTTTTGTTGGGATGTACACGGTACAATATCCGTCTGAAGGGAATATTTTTGTCTTAAAACGGCACACGTCATTAGTATCCTGTTTTAAATCAATCATTAGGTATCCATGAGCTTCATTAGTCGCATCTTTGTAAGAATCTTCCATAAACTTAATATTTTCTGGCGAAACTTGTCGTGCTAGGTATCGAATTTGAGTCTTATCACGAGGATTTTTGAAATAGATGATATAACTAGAGTTTAGTGATATGTCTCTTTGCCCTTTACCTTGATGAAATAAGTTTTGTGTTATGTAGAAAACACTCAAATTTCTGTGATGACTACCTTTTGTAAAAATATCAACAATGCGCCCATCGGATTCCCTCATGAGATCATCGATAATTATAAGTTGAGGATCCTTTCCATCGAACATACTAAGATCTGGTATTCCTTGAAAATAATTTACGTTTCTCAAATTATACAACGGTTGCATTTCATCATAACACCATGTAGTTTGAACAAAATTCACACTACAAACTTCTTTTACATATTTAATAAAGTTTGTAACAAAATTGGATTTTCCACACCCACTTGGACCAGCCACTATTGCAGTAAATGGATGATTGAAATGAAACATTTTTGACTACCAACACGTGTTTCTGGTATGAGGTAAATGAAAATAATGAAACAATGTATTGAAAGATACAAATATATATATATTTATGTAAACTTAAAATAGGATTAAAAATTATGTCTTATATTATGTCTTAACTCTATAAATATATTATTACATTAACAGCTAGGTACTTTACAAAGGTGCGGTGAGGTAGGTACCTAACTAGATACTTAAATTCTAATATTACTTAAACTTAGTTTCTTAAACTATAATGCCCCCATGCTAAAGTATTTACAGAATTCGATAAAATAAAACGTTTAGTATCATTATGTGAAAGACATGTTTTGTTAATTTTTTGAGTGAAAATTACATGCTTTATTGACTTAAATCTATACATGTGAGAAAATTGAATATTTTTATCAAAGAGACACGTCTTATAGTTATCCATTGTAAGTTTTTTAGTTACACATTTATTTACTCCTTTAGCCTTTGTAATGATTCTATTTTCAACCAGCATTGCATACATTTTCGATCGTAAGCCCACAAACTCTGTAAAGATTTTACCGTTATTTTCATCTTTAAATAACCCTACTCTTTTCTTGTTGACAAGTGGAAAATTAAATACATTGTCTGTTGGATAATCAGATGTATCGAAGTATGTTTGAATGTCGTCTTTAATATCTCTGTAAAAATCCTTTGTAAATATTTGGTAAACCAAACTGTCTGTATCTGTGTATAACAGATTGATATTGGTTTGAAATTTATTTTTCATGTAATTATAATGGAAATCATACATCAAAGTTTTGGATATATCTAAAACACACAATCCTAAATAGATGGGTTTGTTGTAAACCAATTTTGTTTTACGAAGTTGTATTGCAACTAATTCTTCTGAAAATATGGAAAGACTATGAAATTCAGGTCTTGCTATTAAACTTTGAGCCCCTTGAATCTTCCCTCGATTTTCCCAGTGAGTGAGCAATTTAACATTTACCCGTTTCTCAATGTTTTCCATTGTTTTTCCAAAGATTGCATTGTTCATAAGCTTATAGAAATCTTTTTCGAAATCGGATTTGGCTTTGGTTCTTTGATTTGTATTTAATTCTATATACTTGCTTAACCATGGACTTTGATCAAATTTTAAAATTCTATGAATTTTTTTTATTTTTAACCCCATATTTAAGCATTGTATTAAATTTCTGTAGTGTATTACGTAGCTACTTTTATTATTTAGGTTTGGAACCAGTTTAAAGTCTTTTGTATTCCCTATACAAACATTTTCTGGGCAGAGTGGAAAATCAGAATGTAAATCATGTAAGTTATCAGGATATTCTAAATCTACTTCTAAAATATAGCCGATTTCAGAATCGATTGCAACTTTGAAATTTGTCTCAATATCAACCCACTGGAAACCTCCAACGGGGAGATACTGTGACATCGCCCAACCATATAAATTATTAGCATCAAGATATATTAAAAATGATGTTGCCTGATTTCTATCGTAATTATTCATGTAGTGGTTGTTTGCTTTGGCATATCGATGACTGCACTGTGATACTCCACCTCGAATACCAGATTTAATAAAGGTAATTTTATCAAAATCTGTTAGCAACTCTAACTCTATTTTTGTGTATTTTAACATCGCATCCCAACTTAAACCTGGTGCTGTATAGTAATGCGCAGGATCCAAACCATATGTGCTCATACAAACAGTTCTAAAGTTTTCAAAAATGTCACTTAGCAATAAAACATCTGTCTTTAAGTACAAATCCGAATAATCACTCATAGAACGACATTCAAAATGCTGCCAAACATCTTTAGCATGTTCATAGTCTTCATTTGAAACGTTTGTACCCGTTATTGAGCTAAAGAATTGGTTTTGTGTAGGAAGAGATTTTTGTTTAAGACTTTCTAGCCCGGTCATAAATTCATAAGGATATACACCTTTTCTTTTTAATCGGTTAAAATCCTGCTCATTCGGAAAATGTTTCCTCAATTCATCGAATTGATTGATGTTTAGATTATTTGCTAGTGTTTCCAAACTACATGACAAAAATTTCAGAGAATCTATAAACCGTAAACTTACTCGATGGTTATTAACTTTTAATAATTTTGAAAAAGATATATAACGCTCTTTGTTTTGGGGAATTATTTCCACTGCACCTTCAGCAAAATTTAAGGCATGAACAATAAAATGAGCATCATAATTACTTAGATTATGCAAGATAACCGGAATGAAACATTGACTTCTAAATTTACTGCTACATATTTCATGAGCAACACCTCGAAAAACGCCTGTATACCAATCGTGGTCTATTATTTGTTGGCATTTTAAATCTCTCCCACAAATGTAGCATGTAGTAGCTACAGCTATTTTAACTTTGTCCATATCTGATAAAGGTAATGGACATTTTTGAAAATTATTTATTTTGGTAATTATTTCAATGTCTTTCTGTAAGCTTTCCATAAACTTTTTTGCACAGTCATCACCCACGTAAGTTCTGTATTTGGAAAGACTGTCGTCATAAGCACATTTAATGTAATACCCGAAACTATATACATCATGTCTTTGAACATTTTCAGTATGAGGTAAATCTGGATCATTTGAGCAGGATGTGATTGGCCTCAGAAATGATTCAAAATCCGCATATATAACAAACGGAACCTTGAGTTGTTTTTGATATTTATCGAATGAAACCTTATTATTGGAAACATTTTCACCGAACCAATTCTTTAAGCATGGTTTTTCGGAAGGTAAGTCAGTACGAATTTGATTACAATCTCGCTTTTGATGTTGCAATAACTGCTCGTGGTTTGAAAAATACAATAAACAGCCATCACATAAATGTATTGCGGCGTGTCGCGAGGTGAGTTGGCTTCTTATTAAACGTGACATATTTTTAATATAGCAATAATGACCATTTGAACCATTTGTTATGTATAATAAGTTAATGTGACAA
The DNA here is from genome assembly GCA_947507515.1 of Eulithis testata. NCBI lineage: Eukaryota > Metazoa > Arthropoda > Insecta > Lepidoptera > Geometridae > Eulithis > Eulithis testata. The sequence continues at coordinate 8,977,898 of OX382196.1, read as the reverse complement.
CTTTTTCGACACTTTGTGAAATATAAGGGACCAACAACAGAATTTTGTTTTTTAACATCATCATATTCTAATCCGAAAACATTCACACTCATGTTGTTTAATTTTTCAACTTTTGAGATGTCACATAGTTTAACGGGGAAAGAAACCCCATCAAGTTTTAATTTATTTTCATTTCTTACATATGATGTAACTCTATCAGCATTTTTTGCAACTGGATACAATGCCGATAGTAATGCCCATTGGAAACATTTAACGTCTGCGTTTTTAACATTGACTACTGCTTTTTTTGTTTGTATATCATGTGGTAATTCAATGTATGATGTACCACGTAGGGGGTTAAATTTATTGATATTCATATCAATGCTCACAATTTTAGATAAACTCCAGCCACTATCCTTTTTTTCAAATTCGCTTATTTTGCTAGACAAAGTGTCCTTTAATGATTTTAAAAATATATCTAAATCATCACCTTGCATGATTATAAAGTTACTAGTTTGAAAGTCAAATGAGTTTTTTATTTCCTTTGTTTGTTGTACAAAATCAGCGTACAATATAAAGTTAACTTTAAAAATTGTTAGTTCTTCGATAGCTTCATTGATTAAAACTGAAATTGTTTCATTGATTGATTCTACAAATAATTCAGGAGTTTCAAAATCTATTTTCGTTTTATCTATTTTAGATGTTATTTTGTATGTATAAACACGGTTTCCAAAAGCTGATTGTATAAGATCAACATTCGATAAAGAATGTTGAATTTTAACAGAGTTATATTTATGTTGTTTACTATTGAAATGGCTGTTTAAATACCTCTTTTTTATTGGCAAATTGCAGGTAGTGCAATCCACAGTTCCAGTTTCAGCTTCCATACAAAGATTGAGTAATTCATTATCAAAAATTGAGTCAAATGCTTCCCGCGATGTTGATGGTGTTTCCAAATGGTTTTGTTCCTCTGACCGTCTTCTCTTCATTAGATATATATGTCCTCTTTATCAGATATAGCATTATAATAGAATTGCTTGAAAGTGTTATGTTCTTCAACCTCCTCCACGGGGGAGTAACTTGGCGTGTCCTGTAACGACATGTTACTTTTAAAAATACATAAATGCAAAATCATAGATCAAATAAAGTCAAAGTTTTGCTACAAAAGTTTGTCATCAAGGGTATCTTGAACTCGGTTTAGCTTATATTGATAGCGTTTAAGTGCAAAGGTGAAATCGGTTCAAAGTAAATACGTAATATAACAACTTACCTCCATTTTATACGGTAGAACACGGAAACACTATTTATTGTGGCAAATACTGTGTGTTGAGTAACGAATAATTTTAGAATACACGCAGATGTTATTAGACGTTATAACAATATTTATCTGTAGTTCACTGCACGAATGGCGTAAGACTGTGGTAGTAACTCGAGGGTTTTAGACCTTTATAGCAGAGAAATATCGCAAAAAACTCATGACATGTTTCAACAGGTAAACTTTCTTGGTTTGTGATGGGTGCCTAATAGTTTTTTGCAGCGTCGCATAACTCACATTGATTTATCGAATATGTTATCTGACGCCCTTTTCACGTAGCAATAAACTCGCGTCATGTCCCGACAAGCAAAATGCCTTTTTGGGTGGCCACTACCTGTCGGCTGGTTTTTATATTTGCATTGATTGTATCGCGTTATAACATGATGCTAAAAGATGAACTTCATGAAAATTTTATTTGCAATTACATCATCCACAGCTTATAATTAATGCCCACTGCTGGTTAATCAGGCGACGGACAGTGCGTCACAGTGAAGGTGTTAGGTTAGTTTATTTAAATAATAAAAATAATTAATAATGGTTAAATAATTAATACTTAAATAATAATTTCATATTATATGTATCGTGGGGGGCCGTACAATATTAAATAATATACATATAAAATAAAAATATATTTGTGTATTGCTAATAAATAAATAATAAATATTGATTATCATATTATCATAATATAATAATATGATATTATAGATAATTACCTATTGTAACGCGGGCTTAATATTAGGGGTTGTGCTCGGAACGCAGCCTTTATGCGCGCGCATCCACCCTCCGCCAGGGAAGTTTTCGGCTTGAGAGATGTCACATAAAAAAAAGTTCAGTTGGAGGTTAATTTTTGACCTACATAGTTCTCGATTTAATACCTAATGATGTGAACAAGCATTACACTAATTTAATTCACACAAATTCTTTTCGTCAACGGATGGGGACTGCTTATCTATAGTACCTGCCCCGCAAGCCGGACACAATGGCTCGACCCTCAATAAAACGCTATTGTTTGTTCATTGAGTATACAAGTGGCTTCGTAACTTTTGAATGGGCCGGGGTGCGTTAAAATGGGTTAGCGCAATCGATCAGGCGTGTGCGAAAACATACAAAAAGAGTCTAAACTTTTTTTTTTTTTTTTTTTTTTTTAGCTGGCGCCCTGGCAAGACCACCCCAATCGCAACTTTTTTTGGGTGAGCCAGAATGAATCAATCCCTACTACTGTGCTACGGCAAAAATCATTAATGAAATAATACATTTAGAAGAAAACGAGTTTAATACTGAAACGCATAATTACTAGTTGAAAACTAGGCATGGCATAAAAGTAGTTCCATAGGCATATATAATATAACCTCGCGTATATAACAGGTCTGACAGATGTCACTACGAGTAATAAAAACTTCCGGATCCGGAACCCGAAACCGAAACCAAAGAATTATTTTATGCCCAAAACGCACTATTGAGCGGCACATATCAATAATCTGCTATTTAGAAAAAAAACCTTATAATTATAATTTTTATAAATTTTTTTTACTTTTATTGGGTTTGTTTCTGCTAACCCAAAAGCACTATAGTAAAATAGTGCTTACTTACCAACTTTTCTCTGTACATTGTCTTGTGTCAGGGTCGCGTACCTTGGAACCACACGTTAATTTCACGCTTACATCCGCTGGAGGCCAGACAAACAGAAACTTTAGCATTAAAATATAATATTTGGAGCGAGAAAATAGTGAAACGTTCAAGTTTATTATTAGTCGGGTTGTATCTGTAAGAATATCAAAGTTGGTTATTATTCATGAAATATATAAGAGTTCATTTAGATAGAGATGAAACTTACTTAGTGACCGAAATCTCTACAAATTCAAATCTAACCCTTCAAAAAAGTTACTAACCTTTTTTTTCAAACCTATCTATCAATAGCAAGGCCTCACCTTTATTTAGTTTCTTGAGTTGTTTTTGAAGGATTTGAAATAATATTCAAGAGAATAAAGTTTTAAAAATATCTTCACATTTTTACTTGGGTATCTTTTGAAAACCCATTTTATAAGTGTATCGTAGGTAGACCTAGACTTGGCTGTGTTCGAAACTACAATGTATCTTTCAACTGGTTCCAACTTTTCTGAGAGGCCAGTCTAAATGGGTACTAAAAAGGGTTCATAATGAACGTACTTTGACCTTAACATCTGGGTGGTAAAGAATATTGGTATAGATACAATGTCTGGGCCAACCCAATACATGTTATAACTAATTAGGATTCTCTTACCAATGTGGCCTCTAGCTATTTTACTTTGAATGCGTAGGCAGTTATTACACCGAAATAATTAGGGAGCAGATAAAATCTCAGTCTTTATAATCTTGGCCACGTCAGAACTAAAGATTTACTACATACAATAATAACCTCGTAAATATAGCAGTACATTACTATTGTGTATCGATCACACAGTTTTGAAATCAGCTGTCATCAAGATCCAAACATAAACCGTATCACCAACGGAATAAAAGCCATCGAGCAAGTCAACTTGTAATCTTATTTTGATTGCAGAAAACCGAAACGTTTTTCCCAGCAATTGAACGAGCTCTTTTCTAAAGGCCTGTGGCATTTGGATAATGCGTCAAAAGTAGCCAAATCAGCTTCTTCTATCGATACTATCATCAAACTGTAAAAAAGACAAAAACTAAAATTAATGTTAAGGATAAACTAAATATGCAGATTTACTAAATAAACGATTCTGATTCTGAAAATCGAGTTTGTCTGTTTATCGGTTTGTCTGTTTGTTTGTTCGCGGATCACGCCTTAACTACTGGACCAATTTCCGCGAAACTTATACCATTCAGAAGCCCATCTTTCGGATTGAAACATAGGCTACATTTTATTAAACTCAAAGACGTGGATTCTTAGATAAAGCTTGACCTCTCTAAACCTAAACCAGCCTTTGGCACGAGGTTCATCGTATACTGGTTGACAGATATTTTGGTGAAAAGTTTCGCACGCGTACGAAGTCGCGGGTATCAGCTAGTTCCTAAATAAATATGAAACCTTCGCAGAAAATGCGCAATGTTTATAAATTAAAATTCGAGGACCATACTTGGTAAAGCTCCAGCATTTCGGCATTTATACATACTTGCAAATCTACCGAATAATTAAACTTTTAAGTAGCAAGCAAGCTCGTATGAGTTAGTGGCCAACTCTGTTGACGGAGTTTTTAGGCCGCCTTAAGGCCTCCGTCATGGCTTAACGACTGCTAGAGCCGGGACCGACAGTTTAACGTGCCCTCCGAAGTACGAGAGCGCTCAGATGTAAATGCCACTAACGGTCACCCATCCAAGTAGTGACCGCGCAGAACGATGCTTAACTTAGATAATCGGTGAAGACTGACTAGGTAAGCCAGCTACGCCACGAGCGCTTCTTAACTTTAAAGTACCTAGATGACATAAACCTTTGAAAGTGTAGATCGGTGTCGGTTTAGCGTTGGTGTAACTCGTAGGAGGTGATGGGCAGTAAACCCAGAGGTATCATAAAACTAACATTTATGGCAAAAAGCAATTTTAGTAATTTACGTTTGCTTGCCATAAGTAAAGTACTAGCGGTTTCATTAAAAGTTGAAATATTAAACTATCGTCGTTCTTTTTTAACCAACTTCAAAAAAAGAGGAGGTTCTCAATTCAGTTGTATTTTTATTTTTTTGTATGTTTGTTACCTCAGAACTCCGTCATTTATGAACCGATTTGAAAAATTCTTTTTTATCTGAAAGGGTATGCTTCCAGGTTGGTCCCGAACTGCCATCATCATCATCATTTGATGATGAAGGCGTATCAAATTGAAGTCGGTTTTTCCAGTTTTTTAAACTTATAAATTATATGTAGTTGTAATTCATAAGTATATCCTAATTTTTTTGTAATCCAACTTACGTCTACCCGCAATAGAAGTCACGTGATTAGTCCTAATCTAACCTTTTTTACCTTTTTTTTTTCTTACTGCTAGTACTCGCAGAATGTTAAAGGGCTGGTATACTAGAAGCGGAAAAGTATACAGTAATTGTTTGCTAAGATCATATGTTTTAAAGTATCTACCACCGAGCATAAAGTACTGGCAAACTTTAGGCAACTTTGCATAAATTTCAAACCCACAGTGGTTATCAGACGGTAACCGAACTTCGGCTAAATTTGGTTAGGTAGGTAAGGTACCTACTGAGCTAATTTATGAGTGTCTTTCAGATCATTTTTGACTGCCTCTAAGAGCTGACTGAAACATTTCGTGCGGGTTTGGTTCCCATGATGAGATAGATATTGAGCAAGATCTGCAAAACGCTGATTTACAAAACATCGAAACATTAGCAGGTACTGCAAACTTGCTTGTTATTTTGCTATGTAGCAATTCGCACCAAAACTAGTTACCGTATATTACAAATGACCCTAGACAAAGTAGGTTAAAGTAAACTTTACCCGTACTTTACAAAATAAAATTACGATCCGGTTGAATAAACATTTTCCAATCTTTGGGAAAACATCCTAAACCAACAACAGAAGATTGTTATTAAGTATATATACTTAAAAATATAACGTTCACTTTTACACAAAAAGTTAAAAAGCATTCCTTGGAGCTTTTCTAAGTTTGCCGCTGAAACATTTTTCCATGAAAAACCGAACAAGAAAAATGTTTATTGAGCAATATAATATGCCTGCTTATTTTTAAGTGGTTCCATTATTTAGAAACGTCACATTTGACCTTTTTCTCTGAGATTTGTTAGAAAATTCTGCTTAGCAAGACTTTTGTAAGGTAGACTATCATGGTCGGTCCATTGCCATAAGTGGAGAGCGAATCGTAATCATGTAGCTGGCTAGCTAGGTAAGAATCATATGGCATAAACACAAGATCTGGAGATCTACGCTCCTTATATTTGCGGGCGAGTACAGATCACATAGCGACGATGACTTTGTAACTGACATTTTGGTAATACTCTGCGAATGCAACCGCGCAGTGTCCACATGAACCTTCGTTCGTGGTTTTGTCTAGCAATTGTCACGTATATTCAAGACCAGCAGTGCAAGTACCGTTCTTATCGATTGCTTAGTTGTCGATCGCTAAAGTCGACAAACGTATCGAATCGTATCGTTCCATGGGAGTACGGATCTCTTGTCGACAAATTTTAACAATGCCTTACGATCGTCCGGACTTTATCGAAATCATTCGTTCACTGCTGCCATGATTTACTAGTTTACTGTCAATATCACTGTTAATCACTTTCTTTTGTCAGAATCAAAACATAGTAAAAATACATCATTGCCAATTCGTTAAAATTTAACAAATTTGTCTACCGATCGACAAAGTTGGTAGCGTACCCGCAACTGTCGATAAAACCATTTTTAATGAATTTTGACGATTCGAAATGTCAAATTATGCGATCGACAAGAACGGTACTTGCACAGCAGGTTGACTTTGCATTCATAGCTTAAAATTGCAATCAGTGTTAGAACCCCAGTGTTAACGAAGAATAATATAATTACTTTGCCTTGCTAACCGGGCGACATGCATGTTCCACATTTCAGGGTATAACGACCCTCTTATTCAGTAATTCGCGACAAGTGCGCGACAGACATAAGCAATCGCTGCTCACTTTAAAACGCAAATTCTTAGAGCTAGCTAAAATGATTGTTAAATCTGTTGTCATTTCTTTTGTTGTCACGCAAGTGATAATGACACAGCATTGTTTTAAGCCTCGCTAAAATGACAGTTGAATATCTTTATTAATATTCAATTCATCATTTATTTGTTATTTTAGTTATGTCATTTTAGAGTTCGTTTTGGTACTTTATACCTACAAAATTTTTATATTTACAATGCACTGACGTTTCAAAGTAAGTGTTTAAATTTTCAAGCTATAGAGAGTAGGTACGTGATTATGGGTGGTTCAGTTTCAATTTTCAGTGACATCGGCTTTCAAAGCAGAAAACTCAATTAGTAGCAAAATTGGCCGTGTGGTTCCGAACACTGGCTTGGGTCTGGCTTGTTACTATAGACTGCTGGACGTTGCGGCCTGCGTTTATTATTGTTCAAACGTGTCTGTGATATTACTCTTAGATAAATAAATAAATAAGTATTGATAGACATTGCACACAACGCTCTCTAGTCCGAAACTAAGTAAAGTTTGTACTATGGCAAACTAGATTGCTGATTAGTAGATTATTATACAAGGGGCAGTGTCTTCTGTCGCGGGTGACGATTTAAATCGCGAGCGTAACGAAGGACTCGAAGTTTACTCCCGAGCGTAGCGAGGGTGTTAAAAACTTAAATCACGAGCGAAGCGAGGGATTTAAGACGAGTCCTGAGAGTAGCGAGGGATTTAAGTTCACCCAAGACTAAGACAGCTTTACCACCGAGGAAAATACTCTACTTTTCGTACCATTTGCGAAAAAATTAACACAATAATAATATGAGATAGCATTTTAGAACATTAACTTATTTATAAAAATAAATTAAAATAAACTTAACGTTTATGTATTTGAAGAAAACAAAAACGCGGCATTTTCCTAGACTAATATTTTTTTGTCGGAAAAGCAAAGGCATCAAGCTCATACGGCCTGCATAATAAATGCGTATTCCTTTTTCAAAAAGATGTATAATGCTTTGTACACAAACTCAATGGTGTAAACACAGATGTAGTTCAGTATAAATTGTATTCCAAATTTAAATCACTTTCTCCCCCTAGAGGATGAAAGAAATCCAGTACAATTTTCTCTCCCTGTTTTTAACAGATTAAAAATGACTATTGTTATGTTCGCTTTTTGTGGCATATAATGTCACTTTTTTGAGCCAGTGGTACGAAAAGAATATTTCTATTCATAATTTATTTTGTAAGTACATATTTAGAGAGATAGAGATAGAGAAATATTTATTTGGCACACAACACAGGTACAACACAGTAAAATAATCACACAGTAAGAAAACAATACATAATTAATTAGAAAATAAAAAATAAAAATAGAGCAGAATAGCACAGAATACGAAATATTAACTAGTCCTCAGTTTAATGCAGCTCTGCAGAAGCAAAGCGGCGCTGGTTTTCAGTCAGAACCTGTTATTTATTATACATAGTAACAATTATCGTCTATGAAATTACGAGATACAGCAAAAGCAACAATTGTGATTTAGTGGACGGACTCACGTGGTTTACCTACTTATAGGATGAACCCGTATCCAGAACCAAACGTTACGATCAACGTGTGTTGGCGCTGCGTGTGACGTTTGTTGGAAACCAATAGGCAAAATACGACCGGTAAAGTTAAGTAGGGTACAGTCAGTGCGGTGCGTTGATTTTAATAAGCCTGAGAATTACAACAGATTTTGATCAGCTTTAGGTAGGTTCAAAGTGACAAGTACCTACTAATAGTAAATGGACAATCAATTCGCGAGTGATTTGATTCAACGGGTGGCGTGGTGTGATAGAGTACGGGTTTGTTTAGCGAGATATAATAAATCCATAGCTTAGGTTTTTTAACCAAATATAGTATTCCAAATGGCTATTGATTATTTTGAAACGTCATCATAGGCGCTACAGCCGCGGGTGATCTAGTTTCCAACCGTTCTTGATTTTTTTCTCTGAATTTTGAACCTACTTTTTAAATGACTTGCCGAAGACTGACAGTCGATGTCATTTATTGTTTCTATGTTTCAAAGACAGATTTCAAGCCAAAAGAATGGAACGTTGAGTTTAAAAAAAACCTTATCTTTTATTTCTTTATTTTCAGGCACATCTCCCTCTTGGGAGCAGTTTGTGAGAGAATCGTTGGTACAGGCCGCCTGGCCTGTCGCCCTGGTGGCGCCTCCTAGGAGAGCCCTCACCGTGGATCACCAGTAAGTAAACAAATCCGATAAGTTACGTACCCAGGCCGATAACACCGGTTATGGTAGTTCGGTGTAGTTTATAAGAGCTGAAAGTAGGAACTTATGTCATTTAGGAAGTTATTTGTGGCAAAGAATTTGTTTATCCTTATAGTAAAGTAAAGAAAGTTCGTGTGAGTTAGTGGCCAATTCTGGTGAAGGAGTTTTTAGGCCGCCTCAAGGCCTCCGTCGTGGCTTATCTTAACGAGCTGCTGGTATTTTTAGTTTAATAAGGCATGGGATCTAATTCTTAAGCATAAGAAGAGTTGTTAGCTTCAAAAATTCACTAGATACCTACCCGGTTTAACGTGTATAGAGATTTGTATGTAAACATAACCAACCACATGTTGTCGAATCACATTGCGTCGCTGTGTCGCCGCATCACAAGTCATCACTTTCACATCGTTAAGTCACGTGATCAGTCCGTATTTTACTACCCTGTTCATTTCGTATTAGCGTTTCTAGGTTGACATCAAAATGAACCTTATCACGACGGATTAAGTCATCAAAAGACTATCAAAGGAAGTCAACGCGTACATGATAAATAGTAGAACCCGTTTGCTTGCTATCCCGGATCTCGCAAACACCTCATATATTATGCTCTCATACTCATCCAGCTATCGTGGATAATGGCTTATGGTTCCATTCAGTGAGATTGGAAATATTAGTGCATCAGCTGATGTGTTTATTTTGTGATCGAGTACAATGACGGCTTAGTATACTCTGTGGTATACTGTTGTTTAAAAGCTTTGTTGTTTAAAGTTTTCTAGAACCTCGTAGTTTTTATCGTACCAGCGTGACCGTAATAAACTTCACCAATAAGGAAATACCTAACATAACTAACAGAGCAATTTTCCAGCACCCAAATTCCAACATCCGCATAATAATGTTTGTGCGTATTTATAGTGTTGATAGTGATACCTCACTAGAACTAGTTTGAATCGAGTTCTATTTCAAGTTTTGATTGCTTTTCGGTTTCGTTGATGGTATGTAAAAGCGTATGAAATGGCAGGTGTTTATTACGCTCTACTCTAAGCCAGCTGGACGAATTAACACACTAATTCGTCCAAGAAGCCAGCCATACCCAGCTATCAAATCTATGAAAATAATCAAGTTTTGTTTTGGCGATTCGAATCAAGTATTTTTATCCAATAATTCAACAGCGGATTATCTTGGTGCTAACCGCTATAAGTGTAGTTACCGAGACATAGTTTTAAGTGTATAAAATCGAGATGAACTTAATATAATAATATACTTGGGTAAATTGAGAATTCCTTTGAACGGTCAAAGTTTAAAGATTAAATCTGCTTGGGTAGTGATGGGCAAACTCAATCAAAACTAGGTGTTTCTTCCACCATCTCAAAGAATCTTTGATATACTTTCAGTAAATAAACAGTATGTTTGCATTTTATCTCTTTGGCTTTGAAAACGAGGAAGACTCCTTTAAAATTGGACATTTAAATTTTGAGGTTTTTTTCTAAAAATAAATCAACAGGAAATGTTTTTAAAGGCTTTAATTATTGTAATATTAAAAAAATCTAATCAATAAAAATTAAGGGTATATACGTAGGTACCGACCTTGCATACGAGTTAGTGACCCTAGCATGATTCATTCCATATTTACAACAAAAACACGTTGTGACTACTTAGCTAAACCTAACTTTGCGCTTAGCTAAACTGATTTTATTATCCGGCTTCAATATATCTTCCCAGTAAAAGGAGCTAAAGTTTGTCAGATAAAATGTAAGGAATGGATCACAAATCTTAATAATGGGCGTGTTACACAATCGCGTTCAAAATTGTTTTCTATATTACCTGTTTAGGATAAATATTGTCTAATATTCTGCTACATAAACTGAAATTCTAATATGATCTAAAAAACAAACAAAATAATAATAATAACAAGCAGGTCTTTGCATCTAAATTTGGCTTCATCCCGTAGGACCACGGTTTCACAGGACCACGGTTCAAAATTACCTAACAAAAAGTTCCGCTGGACCACTATTTTATAAAATGAACTGTAAGAACGGAAAATGCTAGGCGCTTTAAATTACAATATACATATTTTTGCTTAAAACTCATCACACCTCATAATATAACATCAGGGGCCACTTTTTACCCATACCCCGATGGAGTTCACACCATTATTATACTGTAAATAAAATTACAATACAATACAATACATCGTTTATTTAAACAAAGGTGTACTTGAAAGGAGATGAACTCATCCGAAGGCATTCATAATTAGGTAAGTAGATACATGCATGCATTTATATTACCAAAAACAAGTACACAAGCTAAGGGGCCGTTCAAATGTTACGTAAAGCAGATGAATTACAATTATTTACCCCCACATCCCCCTTGTCAGCAAAAGTAAGCAAAGCTCTTACCCTCTCCCCCCATGCTTACGTAAACATTCTTCAATTATAAATGTATTTTTTTATATTATAATTATAATGTTATAAATTTATAAATAAGAAAATATATTGAGGATAGAGAATAGCGTGCGGTAATACCCCTAATCGGTTCTAAAGCGAGTGCCTAAACGTATGCACTATTTGCGGGAATCCCCGAAAATGCGTTTCGTTTTCAAGCTTAGACAATGTGAGGGTTGCCTTTCTTGTAAAAAAATAACTACCGGTGACGTAATCATCATCTAGACTCCCACACCCTCCATGTCATCCAAAATAAGCAAAACAAAGAAATAGTGCTTACGTAATACTTGAACCGCCCCTAAGGTTACCAGAAGGTAACTGTATGATACCTACGCAAGGGCACTACAGGTATAAGCAAAAAAGTAATGTACTAAATAATATGTAGTACTTTTTGACAAGGTAATTTTCTTATAACCTTCGACCGTAGCGTACCTACGGCGCACGAAATGTAATGATCCATTCGACAGGCGACATAGCAGGTACATAGCTTCGGTAACAAATGGAAAGTGAAACTGACACCAACAGCGCTGACGTACTACTGTGTCAACATCATCTGACATTGACACTATTTGTGTCAGTCATCGATGTTTTTAGAACACAAAATATAAACTATGGAGTATTCATAAATAGATTGGATTAATTTTGTTTGTAACTATACTTTTGGTTATTGATCTCTATAGGGGCTTGAGGCTTGAACAAATTATGACTTCCCCACAGATTTTAGGTCGCATTCTTATGGATTGACCTTTTGTTTCTATTCCTTTGATTTCCGCGCTTATCCGGCTTAATATTAATTTGTTTAAAAAAATGTTTGTATACACGTAATTTTTAATAAACTATTCTATAAATTTTATCCAAAGGTTGAAGCTAGCAAACTTTTATAATATCTGTATGTTTGATAGTTTTTATCTATCTGTTAGGTACGTACGTAAATATTTCCCTCCCTAAATAAAATTAATTTCGAATTAAACAATACATTATCATAGAAGCTTCTCAAATAAAGAGTATATTTTTGTAGCTCGCAGCTCAAGCCGACTCAAGCATAATAATTTCTGACAATTTCAATTATTACTCAAATCGATAAGTCTCGGTTACTAGAGTTACTTTGCATACGATATCGAATGGCTATCGTAATGAGTTTCAGAAGTACGGGTAGCATTGGCTCCCATAATTATATCTCCACACAACATGTGTCCTGCGATGTAATAATAATAATAATAATAAAACTTTATTTCGGGCAACTTAAGATAAGTACAAGGTGTAAAAGCTTATTCTAGGACCCATATCAATATATACCTTAGAGACTAACATGCTCGGACATGTGGCGAGGAAATAAGGTGTCTGCCACACATCCTACGTGACCTGACCACGTGACCACACGGTGACTGTATTGCATTTGAATGTGCTCTGTTGCTAACCGCATGCATGTTCTAGGATTTGGAAAATAAATCTACTAAGATATTTTTTTGCCTCTAGATTACTCTACTGCTTCATGAGTTTTATAAATAATGAACCAGTACTTTAAGCTAATCAATTTATGAAATCATTAAGGAAACTAAGTTTACAGACTAATTAGTCGTAGTTAGATGTGAAATAATTTAAGTTTTATGTACATAATTAAAATCATAATTGAATATGCTTAGCGATGCATATAAATAAGACCATCGGCCGTTCTTGATGTCGTAGCAATACTTCTACGCCGTAGCATTTGGTGCTACGGTGATGCTACGATGCTACGAGTTGGATGATCAAAGCGGCCGAAACTTGGATGAAGAATAGTTCGTGAGCTGGAACTGCATTTAATGGAATAACACGGCAAACCATTTTTCTTGCTTATATTCTTTCAAACAAAACTGATTAATATATACTTTCCAAACAAAAATAGTGCTTTTTCATATACAAACAACAATGCGTCATAAAAACAATTTTCGATTACATTGTGCGATAAAACCTTATGAAAACGGTCGACTATTAAAACAATATTTGCAACAAAAGCACCGGTATCAAATACCAACTTCAATTCGAACAAAAAACAAGTTTCCAACACAAACAAATACGTTGTTCTATAATAAAGGTACGGTTCCATTGATGCACATTGAAGCATTGAAGCGCTCGTGGTAGGCTTGCCTAGTCAATCTTCACTGATTATCGGAGTTAAGCGACGTTCTGCGCGGACACAGTTTGCTTTGGATGGGTGACCACTAGTGGTATTTACATCCGAGCGCTTCTGTGCTTCGGAAGGCACGTTAAACTGTCGGTCCCGGCTCTAGCAGTCGTTAAGCCATAACAGAGGCCTTAAGGCGGCCTAAAAACTCCATCACCAGAGTTGGTCACTGACCAGAGATGCACAAATTGCACAAGCTACAAAAACGTATACTGTGCAAAATTTTTTGTAGATGAAGTCTTTTGATGAATATGTATTTTCCAGAAAATGATTTTGAGCCTACTTCATTTACCGACTTCTCGTAACCTTCACAGTGTGGTCGATCCATATATTAGCAGAGAGTCATTCTATTCGTTCTTCGGTTGAAAAAATCCTATGCACAAGCTGAGCAACACATTTGACACTGGCAAAATTGTCTGTCGAAATAGAAGAAGAATAAAAAATAATAATAAATAATAATAAAATAGAAGAAAAACATATTACTGTTTATTCGTTCGCTCGACCATCTCCGCCTGGATTGAGAGATCTTATACTCAGATCAAGCTCAAGACCAACGGTCAGCGACCGACGACGTTAGCCCTTGTATATAACATACCACAGCACACCCGCAGTCACATACGCAGCAATGTGACTGCGGCTTTAAAGTTGCCAGCAAATATTTCAATGGACACAATAACAGTATGTACAGAGTATACACTGGAACGAAGTACAAGCACGCGTGAGCTTTTCAATACATTCACGTGTATTTTGTTTTGTAGAACGTGTGTTTATTCGATTTTGAGGATTTAATATAAAGGTCATATGCATAAATATGAATGCGGGAGCTTAGCTGCTCGCTTTGCATATAACACAAGGTCTGATTTTTATCAAGATTGATTTTAAATTTTGAAATTTCCAATATTTTCACTATTGGCTTTTCAGGCAAAAGTAAAAGAAGATTGCGGGACGAACTTGACAATTTTTTGACAAAATGGCAAAGCGTAGCCCAAGATCGGAGTGTGTAGAAAAAATTCCAATGGAAACCTTTGCTCAGCACAAAAGGCTGAATCTATTATTAATAATGATTCAATAGTTTTCCGATAAAATTTTTACTTCGTTATAAAATTTAAATAATAAGTGGTTCTAGCTTTCAGTCATGAAATATTTTTGAGATTTTCACTAATCATTATTTATTAATTTGCTACCGCTGTCTCGTGTGTTCGTTATTTAGTAAATCAGTTATCATTTTATATCTCTTATCAATTATCATATCACTATCAATAATTGTACGTAGTAAAATAACTCTACATCTCGTGATAGTCGTCCCGGCTATTTATAAAACCACGATTCGTCATCAAAATTAATACAATTCCTATCCTACCAACAACTAACTAATGTAACATACAATAAAAAAATGTTTATTAAGACCATAAGTTCTTAAGTCAAAAAAATAGTTTTTATTCTAACATAAATGTTAAAGCAACTCTTCCTTCGAGCCAAGGTTTGGAACTCTCAAATTGAATAAAACCATTAAGTTCGGCAGAATTCTGAAAGTATGAACATCAACGCAGAAATTTTCCAGCAGAGGCCGTATAATGTTACCTCAATTGTAGAATACAATGTATAACGATTAATTTAACGTTATGAAATTAAAGTCATAAATTTTAACCCATAATTTTACTTTGCATTGTCCTAAAAGATGAAAGACAATTTTCTGGTTACATTCAACAGGAACGATGACCCGTAATTTTTGGTTTCGGGTGTAAAATGTACAAGGATAGGTAACTAAAGACAGCGTCATCGGCTTGGTTGAAATAAAAGTTCATTGGTTGTCATATTTCTTACAAAATACCTGTTTAAAATTAAATACGAGTAGGTAATTTTACAAAACTAAACTACTGAATATTTTGTAACTGCTAACGACACTTCGTTCTAAATCTGTACAGTCACATGCTAACACAAAATAATGACAAATCAAATTACCAACAGAGCTGTGTTGCCATGAGAGTATCATTTCTTTTCGAGTCTAATTTATTTTCTTATTCTCAGAATGTGCGCCACAATACAAATACGCGGGATTAGTTCTTTCCTCCAAATTTCGGAAACTCCCTCGCACTGATCTCGTACTTTACTTTTTTTACCGTCTACTTTTTTCAAACTGTTTGTCATTGGTTTTTCTTGAAACGAAATGTGTGTTTATAAAGCTCAGTTTTTTTAATGCGTCCTAATGTCTGATATCTGAGAAACCAAGACTGGGATGAATAGGTACTCAATTGTTTTTATCTACCAACTCTTTAATTTTAGTTTAAAAGTAAAATACTTACCGTTTTTATGTCCGCAGCTACCTTCTATTGTTTCCCGGGCTCAGATAATGCTCTAATAAGGCTATTGTTGCGATAAAAGCAGACAATATAGAGCGGTTTACTAAAAGTTTTATCCTCTCTTTCCGTTGAAAACTGGTGTAATAAGATAAGTAATAAGGTAGACGCGAAACTTATTAAAATACGATCATAAGAGAGATCCTCATTCATTAACTGCTGAATAATTCTGCATAGGTATTCACTGGGCATGAAGGCCGGGTTTTTCCAAAACCCCCGTTTTATACTACTAAGTTTATTTTGACCAAGCCTGGACTGTAAAAATAAATGGGCAACTTGAAAAAGATTTTTAGATGGTAACTTTCCATAGGTTGTCAAATCGATTTCGCAGTACATACGGTGTTTCCAACTATAGGTTTTAAAATTCTGCCATATTCTGAACGCTGCAAGCTATAATTTTGACCTTGATAGAGATTTCAATTCACTAAAGCTAATTACATCACATAAATATTATTGGACTTTACACCAATAAACTTTTGGAGACAATAAAGTATTTGATATGGGAGTTTCGCTTCTATGTTTATCAACATAGCAAGTATTACACGCTGGCAAGTTGAGCCGAGGTTTAATTAGGAATTGCGATCTTTTGGGTATTTCCTACGCGTGTGGATATAATCTCGTTGTCGAGCGGAAAATGTTGCCATTGGATAAAATGAAGGGATTTTCAGTCTCTATTTTGAAAAACTTAGGAAAATCTGAAAACAAAACATTCTTAGAAACCATACTTGGCTAACTAACTTTTATAAGATAAATGGTAAATCAGTCTATGGTATGCGGAAAAAGAACGTTCTAAGCGGGTTAATCCCATCGAGCCCACCGGCCGGCCCACTGGTGGGTGCATATTGTTCCACTGCTGGAAGTAGGTCTCTCATAACGCGCCACTGAGCCCGGTCTTCGGCTTTTCTCATCCAGTGTTTGCAGCTACATTTTGCAGATCACCACCCCACCTAGCTGAAAGACGCCCTACACTACGCTTAAACGTGGTCTCCACTCAAGTATTAATTTACTCTAGCAATTGTCTTGTTCTCTGTTGGATGATTTCGTTTCAGATTCAGAAAAAATCTGATAGAGTAAACTTTAATAAATATAAAAGTTATAGCGCACGCAACTTTGTTATGGAGTCAGGTCACGTGATCCCTGAGGTGTCACAAGACCTCGTAATTACGTTACCCGCAGGAACCGGGATCACGTGGTACGTAAGTGTTTCTTGACGTGATCCCATTCCTATAAGTATCGGAAACGTGCAGAGAAATATTAAGGTCCGCCTTTTGGAGACACTGATGAGTCATGAAAATGAATCCTGTTCAAACACCGTACAAGTTGACATTTCACAAACTATACAAGACAGCAAATCAAAATATTTGCGAAAGTCACCTGACGTTTTATGAAATGTCAATTTAGGCTCAGACTCATATTTTTTGTGGTTCAGAGTTTGACCTGAAAATTTTTATAAAGCAAAATCTTAGCAAAATGCAACACAGTACAAAAGTTATTAATGACTGAGATCTAGTTATAATCGCTTAACATCAGAGATTGTGGTTAAACGTTTGTCTACAATATGTAAAAAAACCATGAGAAGCTACTTATAAAAAATGTTGGACCTTACTATGCCTATTTTAACTGAGCGTTTCCCTTTACTTAATATTTTAGAATAGTTACTATGCGTATAAAATAGAGGCACAAAAAGTTAGTACTAAAATTGTGCAGCTGTTTTCACAAGCAAATTTTTGTCGCAGCGTGCAAGTGATCATTCATAAAGTTGGCCAGCATACCTGCATTATCATGCTGTATATCCTGGACGTGTTTTTGGGAGCGCTCTAAAAACCTGAACTCAGATAAAATGAGCTCATCCGGCTTACAGTGCCACAAACTCATCTATTTTCTTGAGTAAGAAGAAACTATGTCGCCATCGTAAAAGCATTGGTGCATAGCGAAATTTTGCATTATCCCATCGACTGTGCATTTCTTTAAGTTTTTCTGTTTAAATTTGAATCGTATAGACCAGGGAACGAATCGGATATCATTGTATGGGATTTCAAAATTAGTTTTTATGATTTGCATAACAATGGAAGGCACGAATCGGCTATAGCCCATTCCACTTATGTTTGATAAAATTGATATAGGTATTGTGTTTCAAGATTTTTTGATAATAGCTGAACCGATAAGAGGTACTTCTGCAGACATCCTTCAGACAGAGCACTTACAGGATCGTCTTTTGTTTCGAGTGACACACCATAGTACACCTACCTACGTCACCTAAGAGTATGCAATCGCAACACACTTGACGTAAAGCTGTATATTACAAAATATATTCTGAGCCCGCAGTCTGAGTTTTGTTTTGTTGATCGAATCGCGTATCGAGAAGCGACTTGCGAGATATTTTGTATGAAAACCGGATAAGCGCCTCTAGCGGGAGATTTTGAAACTATTTTTCTCCTATAAAAACTGCGTGTTTCTCGAATCTCGCTTGTCGCAAGTCAACATAACAAAACTCGGACTACGGTGAGTGGTACGGTCGTAGTTCGCACTGTAAACGCAGTGATATTTTATGAAAAAAAAATGACATACCTGCATGAGACTTGCTAGTGAATGTACAAAGTAGGTGTCAAAGCTTGTCGTGTCGCAGCTCAACGCTGCGGTGTGGTTTGCCAGTGTGCACAAGCCTTAATGGAGTCCCTGGAGACGATGCATAATTTACAGATAACGTAGGTACGTTTCAGGAAGATAAGAGCAACGAATTTACAGCTGAACACGGTTTTATTGCTGGAACACTGTAAAGGGTATGTAATTTGTTGTATTCGCTTGTTAGGAGGAGTACTGTAAGAAACTCAACTAGGTAGGCACTTACTGATGGTACAAAAATGTGACCCGATCCAAACGATTCAATAATGCGGTTCTACTACTTTTTCTATACAACTGGTATTTGGAAGGACGACGACGGTAAGGCCGGTAAGCCACTGAGGTTTAAAACCATTTGAATATTTAAATAAATTGAAAGCGTACATGGTTGCCTTTCAGAGGATGGTTTTGCTACACTTTTTGTTTTGTTTTTGTAGGTGTGAAAATATTCCACTAGCATCTCTGTTATATCGTGTTCGAGGTAAGAAATTGATGAAAATTTTTTCAATCCATAATAGATACCACCTACACGGCCTCAAAATGTCTTATATTCATAAATATTAACAACATAAATAACGCTCTAGCATTATCTGCCTCTGCGCAGTGCTTCTAACAACGCAGTAGCTTTAGCTACCTATATTTATTTTATGACATCCCTGTCCTTTTACAACTATGATATCTTCCTACTTTATTTCAATAATATCTTACGCAAAAATTTCGTCTTACACGAGGAAAAAAATATAGGCCTTTGAGGTACCTACATGTTTGTCGTTGCCCACATTATTTCCATTTCAGAGCGAAACTCAAATAAAACCTTCATAATAACTTAGATGTTTCAGAGAAATCTCGACACACAATCACGGTTATTTTCTTATTATACCTATAAAAAGAGTTCTCTATATTACGCTTTGCAAATAAATTGTTTTTCTAAATTAGCTTGAGGTCGCGTGGAGGCGGTGAGTCTTTCCACGATCTCAATTTGCCGCGGAAACATGTTTTGCTGACAATAACAGGGTGTAGAAAAAAAGCTTACCGAAAGTACACATAAGTAATTATACCTTTATTTGCGAGCACGCACGACGCATCGCAAGAACTTGCGAATTGATTCGCAAGTCTTCTTTGTTTCTTTTTCCTGTATCTCCTAATCGCATCGCAGAAAGATGCGTCGTGCGTGCTCGCAGATTTTTACGATGCGACGTCGCATCGCAGTTTTGCGTACAAGCCCTTTGACATAGACTCCATCGCTGTTCGGTTTATTACTTTTTCAAAACAGATTATAGTACGCCATACCGACGAAGTCAGAAACAGTAGAGTTCCATAGCTAGATAATACTTTCCTTTTTGAGAAAAACAAAAGAACTGTAAAAGAACAAAACCATTGTACATTTTTTGTTGTTTTTCTGTAGGTTAATTTTGGGACCAACAGAATTCCGCGACATGCTTCAAAGAAAACATTACATTTATGAAACAATCTTTTTAGATTTTGCATTTACTAAAGCACTCTTTTCATCGGAAGAACCCCTTTAATTTAATACCTCTTAAATAAATTGAATTCGTGTTTTCCTAGTAGGTACAATGGGTCTTTAGCCACCGTTACGGTTCCCTGCCTTTATATCAGTATTAATTTTATGGAGACACACAGAGCTACGAAACACTGGCTGAAATATATACAAATCAGAATGTTGATATTTGAATGATTGATGTGGACGTCCGTCCGTAATAATAATAGCTGGAAAGATTCGGCTGAAATTCTGTAATGTAATGAATAAATTAATGATTTTACTTGCACCCCCCAAGTAAAGTAACAGACGCAAGCTAGTTGTTCCATAAACTGTAAACAGAATATAGCTTCGCATCTGACACGACCGCAGATTTACCGAGTCAGTAATAAAATGTAGGGCCATAAATATTTTACATGTAATGGGATATTGAGCAACTTTCCCCACTTTAATGGTCGGGAAACGTAGCTATAGCGGGTACTAGAACTTTTATTATCCATGCATGCGACCCTTGGAAAATCTTGACTAGGCACTTGTAGCTAAAATATACGCAGCGCGTGCGAAGGTTTCAGTAGCTCTATGATAGAACAAACTCATTCGCTTATGATACGAGTAAATTGGATGAAAATCCTTTAGACATGATATAAGACCAGTGTTACCAGTGTTATTATTTTGAAATGAATTCGTTCACACATTTGCCGTCATAAACTGTATAACGATGAGGTCGTTCCAATCTCTGTAACTTAGAAGTTCTAATTTTATTTGTCGTCTGAGTAATTATGATATAGTCACAAGTTCCAGCAGTAGCAATCATTATAATTGGGCACTGGGCACTCATCAAATTGGCGCCTATCCAATACTCGTAGCGAAAGTAATAGGTAAATTACAAGCTATCGGTTCTTCAGGGTATTAAATATGTAAATGGAACGAAGCCTGAATTAATGAACCGGAAGCGCGTTAGATGTACTTACATACCTATATACCTGTTTTACTGAAATCACGATAAATGGTTTTTATCCCCCGACCGAAAAGGTGAAATGGTGTTATAAGATTGACTAATATTTGAAAATGGCTTAGAGCCTTCAGCTTTACATTTACTAAAGAAGCCTAAAGTTTCAGTGCTAACTTACATACTTGTAATTCATGTATTTTATTACTAAAGTAAAGTGGGACAGTGTTCACATAAACCTAGACAGTACAATAGTATACAAGTAGTTTGGTTTGGAAATCGGAAACTCCGCTGAGTGGAAAATCAAACATAGAAACATAATATTGGTTTATCTAACCAAACAACCAAAGTTAAAGTTCAACATTATTTGAAGTAGGTAAGCTTGATTAATAATGAGCCGAAACAGTTTGAAGAAAATGTATATTTTTTTAATTTCGGTGATAATCTTTCTTACGACTCTTTAGTACTAAAAAGTAGAATACCGTAACAGACTTTAGGTTTTATGTTTTCGCAGCTTTTTCTTTCAAATCCAAGGTAAAGATGGCCTTACTCCACTAACTTACAACAGTTGATGTTCAATTCAGTATCAACACTATTATCTCTTATTGAGACGACCGATCTGCAGCTTAGCTAAATCGCCACTGTTCAGCTGGATGAAAATGGCATAAAAACAGATTTAAAACTACAGTTCAGCTGCGTCAAAGTTTGATAGTAAAAATGGATCAGCCGCGTTTCAGCTGATAAGTTCGTTAGTGGAATTAATCCCCGGCCTGGCAATTTCACAGTGTGTCGTATATGTACGTAAAATTTCACAGTGTGTCATATATGTACAGAAAAAGATCCATTAGAGTTACAGATTAATCGAAGCCCGCTTATTCCGGCTACCCACACACAACTAGGTGTGAATGTCCATCAAGTGGCGCGCTGGTGCGAGATGATTTGATGCCAAACCACTTCTGAAACAGATGTTACTATTCTCGTAACCGAATAGCACAATTGGCATGCCAACAGTCCATATACTTGTTAGTTTAGTTACGTACTTTCTAAAGAAGATCAATAAAACTTGTAAAAAAACCGATATAAAATTATTGACTTGAAAAAGTTGGAAAAATCATAAATTTTTAGAATATAGCTATGAAAATTATGAATTCATTTTCTAAACATATTGAAAACACATTGTGTAGGAACAATCGATGCCAAAAAAAAGTGAATAAGAATCGAATTAAGATTTTTTTATATCTTTTGAAGTCGGTTTAGAAGAAAGAGGCCCACGATTGTTAATCTTCACTGTAAACATTCCTCAGATCTCTTGGTACATATTGAAAGCTTTTTGAGGATGTTCAAGAGGGGTAGTCGAAGACACGTTCAAAATATTCCATTTTATCATTTGGCACATGCCCACATTTTCGGCAGGTCTGACAGAAATCAAGTCAAGTGGGTAATAGTGGGTATTCTTCATGCTATGATCAAAGATCCTACTATCCTACTAATATTATAAACGCGAAAGTTTGTAAGTATGGATGTGTGTTACTCCTTCACGTAAAAACTACTGATCTGATTTGGATGAAACTTGGAATATATAATTATATATTGTCCGTGACCTGGACTAACACATAGGCTACTTTTTATACCGAAAATTAACGGGATCCAACGGGACGCGAACGAAGTCGTGGGCGGCACTTAGTATGAAATAAAACCTTGTACAAAAGTGAGAGCGTGAGCATGTCTGCAGTAAACTTTACCCTTTTTATCAATAAACTTGTGTACTCAGGCTTGGAATAGTTACTTACACCGCTGTCTCTTTCGTTTGAATTTGAATCTGCTTGTCAATGCAAAAGACAAAACACCGTGTAAGTATCTATGTATACCTACCCGAAGCTTACATCGAGTTTTTTAACAACTGACCACATCTTTACGTCTCACAGCCGAATACTCAAACGCAACACAAACCCCACTCAATTTAAGTCCCGCTTAAATTATTGCCATCTCTTACAAATGAGTAATGTCAAACAGAGGCAGAGCAATCTTAACTGGTGCTCAAATTTGAATGACGTTTGAGTATTCGGCTGTCAGAGTGATAGACGCAGTGCGATGCCTCACAGGGCACGTCTTCAGTGGACGTAACCAGTGAAACAATCCATTGTTAAAGACAAAGGTTACCACCATCTGATTGTTCCATCACTTACTATAATAAAAATAACGTAACATATACGCGCACTAGTCGGCCTATATATTAGTATATTTTGATAGGCTTCTTTATGAACATGAATTCAAAAATATCTCGCCATAAAAAGCTACTTGCCAGCGTGCAAGGAAATCGAAACAAAGATAAATAAGCTCATAAAATTGTGTTGTACGATACTATAAATTATTTGTATTGTCATGCGAGGCGCCTCTCCAATAAATGGAGTGCAGAAACTTTACTATTTTCTTACCCGAGAATGGGAAATTTGGAGAAATATAAACTCATAATAGTACATACCCACGGCCCGACACGCTTCACTAGTAGATTTTCGCGTTTGTTTGTATTTATTTTTCATCAATGTCTTGTTTCATTGATCACGTTCAGAAGCGATCGCTTAAAATACTTCAAAGGATGGAATTCCAAGGCAGTAATTGTGCGTAATAAGTGGTATCCAATAGGTTGACCAAGTATTCCTTTGTATCGTTTACTTTCGTCGAAAATTTGGACCGTTCTAGTAATTGTCTTCTTTCGGATCCTGTCTCCGAAACGGGACACATTGAGTAAATAAATAGCTACCTACAGCTGAAACTAAGTAATTGCTATAACCCGCAAAACAATACCGAAGTGCGAGTCACTATTATTTATTCTACGATGTTGTACATAACTGTTTGTTTTGTCCTACGCCAATACAATTTACAGGTAGGTAAGTAGCTAGGTATCTACTTAAAATGGTTATTTCAGTGGCCATGGTAAGTGCTATTTACTTATTTGGGTTTTAGATAAACTTACCCGGTAGTTGTGCTTGTGAGGTTTTGCTATGGCATATTGTATACCTAGAATACCTATCTACGTACCTACCACTACTGAAAAATTGTAAGTACCTACGGGAAATATCAGCAATGCGTGTTACACCTATGGACCACCCTTTCAAAGTAGGTAGGTAGTGTAGGTACCTATATCATTTAAAACTTTTTTTCTTATTGAGATAAAGATAAGATACGGATTATATTTCATACAAAGAACAGTAGATATATCGGTACAATGGTAGGTACAAATAATGACTCTAGGCACTAGTACTGACATCCACTCGATAAAAAGTTATAGGTACTTAGTTGGCTAAATACTAGAGATAAGTACGTAGGTATCTATCTATACATACATACTATAAACCCGTCACTCTTGGAGCTTATCCTGTCTGGCACCATTCCAGCACGTTGTAGTATGACGTCAGGTAACTTGACAATTCGACTTGTTTTTCCCGTTTTTCTGAAGGTTCCAAGATAAAAATGCTTCGATTTTGTAAAAACAAAGCTGGTTGCCGATTCAATAATCCCCAAATTGGATAGAATTTATAGCTCTAAATCCAACGTTCATGAATACGGGTTTAGGTATACTTTGGGTTAGGCGTGGTTTAAGGAAAAACTGTATCAATAGACGAGGCGAATCTTAACTATGAAAGTACCTACCTACAAAATAAGACTCTTTTAGCACTAGCGGATTCAGGGGGGCTTTCGGAGAGGGGCTATTTAAGGTTTTCCCTGACAAATCCTGTCCTTCCTTGGGTAGACTTGAACTTGACTTTCGGGGGCGGGTATGGGGAGGCTTGAGCCCCATAGTTCAACCCCCCTCCGAAAGCCCCCTCGAAAGTCTCCCTGGATCCGATAGCGCCAAAAGAGCCTTACTCTGTACTTTTACAATTATGAGGCGAATAATGTTCAACAGATTCTTCTAATTAAACACATCGTCGGTGGTAGTACCCATATGAAAGGGATCCACAAGCATTAGGAAAATTTCCGAAAACACGGGTGGATCGCTTAATTTCCTTTTAGTCCAAAGTTTCTTGGCAGGTTCGGCATTCAAGCCACGAAATGATAAATTACCCATTAACCCCTAAGTGTAACTTACACAGTATTCTGTTCTGTGCTCAAAAACGACTTGATACAGCTAATGGGTAAAGGCCGCTTGCATCACAATCGCTAAACATGTTATCAAATCATATAAATAAATATTATGTCAAATACACGCGAGAGCAATGATTCCGGGTCACTTAAAGAATGTTAAAAATCTCGGAAACTAAAAATGATAGGTTAATGCAATAAATTGTATTTAATAGACAATGTAATACTCCTTAAATGAAGGTATTAAAACTTCTTAGTTATTGTAAAGTTATATCTTAAAAAAATCAAATTTGAAAAAGGGCCACTTTCGAAGATGGAACTACGAAATTACAGCATTTGGTTTTGCTTTTGTTTGTAATCTGTCATTTATGTGGGTATATAAACCATGTTGATAGTGCTCGTGCTCTATATTCATTATTCAAGCTGAAATTATGTCGCTTACGCCTGAAGAATGCACCAGAATACTTACAATGCTGGAAACCGGCCGGAGTCAGCGCGATACAGCCAGGACTGTCGGTGTGTCGCTGTCAACAGTACAAAGAGTTCTCCGACGTTACGAAGAAACTGGTTCTAACCTACGCAGACCAGGAACGGGCAGAACCAGGTGTACCACAGCACGAGAAGACCGATACTTGGTGAACACCATGCTTCGAAATCGCTTTCTCACAGGAACTGAACTCACAAATCAGTTTCGACGCCTCGGAGGAAGTAACCCAAGTGCATGGACAGTAAGACGTCGGCTTGCTGAATCTAACTTAAAACCCCTTAGACCTGCAAACGGCCCTAAACTGGAGCGTGGGCATCGTATTTCAAGACTAAGATATGCCCAGAGCCACGTAAATTGGAGTATTGAAGATTGGTCAAAAGTTATGTTCTCCGACGAATCAAAATTTATGCTCTACAAGCACGATGGAAGACACAGAGTGTATCGAAAACCAGGGGAAAGATTCAAGCAAGCATGCATCGAAGAAAAAGTAGCCTACGGTGGTGGGTCTGTACTTGTGTGGGCCGGAATTTCTTCTGAAAGTCGCACAGAGCTGGTGATCATAGAAAACGGCTCTTTAACTAGCGTAAGATATGTGGAAGAAATCCTCAATGATCATGTTGGTCCATTTATGGTCAATTTAGGTGAGGATGCTATATTTATGCATGACAATGCCCGACCTCATACAGGTAGGATTGTGAATGACTACCTTCAAGAGATGAACATTACTCGTATGGAGTGGCCAGCGCGCAGCCCGGATATCAACCCGATCGAGCATGCTTGGGACGAGCTAGGCAGATGCGTAAAACAACGAAACCCTCCCCCAATCACGCTTCGTGAGCTCAAAATTGCTCTCACAGAGGAATGGGAGAATATTCCCCAAAATCGTATAAGGAACTTGGTGTACAGCATGCCAAACCGCGTAAACGCAGTAATGGAAGCACGAGGAGGCAATACGAAGTATTAAAATTCAAGTCAAATCGTAATAAAGTTCAAAAATTTCATGTTTCCTATTTTTGTTTTAAGGAGAGATCAGCAGTTTTTTTCTTTATGTAATTTTGTGTTAATAAAATGTATGGTGACTCATATTTTTTTACTTTCATTTAAGGAGTATTACATTGTCTATTAAATACAATTTATTGCATTAACCTATCATTTTTAGTTTCCGAGATTTTTAACATTCTTTAAGTGACCCGGAATCATTGCTCTCGAGTGTATAATTAGCTGTTGAACACATTTATCAATTATCGGGCAAGCCGCCCTAAATATAAATATGTACCTACCTACCTGAGAAGTAGGTATGCGTCTATAACCTAACCTATGATAAATAACATAAAGTAGTTTTCGTACATAAAATCAATGGGTTCAAGGTGGCACCGCATCTCCAATTAACCGTTATTTGCCGGACCCGCACCGAGCTAAACTCATTACAGAAAAAAACCTGTGTGGTGTGCTCCTTTATTTAATTTTACTTGGAAAACACGACTGAAGCACACGGTTTTAAATGAACACTTTAAAATGTTCGTTTCCTGCGAGTTACTGAAACGTACCTATACAAAGCTAAATAAAGTTTCTTATAAAAAATGTTTTTTTAAAATTATATTACTAGATACTCAGCAGTGGAATAAATACCTATAGGTAATTAGTAATGGCTATTCGCGCTTAGTCCATTTATTAAGACAACTATAATAATTGTTCTACACTGTTGAAGGCTGTGTAGAGTATTGTAGAGCCCATTTTGACAAATACTCGTTTATTTCATAGTATCAGGCAGCTTCGTAATAGTAAACGACCCGTTTATGTATCGGTGAACATTCACCTAGAATAACAAAATGATTTCAATTTCCTGCCTTCCAAGCGTCTTGTATTGTTATGAACGGTAATAACAAATAGTGAGACGGAAATAACAATGGAGAAACAAAGACTACAAATGCCTCGGGACTGTACGGATGAATTGTTTCAATAAGTATTGTAGTCGATGCTGTATGGCTTTGTACAAATCATTTATTTATTTTATTTATGCTTTTTACCTAAGTGCTTTATATGAAAATTGTGACACAAAAGAGAACTGTTGGATCATTATAATACTATACTATAAGCTGTAGGTATAGTATATTATATGATCTGTGGTAAAAGATACCCACAGGATTAAAGTTGTTTTTAATTATAACATTTCACTAGTGAAGTAGGTAAGCAACGTGAAACTTTATATTTTTCCCGCTTTCAATAAAATATAATGTTTGTTCACGGGGTCATAAAACACGACACCGCACCGCTGCGCCGCGCTGGATAAATATAATGAATACTCATAAATAATGATTTATTCGCCTTCAAATGAGGGCTTTTTTTCCTCATGTCAAGTTTTATAAACAACCTTGTCATTTTGTGTATCTGTACAATTTTCTATGGATTCAGAGGAAACTCATTGCTTGAATCTGGATTCACTTGAACCTGGGCTGGAACATAATTACATTAACTACACAGCTTTGTGCTAGCTCTATCTATCGAGCCATTTGGAACTGTATTTTTATTTAGACAAGTGAAATAAATATCTTCCATGTTGAAAATGTAGTTGAGCGAATGTTTATCAACGATATTCACGGTATCAACGTGCATTCGTTACGTTCAATTCAGTCACCATTTAATCGTAAATTGCTCCGAATTCGGTGCAGTTACACGCACCCAGAACCTCGTAATGTATGAATGTGCTAGAATGTTCCATAAATCGGTGGCCTAACGGTCGTAGGATGCTTTTATTTTAGTGCTGCCACCGACAATGATTTCAGCATTTCTAACCTAACCTACTAGTACCTAACAAAAAATATAGAGTAAGCACTGGAAGGTGTACCTAATACAAAATAACTCGAACGAAATAATATGATGAGAAAAAATCACACGAAAGCTAAAAATAAGTGCATTCGCACCATTGAAATACTATTACTAGCGTATGGAACAGACGCCGCGAACAAAGAGTTTGT
Organism: Eulithis testata; assembly: GCA_947507515.1. Classification (NCBI taxonomy): domain Eukaryota; kingdom Metazoa; phylum Arthropoda; class Insecta; order Lepidoptera; family Geometridae; genus Eulithis; species Eulithis testata. Next base: position 8,949,161 of record OX382196.1, on the reverse strand, counting down.
CCCCAATAGTTGTTGCCGACCGGCAACAACTCATTTAGTCGCTCGCCTACGCCCGTCGTGACCGCATGCGAATAAAAAAATGTCGTCTTGCGTGATAAAAACGTGTTTAAATCAATCAACTGCGAAGAAAAAAGATAGTGGCGTGACTATCATCGATAAGTAAAAAGAATATCAACTAGAACTAACCAAAATTATTTTTTTTACATTATTTTCTATTGTACTGACATTTTGTTTGAAAATCATAGATTATGAAAAGTGCATCGTACAGATGGGATGTGTAGGGTACCTACTAAGGGTTGGTGACTAAGGTTTAACTAATTATTTTGATCTGTCTGATCAGTAATATGTAGTAGGTATCTTTTGAAATCGCCAAAGTAGTACTATACCTACATTGTTGTTTGAACAAATATTTTATATTGACACTAGCAGCGCCTCGCGGTTTCACCCGCGTAATTCCCGTTCCCGTGGGAATTCCGGGATAAAATATAGCCTATGTTCATCAGGGATAATGTAGGATTCTAATGGTAAAAGAATTTTTTTAATCGGTCCAGTAGTTTCGGAGCCTATTCAATTCATACAAACAAACAAACAAACAAAAAATCAAACCTTTCCTCTTTATAATATTATTATATAATATATTATATATTATATATTATTAGTATAGATATGACAGGCGTCATGGCTCAGTCGGTAGTAGCTCTGCCTTCCGTGATGTGGGTCGTGGGTTCGATCCCCACCGAGAACAAACATTTCTGTGGCAAATATAAATGTTTGTTCTGTGGCTGGGTGTTACTATGTATTATAAGTATGTATTTACAAAAAAAAATGTATATAAGTATTATATCAGCAGTCTAGTTCCCATAGTACAAGCTCTGCTTAGTTTGGTGTTGTGTGTAATGTCCAAAGATATTTATTTATTTATTTATATGTAAAATCCTAAAATATTCATTCAGGGTCCACCAACAGACAACGCTTCCAGTGTACATCATTCGATCTTGATCAGTTGCCTCAAATAAGCCGTATGTCTATCGGTATATTATTTAAATAGTAAACAAAATGTCCATTATCCCTTAAGTTAAGGGCGGTATCGTAGGTTCACTAGCTCTCTCTAGTTTAGTTAGATCGCAATCCAAAACGATAACAATCAATTTCAACTCTCATCTCGATCTCATTGTTTGTTTCCCAACAAATTGCCCCTGTTCTAATTAACACGGACGGGAATATAGACAGTTTCGTCTCGGCCCATCGCATCCAATCATACCGATCTGAGTGGCCGATGGATAGCAACACTCGAATTCATAAACGAAGTAGAGGTTTGTCTAGAGGCAGATAGACGTTGCAGTATACTCGTATATTGTACAGAAGATAGGCCGAATGAAAACAAGCGAAGACTAGCAAGAGGCCCAGCCGATGGGTTGCAGTTGATATGGATGGTAAGTTTATTAGGTAGGTTGTAAAAAAGTAATTGAAACCATAGTAGATTAGTAGCCAAGGGCTGTAAGGCATCAATTGCAGCGAGGGCGCCTATAGTTCGAGGGTGCAATTGAAGCTTACACCCGAGCTAACTACTCTGCTTTACATCTCGATTGTGAGGTAAGTAGAAAAAAACCGGCATTACAAGAATAAAATATTGTTAATTGCTGCTTCAGCTTCCATTTTTATGGAATCGGGAGTGCAGCTTATATCTTCATCACTTGCAGAACTCATGTTTTTTTCCTAATTAGCACGTAATTATATAAAAATCCCAAAAACAAACAATATTTAGAGTAAAAGTATTCTATTCCCGCCTTTTTTCATCTTTTTTTTTAATTTTTTTTTCAAGAACGAAATTGAGCTTCGCCGTTCGATATTTAAAATTGATGACTATTATACTCATACGAAGACAAGGCTGAATAGCGAAGCGACCTCTTTTGTCATTGGGCTGAATGCATGATGTCTATTGCCAGTTTGATGGTTAGATGTAGATACGCGAACTTTTTGAAAGAGTGAAGTGTTTTTTTTTAATTACTTACCGCCCTAGGGCTTTTCTAGCTTTATTATTACCCAAGAGCGCTAATTGGTCACCTACAAGCCCCATTTGGGGGTAATAAGGACCTACTTACCGAATATGAGAGATGTAAAAGTTTTTTTATAATTGGTTGAAACAGGTAAAGCTCAAATTATTAAGACAGAGACGAGCGTGTAAGTAGGCAAAATAAGTTGCTTGATCCAGGTATTTACGATACTACACAGTAGTCTAGGTGCGTAGGTAAATACTAGGCTTACCTAGGTAATATAAGCTCAGCGAGATAGGACATTTCTTTTTTAGCGCTATCCATCTTGAATCTTTACCTTACATGTTGAGCACTATATCTTTGTCATATTTGTTGTTACACAAAGGAATAGTTCCATTTTATCTCTTGTATCATATTGCCTTTTATAACGGAAGAATTTATGTCCTAGGCAGGGTTAAAAATGTTGGACACCGTATCGCGACTCTACAAGATAAACGACTCTTCGTAAACGTGTTTTATTTTGCAAATGGAGAAACACATTTCATACCTACGGCAACTATGTTTATTCTGTGCCTGCGGTCCTCGTACTCGTACTTTCTCTTTTATTTTTTTAACCGATTTCAAAAAAGGAGGAGGTTCTCAATTCGGTTGTATTTTTTTGAATGTTTGTTACCTCAGGACTCCGTCATTTATGAACCGATTTAATTTTTTTTTAAATCTGAAATGCTTCCAGATTGGTCCCATTTTTTTTTCAATTAATGTTTCTTACCTCAGAACTCCGTCATTTATGAACCGATTTTAAAAAATCTTTTTTTATCTGAAAGGGTATGCTTCCAGGTTAGTCCCGAACTGCCATCATCATCATCATTTGATGATGAAGGCGTATCAAATTGAAGTCGGTTTTTCCAGTTTTTTAAACTTATAAATTATTATTGGTATTATTTTTTGTTAGCAAAATAGTTTTTGTAGTACCTACGTTAGCTAAACTGTCATTGAACGAAACTTGATACCTACCTACTTACTTTCTTTCTGTGACGAAGCTACCCGCCTGCTACGAGCCCGCTACGCCGTAGAGGTCACCGTAGCAATGCTCTGAATAAGTGTCCTAAAATAGCTGGTCTTGCACAAGTGTGTTGTAAGTAGAATAGGTATAGAATAAAAATTGAAATAATTAATACTAAATTGTATTTTTCAGTGAATCAAATCAAAAGCGGACCTAGGTGAGTCTAGTGTGCACGCTTTTAGCACGCTTGCAAACAAAGTAGATCATAATAAAATTGTTAATCTCAAATTGTATTAGTAAACAATTGGGAAGACATCTCGGAAATGCAATGAAAGTTTCATCACCAAATATCACCAGAGGGCCTAGTACGAGTTTTCAGTGTATAGTGTAGATGTGAAACGTCTGACGCCCAGCACACCATTGTGCGCTGATTTGTATGGAGACACTGAGCGGATTCTTTGAGAAGCTCGAAATGCGAGTACGGGCTTGGTGTAGACCAAGCTTCTCAAAGAATCCGCTCAGTGTCTCCATACAAATAAGCGCCCACTGGTGTGCTGGGCGTCAGACGTTTCACACCAGATTTACACACCAAAACTCGTACTAGGGCCTCTGAACAGGTCAAACTAGTTGAAAAATGTGCGATAGTGTACCTATCAGGACATTAATGATCATAATAATTTAATTGACTGTGTGTGTGTATGATGTGTATTGCATTTTTTTTTAATATTTATGTAGTTAGCCAGCTGAAATCAAAAATATTCTATAGGCGTTAGACAGGTAACTTTTCCCAAAAGTTTTGTGTGTATTTGTATTGCTAGAAAATAACAGATGAAGATCACGTTTTTGATATTTGCACCCCTATATTTCTAGAAAGAATTAGTTCCAAGAAAATTTTGATCAGCTAAAAAATAAGACTATTACCTACCCGTCTACTTACCAACTTGTACAGGCAAAAACCAAATTAATATTTTTCAATAAAACCGCTTGAAGAACGTTTTTCCACAAATAGGTGAGCGTTTATTAAAAAAGTTTACAAAAGCACATCTTGCAGGTTCAGTCTGATCCCGATAAGGCGACAGTGGCGGCCGTTTCTCGTATACTCAAACCAAGCTATGTTTGCAAAGAAATAAATGACCCATCCCAAAAAAAACGTCAAATACCTTTCGCAGTGTTTTCAACTATAGGATTTCAGTCTATCAAATTGTAAGCACTGCATACTTGGATGGGTTGGACTGTAGCAGTGGCTGACTGAGGTGATTTATAAGTAAAAGTAGGGTGGGCTGCATGATTGGTATCATAGATGGGGATGCGTATATTACAGGGGTTATAGACAGGTACCACTGGGGCAATAAATGTCTGGACGCTGAATTATCCCAGAATACGTCTGGTTTTAGCTTGGTATAGTCTCTTTACTCTAGCACTAAATTGTGATTGTCACAATCACATTATGTATAGGTAATGTGATTCCGAGGTCCGAAACAGAATATAATGTAGATACAGTCAGCAACGTAAGTTGTTATTTAAGATTGTCGAACTACGTCTTGGTAACTTTCTAGGTAGGTACCTACCTAATTTGTACTAATTTCAATGACATTTTTGACATTTTACAAATACATTTACCTACTTAGGTTTTCGAAGCTCGATTCAGTTTTGTTCAATTTTCAATGAGGAAAATGTTTTTGTTACAAAATATACATTATTTTGATTTTGATTGTATTTACCAAGGTACTTACTAAGTTGGCTAACTATGTACCCAGAGCTCAGTGAAGATGTAAGTACCTAACCTACCTAATGGCTAGCGTCCACAGGCCCGCATCGCACGCATCGGACGCATCGCACGCAACGGATTTTAGTTTGCCTTGTATAAAAACTCGTCCGTACGGTGCGGATCAGTGGACGCAGTTGTATGAGTTTTTATACAAGGCAAACTAAAATCCGTTGCGTGCAATGCGTCCGATGCGTGCGATGCGGGCCTGTGGACGCTTGCCTTAATAGTCCAACGACAAGTTACTAATCCTTTACCCTGTTTATAATGTTTCGAAGTTTCTGACTAAACATTGGCGCTGCTCAAAAATCAAGCCTACAAAACCGATGGGATATTTACCGTACCTGAGGACTACAGTAGAGCCTATTGGTGATTATTACCATGCCATAAAAATGCTTGGTTCATTAGTTAGTGTTGTAGTCCATTGTTATCCAGTCATAGGTCGCAGGCTGGGGTATAGCCGTGCTCACTGTTTCAATCCAGTGGACTTTTACCAGTCGCGACCGTCCCGTTGTATGGAGCGGTTGAAACTTACCCTAGCTTATTAGTACCTGAGTACTTTAGTGATTTAAAAATAGTTTTCTAGTGTGCTCTGAAAATCAACCACAGTGTGTGAAATCAGTGAAATGTGCCGATGAGAAATTGCAAAAGTTTTCAGTTAAATTCTTACCAACTTAGATGTTTTCAATACTTTCAAGTAACGTAATATCTAGCGTTTAACTAGGTACATCAAATTGCACATTCATGTGTTGTTGAATAAAACCAATAATTCTATTTTATAATAAAAATGTATTCAAATAGTAAAAAAAAGTTTATGAATGAAAAAAATAGAAACTTATTAGTCCATGGTTTTGTGATACCATCATCATCATCTACCACAGCTGGGCTTCATTCCTTGCATGCAAGTACTAAAAGTACTATCATTTGAAAAAACTAGCACAGCTAGTCCCAGGCACTAGTGTCCCATTAAGTGTAGGCATAGGTGGCTTCCTGTGTAAATCATTTTCAATAGATGTAAAAGGCCCAAATTAACTTGCTATTAATGTGTGGGAATGCTTTATCACATAGGTTGTCTCACTGGTATTAGCCTTTCTGATGGCAGCAACTTCACTAAGCAATCTGTACAGTAATCTGTGCCCGCATTATCCGTCCATCGAGCCCCAAGGAACCCTGTTTTCTGACAGCCAACGCACATGGTATTTCTCTGGAACACGGGAGCTGTTTCATCCAGTAACCTTTGCTCTTTGGCAGCTTTCAACAACTCCACAACAAGCTTGCCGGTGCTTTTTGTTTCTACATCGTGGGTTTCACCTGTCTCGTACGGATCTTCCATAGTGACCGGCACATGATGTTGAGGGAAGAATGTGGTCTTTTTGTAGTACATCGATTTAGGCTTCCCTTGGACACCTTTAGGAGCCCTCCCAGGTATAGGTAAACCAGCTTTTGCTAGTTTAGCAAAGTATTTTTGTATTCTGCTCATCACTTGGATGGGAGTCCGAGTACCCAACGCCTTGGCTACTTTCTTGTAGCGTTTCATTTCTACTGCCTCTTCTGGATAAATCAAAAGTAATTCCTCTAGTCTTTTCTGCTCATCACATGACCATAACTGGTTAAATGTCTCCGGTTTGCTGTCAGTAAATTTCCTTCCTCTGACTTTTAGTGTGTCAAAATCATCCATGATGGGCTTGATATCCTTCATATCTTCATTTTCCGATGCTACATCAATTCCATATGTAACCCAGTCGATATCTGGAAGCTCATCTATTGTTTGTCTTGGTGGGAAATTTATATTACCAGATTTAAGGTTTTCGATAAAGGTCAGAGGGTCATCCAAAGCATTTCTCTTTGCATCAGCTATGTCCTCAATATCTTTGAGAGCTTTTACTTTCTGCGCCTCTAATTTAACTATGTATTTGAGTAAAGTGGAATACTCTTTGTTACCTCGTAGAGATAAGTGGTCCGTTTCAAACGCAAACTCATCCTCTGGTTCCATTTCCAAAACGTCTAGGTTTTGAAATTGATCGTCCTCCATAGTAGCTGGAAATGAGAAAAAACAAGACATGAATGTAACAGCCGGCTTAAAACTACCAAGTAGTCCCAAGAAATTGAGTGTGAAACTCAGGAATAAGCTAAACAGTGTTCATCTCAAAAAATGCAAACCTGAGAACAGGAGCTCTTCCTTAGAAGGATGGTCCGGTCGGTGAGTATATTTTTGATCTCTATGCTTTCATTTGCACCTATTTTGACGCTAGTTTCTAACAAAAAACCATTATTTAGGTACTACCTCAGTACCTAATAACGGACGAATATAAACAAGACAAAAACAAAACATTAACAAACATCATCCCACCATCATCCGGATCAGATGACAGCCAGGTGCATGGCAAGGACCTAAGTCATTGTCATGTTAAGAATAATGTCAACGTCATTTCGTTCCTACTCACTCTGCTTACAACGCCATCTGCCACATTTTATATGAACTACATTATCAACTAAAGCAAGCAAAGGCTGATTGCAACTTGTGAGAAAATCGCATTTCGTTTCGTCATTGTTTCACAGATGGCGCTTTAAACATTTCTAGTGATTCTTAATACAGCTAATAGATGTCGTGCTGTTTGTAATTTCGAGGTTTTGTTACCTACTCTACTTTTGTATAGGCATTTTATTTATGTCTATTTCTTTCGATGAACTACAAAGTCATACATTGCAAACATTAATGGACCGAAACACTCCCAAACGTCTAACTCTCGCTATATCGCTACAGAGTTAGCTGTTCAAACAATCTGTGTGCATGACTGCATAATGTGTAATATGCAAACTATTAGCACCTTTGCTTAGTTAATGGTTGCCTGATATACACTAGGTAATTCCAAGTGAACTGTGGCTTCACGGCCGCCCACACTTGTCGAGCCCACTCATTTGCATAGTGGGCTCGATGGGATTTTTTTTTCCCACCCGGCCCACTAGTGTGCCGGCCGGTGGGCTCGATAGGAATAAGCCCTATTAGCTAGTAACTAGGTAACCTCCTACCTACTTGTCTATACAGGTAGGTACGGTATCTTCAGTAATAAAAAAAATATAAAAATCGAACATTCAGGTGGTCGGACTTTGGTTGCAATAGATTATAGGCAGGTACCTAAGTTCTTTTGTATGTCACCAGAAAATATAAATGAAATTCTATGGGCGGTCTTATCGCTAAGGGCGATTTTTTCCAGAAAACCATAGCCGACCTGGATTAAACGGACACTTTCCGTCGGGCCGCGCTCGTAATACCGCGTGCACACTATGCCTATGCCGCTGCCGGCATGAATGCCGCTTAGTGAGAATAAAGGCGATGTTGCTGTGGCAATAAGTCCGCGGCATTGATGTCGCCATACATTCCGGCAGCGGCATGGGCATAGTGTGCACGCGGTATAAGAAGTGGGAAGTGGGAAGGAAGCATGATCCCCTTCCAACGGAATACCACCACTGTTCGTGAGGTTTGGTAAAACTAGGTCATCTTCTGAAATAGCTCTTATTATGAATGCACCTACTACTGCCTGTACTCGTACGTACGCTGAGGAAAGCGGTGAGGCCGCAGCAATATGGCCGCAAAAAGCAAATAAAAGAAGCTCAAACAAATATCTCTAACTGTAGGTTAGAGATTTTCTTTATTTTTCTATTAGAAAAGTTATAGGTTGGTAGGTACTTTACTTACAGAGCACGAAACTCGCGTATCGCACTTCATGCATTCAAATACCTCCGCACCAACTGCTCCAGTGGCTGCCAGAAATATCCATGAGGAAACAAATAAAGCGAGCGTTGCCTTTTTGATAGAAAACATTTTGGCAACAAATATTATTTTGGATTAACTTTCGGTATTTTGCGGTTTTCTATTACCACTTAAAGTTACTTGCAATTGTACCTATTGCAGGTTCGACCTCCCATCTTACCGTCAAGTGTGTAATGTAAATAAAGTTGTTTTACAACCCAAAACATTTAAAATGAAGGTAGGCGATACTTTAAGCGAGTCGTTGGTAAGACTTTAGTGACTATGTTTAGGCACAAAATAAAATAGTAATAAAAGCTCTTACATTTTACAAACCTAGGCTACCCACAGTACCCACCCACTAAGACCCACTTATATTCCTTCTTCCAGTAAAGTCGAGCTTGAATCATTCTATTTGATAAAAGGCACGTATTTCATTTGCAACAGTTTGCGGACAACTATCTACACAGACATCAAAAATTTTTTATAGCACACTTATCTTACAGCTAAATAGGAAGGTATTTTATGTGCTATTCCATTTCAATTTAGTTTTCACTCACCTGAGTATGTATATCCTAATAGATCCTTTTTAGATATTAAACCTAGATATTACAGGCTGGCAGTAAGCCTGTTTCTTTTTTTGTAATCGTCTTGAAATCAATACTTTGTAAAATAAGAATCATTAAAAATAATGATCATTGCGGTATTTTTGTGATGCGATGTAGAAGAAATCAAAAGAAAAACACGTGCGAAGTCACCGTGCGATAATTTAGGGTTGACAAATAATAAATAGGTGCATGAGACATGAGGTCACGCTCGTAGGCGAGGGCTACGAGCGACTACAACACTGCTACGCCGCGTAGCGTCGTGGAGTCAGTCAGTCGCTACGCAAACCTCGCTGTAGTCACGTCTCGCCGGGCACGATGCGCGATCGCGAGCATCAGAAAACTTGTAAATAAACAATCCGTCGGAAACTATCCGAAAGAGTATCACTAACGTTATACCGTAATACTGCAGCCCAGCAATACAAAAACAATTCAGCACATGCAATCACACCACAGGCATGCGTTTTGCGTGATGTAACGAGTTGCCCTATTTAATCGTACTAATGCTATTGTTTCTTGCAACAAAACTAAACGCCGACACTATCACCCGATAAGAGGTGATTTAATTTGTGAGTGTATGCAAAGCGTTGCGTGTCAACAGTTTAATTAAAACAATCGTAAATAGTGCTGTAGAGTTTTGTTGTGTCCGTCCTTTTGTCCTTTATGACATCTAACCCGAAAGTTGTAAACTTCGTATCTTTACGACTTAGCAGGGTAGGTATTAACTAAAGGTGGTCTGCGTGGTCTGCTCTCGGTTTAAGCATTCAAGCCACAGCAGTAATACATAAGAGTGCTTTTAGAGTGGCGTCCCAGCTGGCCATTTCTCATGCAAGAGAATGAATTCGCAGTCACGTACTGACCAAATTCGATTTACTGCAGACTGAATTATAGAAACTCTTTAGGGGTGAATAAGCGTTGTGCATAGTGGCACAGTATACCGATGCGAAGAAGAGGCGTAGGTGCGATTACGGTTGCCTGCGGAGCGGATCGCGTGGACGAATGGTGTGCGATGGTGGCGCGATGCTGTGCCTCGAGTCGCTGATGGCGCGGTGGCGGGAGCGCAGCGAGCGGGCCCAGCGCGCGGAGAGAGAGCAGCGAGCTCGCTCCCGCAGCCTGTGCTCGTCGGCCGGCGATGGCAGCCTGCTGCAGCTGCTTCATCGCCGAGCCAGCAGCGCCATGTGAGTACTACATATTCTGCGTGATCGAAGCTAGAGCCAGCTCTCTGTTGGTAGAGCAGTGTTGTGTGTCGCAGAGCGCAGCGAGCCGATGAATCTCTATGAATCAAACCAATGATATTCAAGTATATCCGAGTTCTTATTGTGTTTTTGTATCGTTGACTAGTTAGGCTAGAGTTTCGTATAAATTAAATGATTGCATGATAAAAGCATGATTTCATCAATCACATGACATAACTCGAGCTGGAAGGTGCCACAAGATTTGAGTCGGATAAATATGGAAAACAATAGAGTCATCACTGTCTCATTTGATTCTCCATTGCTCTCTGTAACACTTTGATTCAGTAGCGGGACGAGGGGACGTCAAGCAAGGCCATCATTTGGTTACAATTCACGTTCATGATACATTATTGTTTGTAGGTAATGAGATTTACAATTAATTGCCCCCAAACGTCGGCAATTTCAGGAGGAAACTCATAATTACATAATTAAGTTAGGCTGCAGAAATTACTGAATTTATCTTTATTCGGCAGTATTTCAGACATGATGTTCATTTAAAACAGTGGATTTCGCGTGTAATGTCGCGTCCGTAATTAAAATGTTCGTTTCCACTCGAAACGCTAATCCGACCCGACGCTATTTGGTAATTAGTGTTATTTACTGTCGATGTATTATTGAGCGTCGAAAAATGCGCATGACTTTCACAATGGTGTCCTACTTCGCTCAAAAATTGGGTCATTCAAGCTGGAGCACAATCTCGTTTCCATATTCAATCCCATGAGTTCGTTTTTCGATGCGAATCCCGGAAGTAATACTTCCCGAATTTTAATTCATCCAAAATATTTATTCTCGGAATTATTGCGAACACCAGTTCGCTTTCAAAAGATTCATTATAAGAAACTAGCCGTCTCCCGCGGCGTTGCTCGCGTTAGGGTGTGACTTTTCAAAATTCCATTTTCCCGCTTTTCTGTTGAAATTTTTCCTGAATTTTCTTTGCTATAAACTTCACGGAGCCAGAGACCTTTCCAACGAATGCAAAACCGTGGAAATCGGTTCGTGCGTTCTGGAGATAAAGCGTCAGGAAGGAAAACCCGACTTATTTTTATATAGTAGATTACTATTGGACTCACACATACGCAGGTATATAGATACACACACATATTAATACGCACGTACAGTTTTTTTTTACTGCAACTTTTTTGACCGAAATTAAATTAATTGCGATCCAGGAATCACTGGCACTGGAGCTCCCTCTTACCGCAAAAACAATGAGATGCAGTGGGCGCCAAATTTCCTTATTGGCGCATAAAAACATTTTGTGTAGGTACATACGCATAACTTAAATTGGTAGTGTTACTTCTGCCCAACCTTTGAGTGAAGTTTTACTGAAGTTTGGAGCTTATGAAGTTCAGCGTAATCGGTGAAACTACATAATATTTATAGATCGCAGAATCTCATGATATATCCATTATAGTAGTCCGATTTCACTGATAATACTTACTTGAATAGACCTAACTCTAGCGTCAGCAGGGGTAGCGCGTTCTCTCTCGAACTGGCGCGTATCCGACGAGGCGTCGTGCTCGGACCATAGATGGATTCGGTTCAATCTTTTCATGACCGTGCCGTCGCCGAGTCCGAGGCGCGTTCCGCGCAAGACTGACATGACAAAGTTCGCCAAACTTGTCCAATCAGCACTAGCAGCCGGTAGCGCGCCACCGGATCTCCTAAAGCTAAACGAGATTGACCAATACATCAACGAACTCACCCAAACCCTAACCAACAGCTACGAACAATCATGTCCCCTCGTGACACCGAGAGGGGACAACAAACGACACTGGTGGAGCCCGGAACTGCAAAGACTACGCTGCAAAGTACGGAAACTCTTCAACAGAGCAATGAACACCCGACAAACCAGAGACTGGGAGAAATACCACTCCACGAAATCCACCTTCAAAAAGCGTATACGACTCAGGCAACTAGAGTGTTGGAAACGTTTTTGTACAAGCATCGACAACACCAGTCAGGCAGCCAAAATTAAAGGCATCCTATCCAGCGAACCAGGGCGCACCATTGGATATCTGAAAAAACCTGACAATTCATACACTAAGACAGACGTTGAAACCAGCGAACTACTGCTTGAAACTCACTTCCCAGGGTGTCGCATACTAGACTCTCACGAATGGGAAGCTCACAGAGAACGAGCAGCCAGTAGCCAAGACTGGACCACGGCCCAGAACCTCATCAACAAAGAAAAAGTAAGTTGGGCCATCAACAGCTTCCTTCCCTTTAAATCTCCGGGCCTAGATGGAATCTTCCCAGCCCTTTTGAAATGGAGCGGCGAAAAACTTGCCGAACACCTGGTAAACATTTTCAGGGGTTGTGTCGCTCACCGCTACATACCCCAGAAGTGGAGGGAAGTGAAGGTAATCTTCTTACCAAAACCAGGCAGGAGCGACTATACAATGGCGAAATCATTCCGTCCCATTAGCCTCACATCGTTCCTCCTCAAAACCTTAGAAAGGATATGCGACCAGGAAATTAGGGGTAACACTCTTCTTCGCCAGCCGCTACATCCGCAACAACACGCCTACAGCCCCGGAAAATCAACAGACTCCGCACTCCACAGCGTAGTCGCTCGAATAGGAGGCGGTCTAGTCACAAAGCAACCGACCTTAGGAGCCTTCATAGATATAGAAGGTGCCTTCGACAAAACAACCTTCACTAGCATAGATCTCGCTTTGACAAGATACGGTGTCCCCCCCACGCTAGCTGAATGGATTAACAACATGCTTAAATTCAGAGCAATACAACTCACAGTGAACACCACGACAAGAGGTATCGTAGCAAGAGGCTGCCCGCAAGGAGGAGTTCTCTCACCCCTATTATGGAACATAGTAGTGGACGAACTAATCCGTAAACTGAACGGCCGCGGGCTTATCACAGTGGGATACGCAGATGACCTCGCTATCCTCGCAACCGGATGCTTCAAAAACGTCCTTTGCAGCCTCATGCAATCGGCCTTCAAAACCATCGAAGACTGGTGCACTGACCACGGGCTATCAGTTAACCCCACTAAAACAGAACTCATCATGTTCACACACAAAAGAAGTTTGGGCAACCTGAAACTACCCAAGCTGTTCAACACAGACCTCAAACTAACCAGCGAAGTCAAGTATCTAGGGGTCATACTGGATAGTAAACTTCTCTGGAATAAGCACCTTGATTACAAACTGCAACGCGCGAGCGCCACATTCTTCCAATGCAGCAGAATGCTTGGGAAAACATGGGGACTTTCGCCAAAAATAACCTTATGGCTCTATACAACCGCAATAAGACCTGCACTCACATACGGTGCAATTGTATGGTGGACCAGAACCGAACTCAACACCGTCATCACTAAACTGCAACGCTTTCAGAGACTAGCATGCTCTGCAGTAACAGGTTGCATGAGACCGACACCGACGGCTGCCCTGGAGATAATACTGGGACTAACGCCACTTGATCTTTACATACAACAGGAAGCGACGATGGCCGCTATCAGACTCAAACACTTAAACCTATGGGGAGCAACCAGGAGCCCCCACGCATCCATTCTGGAAAGGGCACTAAAGCACGAGCCGTTAACAGGCGCACCATGCGATAAGATCCCCAAACAACAAATATTCCAGAAGCACTACCGAATACAAACCCATGAGGACAAAAGAGACCAATCGGGCAACAGCGAAGTACGAATCTACACCGATGGCTCAAAAACAAAACAGGGAACAGGAGCCGGAGTACACTCGCTGGACCTGAACATCAACATCTCAATGACCCTCGGCCCACACAGCTCCATTTTTCAATGCGAATGTGCAGCCATCACCGAAGCTGCTACAGCAATCAACAGGAGAGGAATACAAGACTACAACATACGAATCCTCTCGGACAGCACAGCTACACTCAGAGCTCTGGCGAGCCACAACTGCACATCCAAGCTCATACACGAATGCCACCTCGCCCTAGAAAGCATTGCCACTAAAAATAGGATAACCCTACAGTGGATAAAGGGGCATAGCGGATCACTGGGAAACGACGCCGCTGATGAGTTGGCAAGAAGGGGATCAGAGACTGTATCGGAAGGGCCAGCACCCTTCCTTCCCCTACCCTTCTCCCAGCTACGCACATGGGTGCGTCTAAACACCCTAAACGCACACAACCTACGCTGGACACGTACTACCGACTGCAGACAGTCAAGAGCTGCAATTCCAGCCCTCACACCAAGACTAACACGCCGTCTACTGAGCCTGGATAGACGAAACCTTAGAATCATCGTAGGGACCTTGACAGGCCACTGTCCCTTAAACAAACATTTATACAACATCGGAGCCACAGACAGTCCACTCTGCAGAGGCTGTCTTACCGAAGAAGAATCAGCTGCCCACGTAGTCCTGGAATGCGAGAGCGTAGCTACACAACGACAAGAAATCCTAAGCACCCCTAGGTCACTCCTCCAAGCCTGCGAAGCCCCCAGGAAGCTTCTGTGCTTTTGGGAGGAGTTAGGCTGGCTACACGCATAGCCAGTTCACCCCCCCACGTATAATGGACCAACTTTGAGTCTAAATGCGGAAACGGGAGTCCATAATAATAATAATAATAATAAAAATACTTACTTGTAGGCTTGTAGGTACCTATGGAGTAACATTAAGTAGCTATACTTAAGTAGAAGTTCTACTGGAAAACATTGTGCAAAACAACTTAGTCATAAAAGAAAGTTGAGAATCATTTATTTTATAGTTATACTTCTAAGCGCTCTATTTAGACGCAAAAGTTCGGCAAAAGTCGGTACCTAGACCAGACATTTCAACACAAACCAAACCATAAATCATTTCATAAATCTGATAATATCTAAATGTTTCGCCTTGCCTGACATTCAGGCACTTTAATTAGAAAATAGGTTTAACCCAAAATTACCTAAGTTAAGTAGGTCTACGGCCTGCTAAACAAAAGTTTTTTTTCTTTGTCCATATTTTACACAATCCGCCCGTCCCTAATTCAAAAACTACTTGACAATTCACTCGATCCATGAAAACAATGGCGTAGTTAATTTGTCTAATAATTAGTGTATGTAATGTATTATTTTACAAATATGAAGATAGGTGCTAGCAAAGTTAACTTACAGCAGAAAGATCTCAACATTTTTAAAGTTGAAAATCTTTAGCTTTACCTATAGCAAAAGTAGATACGCTAAATCCCAGTAATGGCGGACGATTTAGTCACAGTGTCCTAGAAGCGGATGCATGCATAATAGAAAACTCTATTTCTGAACTGTGTACTATGTGCATTGTGCAATGCGGGTAATAGTTTTTATTACTGCAATCCTTATAAATATGGAAGAGAATGGAAAAAAACAAATAAATTCTTTATTGCGGATTACCCATTTCAAAACAAATTAAATACTCTTACATCTAAATAAATACGAAATCATTGAGTTTATGACTCTGAAAATAAAAGTCATAGAAAGTCATACAAAGTACAAAAAATACAACCGAATTGAGAACCTCCTCCTTTTTTGAAGTTGGTTAAAAATAGCAAACTTTGCATAAAAATACTTTAGATGGCTTAAGGATATGACAAAATAGGTGTGCTTTAAACTAAAGCAAAATTCCTACTGTTACATTATACATCTAATCGTAAATACGAAATCGTAGAGCTTAAAGCTCTGAAAATCGTCTGTAGTACAAGACCATGAGAATTTCACCAGACTACTGAATGCTGGATGACTTAGTATTGCCCAGTACATTTCTGAAATACCAAAGCAACGTGCAGTTCAAAATAATGGTCAAAGTTTACAGATAAATGGAGACTAGGGACTCCGAACTATTTAGCTACCGATAGGAGACTGCAGTAAGTTTAAAATAAGCACCTATTAATGTCGGTGCATACATTGTCGCTTATATTCAAAATAGTGCTTGTTACTCGTAGTTGGCAAAGCTGCAACCTATTATATTATGTAGCTAAGCAGTCATCCATGATCCCATATCATACTAATATTATAAATGTGAATGTAAGTTTGTTTGTTACGCTTTCACGCGAAAACTACTTAACCGATCATCATGAAACTTTGTACACATATTTTTGGAGGTATTAGAAGTAACATAGGATACTTTTTATCCCGGAAAATCAACGGGATCCAACGGGACGCGAACGAAGTCGCGGGCGGAAGCTAGTCATTTATAAGTTTAAAAAAACTGGAAAAACCGACTTCAATTTGATACGTCTTCATCGTCAAATGATGATGATGATGATGATGATAGCAGTTCATTGGGACTGTACTATTGATCGCAAACACCACAGAAAAGCAAAATACGCAATGTCGAGTAGGTATGTGAATGACGTGTTTCTTCCAGTTACACTACTTACAGTTACTGCCAAACTACTGAAAAAATACAACCGAATTAAGAACATCCTCTATTATTGAAGTTGGTTAAAAAATAACAATTTATTTCAAGAAAAGTTTTTATAAGCATTTACGAGCTTTGGTTATAGCGATGCTATTCCACTGGTAATTTTATTTTAACGATGTAGAGAAAGCGTTTTCCGAGAATCATTTTAATTACGTGCAGATAAAGTTACACATGAAGGCGGCCTTACCGCGAAGCTCAATGATAATCATTATAACAATGATAGTGCTCAAAAATATCAATGATAGTGCTCAAAAACTTTGGTTGTAATTTTTTCAACCTTAGGTATACGCCCGATACTAATTGAATTTTTTTGTAAACTAAACTAACTTGACAGCACTAAAATAATAGCTATCTTTGTCGTTTCAGTAAAAGAGATGGAAACAATTTTCCAGTTTTAATGATTCAGGTATTATTTGCTAAAAATGGCAGCGTTGATTCCACTTTGCGGTAGTGCAGCTGATACGAGTCCCAAGTTTAACTCGCCAACGATACAGATTGTAATTACAAAATTTTCATGCTTTTCGTAGCTCTCTAATTACGATTTATTTACGAAGGTGAATTAGGTTTTTAATAGGTAAAGAACTCAGAAGTTAATTTGAAACCCGTATTTCGGATGACAGCTTCGCTTCCTGATTTATAAATAATTTCAGGCTCTGACATAAAGATGAGTTCTATAATTAAGAGTCACCTTTTGACGGGCTATTGATTATTTATGAATTAGCGTGGGTTTCGATTAGCTAATTTAGAAACCCTTTAGTACGAACAACGCCTATGTATGAATTATTACCATCTATCTATACTAATATAATATTATAAAGAGGAAAGATTTGATTGTTTGTTTGCATTGAATAGGCTCCGAAACTACTGGACCAATTTGATAATTTTTTCACCGTTGAGAAGCTACACTATCCCCGGGTGAAATAGGCTATATTATATTTTCAAAAAAATTAGGGATCCTTACTAAAACTCTAATAATGTAACCCAAGGTGTAAAAAATTACCTTAAAAAAACCCGTGTGATGCCAGGACGGTCCGATAGTACTATTATAAAACTGTAAAAAAGCCAAAAACTAAAATTTAAGATATGGATAAACGAAATATGCAGATAAACTAAATAAACGATTCTGATTCCAAAAATCGGGTTGGTCTGTTTGTTTGTTCGCGAATCACGCCTAAACTACTGGACCAATTTCAATGAAACTTATACCATTCAGAAGCCTTTTTCCGGATTGAAACATAATAAATAATAATAATAAATATTCACGGACACTTAACACAACGCCTTCTAGTCCCAAACTAAGCAAAGCTTGTACGATGGGAACTAGATGGCTGATAGAATACATACATACATTTTTTTTTTGTAAATACATACTTATAATACATAGAAACACCCAGACACAGAACAAACATCTATGTTTGCCACAAAAATGTTTGTTCTCGGTGGGGATCGAACCCACGACATAGGCTATATTTTATTGAAATGGAAGATGTGGATTCTTAGATACAGCTTGACCTCTATAAACCAAAAGCCGCCTTTGGCACGAGGTTCATCGTATGCTGGTTGACAGATATTTTGGTGGAAAGTTTCGCACGCGTACGAAGTCGCAGGTATCAGCTAGTTTGGAAATAAAATAGAATCACACAAACTTCGTCTAAGCACAAACATCACTGCCGAATCATTATTCGGAGTAGAAGCCAATGGCGCTGAACGTGTAATATGAAAGCTGTAAAAGTGATTTTTCAAAATGCCCTTCGTGGAAATGATCATTGCGTGTCAGAGCTCGGTGCTTCACGCGGGTATTCAATTACCATATCAGCATGATAAAAGTATAATCAATCTTCACTTCATTAATTCGACACTCGACTGATATCAACGCCAATAATGAACTTTGTATTCAAATTGTCTATAAAAGCAAAGTGTGTACGGATTACGCATGACCGCATGGACTTGTGTGACAAGGTCTAACCTAGCGGGCAAATCGGGGTTTAGTAAAGTAAGCACAAGTTTCGGTACATCTATTTTTGTAGTGGCGCCATACCTTACTCAAACTCGGTTTGAAATCTGACATAGAGGTAGAGTAGCGTATTCTTAGCCGTTGCCTCGAATAATCCTCGCCTCGACCTCGAAATCTGAGTTGTCAAAATTACTAGGTCAAAGTACAACTTCGAAGTCGAATAACCCTTCGAGGCCTAAGAATATCGTAAGAGTATCGTATCGTAAGTCCCGAACTTGGGCCTTGACTTCTTCTGACTTCTGCAAGTAATAAGATCTACGAATACTAGATAGGTATCCTTTTATGTAGATACTGTAGGTAATTCTTCTGTCCCTCGCCGAAACTAAAACTAATGAACGTGGCACGTGACTTATTGGTGTTTGCCCCTGTTTTATTGTTTCGCCCGTTTATTTGCATACCTACAGAAAATACCCAGTATCTTTAATTTATACTAAATATGCAGATTATTTGGCAGACTTCATTTCGTAGTGGCATTTACAAAATGCTGGCTAACATATTGATTAAGTAGGTACAATAACTAGACGCACGGCAGTGCGTAAGGGAAAGTACCCTCGTGTTCATATTTACATTATACATATTAGGTATAGCCTACTGAGCTAAAGGTCTGAGCTTTATTTTGTTGATTTGCAAATGTATCTATACATTTGCAAATCAACAAAATAAATAGAGAAAAATAGTTTAGTGAAATAAAAACTACTTTTCTCTATACAAAAGCGAATTTCTTCTTGCTTTCTTGCTTGTCTTTTTATTTTGCTGTAAGTAAACCTTACGAAAACATTTTTACAAATTCTTTATTTCTAAAAAATCTGTTAGTATTTCAAACGTAGCCGCAAAACAACCATTAGGGTTAAACTTTTACAAAGATTAATGATCGCCATTCACTGTGACAGTTAGTTCACCCTAGCACAGCCTTGAACAGTTTTCATACCTACAGATGAATGTATACCTACCTTCTTATTTTCATTATGAATGCTCCATTCATTTGTTTCTCTTCAACTCCACATTTCATTCGTCGAAGTTTCAAATACAATTTGCTAAATGACCCGTAAACATTGAAGCTTACTGCACTCCAATTTGTTTTAAATAAAACCGGCGACATTTACACTTTAACTTTTAAAAACATTCAAATGACTAGTTGTACACAATACATGATATTTAGCATGTCTTTTAATGATTATTTTTGTCTTCTAACGAGCCTATAGCAAGTATAGCATTGGAAGTTGTGGGAGAGACAGAGAAATTGCTCGCATTAGTTTCATGGAATTTGTTGCATGACCCGTATCCCATCATAAAGACGTCTATCTACGCGATGAATCCACACGTCAATGCGTATTTCTATTTCTAATTTTACAATACCACGACCAAAAATAAAAATAAACTTTTTTTAAATTAAGTAGGTATTGTGATTGGGCTACTCTTACAGCAGCGCTAAATAAAGAAAAGCGACCGAAGGATGGCGGGGCTAAATTATAGCACTTCATTTACCTACCATAAATATAAAAGGGTATCAACGTTCGCGGGTGCCTGGCGGCAATTGGACGCCGTTTGCTGCCAAAATGACAAATCGTCGACCTACTTTGCCTGCCCTGCTAGCCTCGGTGACGCAGAAGCGGTGCAGCCTCTAGATACGCGAAACCGACGTATCTCTTCTCTAGCTAACAGTGCGTAACAATGATCTTCCGGCCTCCAATATATTATTAATGTCTTGTCAACGTTTCTATAATTGGCTGTATCCTACTATCCCGATCCCGGTTCTTACCGGTTTTACTTCATTCATAAGTGGTCGTGATTTTCGTGGTCTACCGATCAACAGGATAGTAAGTACTATTATATGATCTGTGGTAACTGTGATGATTTTGACATTGTTGACAGATGGTATAGTTTAGTTTATTTCATCGCGATATCATCCAATTTTAATGCAAAAAAAATCATGGCAATAGATGTACCACTATTGCCATGATTTTTTTTTAGTCGAAAAGACACTTAAGATATAAGGAAGATCTCAAAAACACGAACTCCTGACTCTATTATAAGCCGACTCGTGCCCATGACGCACAACTTTGCATTTATCTGCGTGAAATTGCCGACAAACACCGTCGAAGACTATTACTAACGAGGAGAATGATGTACTTCCGGGATTTAGCACAAAGACAACCGTGTGTAAATTCGTATAAATTGGCCTAATTACCACTAGAGCACGTGCAGTATACCAGCTAAAGTATCTCTCAACTACAGCGACCATAAATCAATAACATCATCATTTCCCTGCCTTTATCCCACGCTAGGCGGGATCGGCACAACATGTTTTCTTCTTCCACTCACTCCTATCATTCGTCAACTCGGAATCAACTCCTCTCACATTCATATCCTCTTTCACACAATCCAACCACTTCTTCTGCGGTCTTCCTCTACTTGCATACCCATCAGCCACTCCCTCCTCATTACGTGTCCATACCATGCTAATCCGCCACTCCTCATCTTTTCAATAACCATAAATCAATAACATTAATGTCAATAATACTTTAAAATAATAAAAGTTTATTCAGGAAACAAGTCTAGTTCACAAAGTAGGTGGAACGATGATATGTTAAACTGTGTCGCAAATATTGGCGACACAGTTTAACTGTTTAAATGTACAATATTGGCTCATATAGCCTTCATATAGGTACAATGCTACTGTATATGAAGACGTAAATATATCAATTTTTTCATACTATACCTACTACTTGATTGCTGACTACTATTAATACTATTGATCGTTTTACAGATATATATAAGTACCTAGTATTACTTTTCGACTTATTAGGTAAGTACAGTTTCGTTTTCGAACTTATCAACCATTATCAAGGTTTTAAAGTTAATTATAATGGCTGACTAGGCTGAGAGGATGGTATAGGTGCTGGGCAACCCCACTCCCTCTGATCATTGTCCCAGGCACTATAGGCATGGTTGCCTCCTGACGCTGTATAAATCATTTTCAATAAATGTCAAGGCCTATTTTAAAGTTAATTATTATTTAAACATAAGACTAGTAACTTTGACCACATTGCATTCTAGTTTTTAATCTTTGCTTTATTATAACACGAAAGAAACATTATTATTTTACCTAGCTAATGAAAACAAAGCCTTCACTGGAAGTTTATCTACTAGAAATCTAGGAAGAGTTTAGAACGTGAAAAATAATATTGACTTTCTTTCCGACAAGTGGCAAAAGCGAACGTTTTACTTTAAAATTTTATTGAAAAATCTTTTTAACAAAGAAGTAGGTTATTGTATACTTAGCTGTAA
Source organism: Eulithis testata (assembly GCA_947507515.1). NCBI lineage: Eukaryota > Metazoa > Arthropoda > Insecta > Lepidoptera > Geometridae > Eulithis > Eulithis testata. The sequence continues at coordinate 8,927,126 of OX382196.1, read as the reverse complement.
TACTTATAAATGACTATTTGTACAGAGCCAATTTTGTGTTTTAGCCCTAAATCGACACACTGCTCATAAAAATAAAATACCTCTTCATTTTCAAAATTGCTGCTTACAAATAAACATTAAAGACTTTATTATCAGTTAAATTGAATTGGTGTATTCTAGAATTTTATTAAATCATTTTCAATATCAATGAATAGGTACAGTTAAAAGTAATTTGATTCCGAAATTGTCTCGAAACGCTATTTGTTAAGCATCGTGAGGTCCTTGGTATTGCACGGGTGAAATGACCTATCTAAGGTATTGATATTTCGTGTTTATTTAATTTTGTGAATTCTATTCAATGAGGGTGATTTCAAATTGGGCGACGACATAATGTAACACGGTCTATTTAAGGACCCGGCGAAGGAAGAAATATCCATACAAACGTAATACCAAAGTAATTTCTAATTCAAGCATATTTCCACTATATTATTGTATTATTAGTATTCGAATAGCGTTTATATACGTTCCTGGATAGGTTTTATTTTCAGATAACTTACCTAAAGTGAAATTAAAGCCAATCGCATTTTGCATTTTTTTATGCTAAAATTGACAAGTTTTCTTCCTACTTATTTCGAATTAAAAACAACAATATCTTACGTGTTGTTTGTTTAGGAACATAGCTTATATTGTCTAGTTAAAGAAAAATAATACAATGTGAAGAATACTAACAATTTTAAGTAATCATTTTTGGTATTACGGAACTCAACCAAATTCATACCACTTTTGAACGGCTAATATTGCCATCGCGCACGACAGGACGGCACGACAAGTAGGTACGCACGCACACTAATGCAGCGTGTATTTCAGCGATTGATACGTACCTCCTTGTTAGTTTTCATAAACTCCTGTCAAAAAGTGAAATATGTATGTCAAGTATTTCGGAAGAAAATATACGTCGAAAAAACAAAGTCCCGTTATAATTTCGTTGAAATATTAAACCACCTAACTGCGAAAACTGCTATGCTACAGTACCTACCTACATAGGTACTACGACTTTAGCTTTCTTTATGGACTTCGATATTTTTCACTTACGGTTTGGTTGCTTTTATGGACTCGGAACATTGGGATGTATCTCATAGTAAGTACCTAACTCGTTTTAACCTAGTTGTATTCATATTTTAAAGTGTAAATACCTAGGTAGGGATCTATCTAACATGTTGTTTAGGTAGGTAGGTACTTATATCTTAGTATAGGTACCCAAGTGAAGTAGGGAAGTACCTACTATTGTGTGCATTTTTAGAGTGAAAGATCTCTACTTAGGTAGGTACAAATATAACGTGTAAGTGGTTCTAAGAATAAATAACCCGTTTTCAATGTAATAATAATGAATTGCTAGTATTTTAATATAGAGAAAAACTATATTTCCATGAGATTAGCTGCTGCTCGGATTTCGACACGAAATAAGAGGTTATGGTAAATTTATTTGATAATAATTTGTATGAATATTTACAGAGCCACTGCGATCTTTTAAAAAACGCTTATGGCCATCAGTTCCCAGGAAAAGAAAACATGCGAAAAAGAAAAAAGAAAATATGGGTCTATGAGGTGAGTAAATGCGCATAAATGGCAAGGTTTAGTGTATATTTTTATGATGACTCTAACGTCCAAATATTTTTTTTAGAGATGTACAACTTATTGGAGTGCCACTTCGACATGAAGGAATACTCATCGAATCAAACATGAATCAACAACAGTTAGACAGATCTTCTTCATGTCAACCTGGTGGTATTGAAATCACGTCAACGGCTGATATAAATAATGCACCATCAAGGTATAATCCTGTTATTGAACTCGAGTCAAATCAGGTCATGAACGTTGAACCAATCAGTCAATCGTCTAGCAGGTATATTAGATAAGTTTTTAATGAGTGCCTGCATTATAATTCCAAATATCCTATTAATATTATAAACGCGAAAATTTGTGCGTATGGATGGATATTTGTTACTCTTTCAGGTAAAAACTATTGATCCGATTTGGATGAAACTTGGAATATATATTGTCCGTGACTTGGATTAACACATAGGCTACTTTTTATCCCGAAAAATCAACGGGGTCCAACGGGACGCGAACGAAGTCGCGGGCGGAAGCTTGTAGCAATATAATTATGCAATGCAAACAAACAAACAATCAAATCTTTTTCCCTTTATAATATTAGTATAGAATAGATAAGTAGGAAGTTTGCGTCCCGTTGGACCCCGTTGATTTTCCAGGATAAAAGTAGCCTATGTGTTAATCCAGGTCACGGACAATATATATTCCAAGTTTCATCCAAATCGGATCAGTAGTTTTTTCTTGAAAGAGTAACGAACATTCTCAGAAACTTTCTCGTTTATAATATTAGTAGGGCTGCCGATTCTGTTGTTGCGTTTTTCTAATTTAGATAAAAAACCGAATCATTTTACGATATTGGTAAGCCTACTCAATCACACTAAAAACAAAAGTTGAGATAATACCCCCGATTCTGTTGTATAATTTTTCTAAACTAACTAATTTGACAGCACTACAATGATAGCTGTCTGTGTTGTTTCAGTTCATAAGAAAGGGATGGCAACAGTTTTAGTGCTGTCAAATTAGGTTAGTTTAGAAAAATTATACAACAGAATCGGGGGTATTATCTCAACTTTTGTTTTTAGTGTGATTGAGTAGGCTTACCAATATCGTAAAATGATTCGGTTTTTTTAATAAATGAATGTGTCCGTAAGAGAAAAATGTTATTTTTTATATAAATATCGTCAATCAATAAACAAAATAAATGTTTGTACTTTTAAATGCTTATCTTTTATTTTCTTATCATAATTTCACAATAGGTAGGTAGATACTCGTATTTTACCCTAAATTTATAATTATCCTATTGCAGAACCTACCTACCTACACTCTAGCCAAATTCGGTTAGTTTACAAAAATGTCACACTGAATTTAAATAAGTATTTTCCTAATAGGTTTCTTGAGATATAAGTACGTAGGCCTTGTAGAGAATCTGGAATAAAAAACGCATTAGCAAACTACATTAGCTTAGATTTTTTTACAATACCTACCTACTCTTGCACTTCCCTAAATGCTTCGAGGAAACAGCGAAGCAGCAAGAAGTTTTTATGTCTATGTCTAAATGTAAGTATGAAACGCAAAAAGGTAAGTACACATGCATGCCTAAAGAAATAGGTAGGTGGAAGAGGTATACACCTACTCACGCACACACTCAAGCACTACCGCGTCCCGCGCGCGCCTGCGTCATCTAAACAGAGAAAGCGATACACGGAGCGATTTTTGCTCGGGCCTCAAATTGAAGTTGCGAGCTCATTTCGCCGGGCTCTTAATATTGGTAGCATTTTCATAAATTTTACTGGCATTAACAACGTTTACTATCCCAAATAATAACGAGTTTCAGAAATTACAAAAAAGTGTGCTTTAAAAACAAATGAACTTTCTGCCATTTTATTTTTGTATTCTATTATCTACAAAAGAGTTTATCCACAAACTTATTTGATTCGTAGATTTCCATACATCATTTTTTTAAAGTACTTACTTAACAAATTTTTTGTTTAAACAGATAATCTGCAGTCATTTGATAGACACAAATAAAAAGAGGCACGCAGTTACCGCCGTCCCTTTATTTCCCAAGCCTGCTTCAAGAAGACGCTTGGAGGCTGTGCTTAGAGAAATAATCCTTCCCTTTGCGACTTGTGACCTACTTTCCGAAATCAGGCTCGCTATTCACTAGCTGTCAAGATTTGCTGCGATTATGCCACCCGAGATACCGTAAAAATTAATTGTTGTAGGTCGATAGTATTCGTATCTATCTTTATATATACATACTATGTAGTTGTATTTTGTTTCATTTTTTTCTTATAAAAATATAAAGGTAACACTAAGCTGTAGTTATTACGGTAAATATATTATGATTGGAATATACATAATATGAATAAAAGTTTAGGCTGTTAGGTGCATGACAGCCTGAGAATTTATGACATTACGCAAACCAATGTCATATCAGGCGTATATCAAGTAAACGAATTAGAATGCAAACTGTTTGCAGTCACGCCATTTACACTTTTACAGACGAGGCAGGGGTTAAACTGTTTTGACCAAAAAGGTTTTGTATTCGAACACAGACCGTTATAATTTTATTTGGCTTTTAGGCGTGATGCTTTTTTCACCTTTTTGAACTTCACTAACACTTAGATAAACTTAAACGAGATGTTTCAAACTACAATGACTACTGAAATCCTTTGTAAATTAATAGTTCAGAGTTGCCTTAAACTGTTGACACCCTTCTTTTTTGTCAAGGGCTAAAAATAGAACGAGGTAAACAGTACAAACTACATATTTAGAAACACAGTCCATCGCGACTCTCGACCGTGTTGAACAAACTCATCAAGAAACTAAAAGGAGTAAGTAGGTACCTAGATATGTAAAGTTTTTTCATTAAGCTGCTAAGAAGGTCGAAGTGATGGCTGACAGGAACCCGCTAAGTACCTACTTACCTACTAATTAAAAGGACTTTGCGACGAGGGCCTTTTCAATTTTGTACCACGACACGACGACGTTCCTTCTTTTACTAGGGGAAGTGGGGCAGGACGAGGCACATCTCGTTTAAAATGTAATAACTTTTTATAAATTTTTCGTCTTTCATAATTACTTACTAACTCATCAAAGAACATTTTATAAAATAATGAAACGCGATAAGTTAACAAGTTTGCCTACCAAAGTTTTTTTTATTCCCAATTCCAACTGATTGACATTTCTTATTTACCGGTAAACTGTTTGCCCTCTCTTTCGTTAGTAAATGACACGTCGAATAGTCGTAGTTTTTTCAGTCAAACCCGTTTGCATGCACAATGAGGCACATCATGTCTAGGATGTAGTTAGAGGAGTATTTCCTTTGCTCATGCCATCAAAGATGGACCCTAGATAGACCAGCAAAATCAGTACGGGTCAGTCAAAAAACGAGATATAGCTCGACGTGTTGAGCTATAGTAACCTCGCTTCCTTACTGCACCGGGCAGTAACCTCTTTGACCTTTACTGGCCACCAGGGCGCCGTCACTCTAGATTAGGGAACAATTTAAACTCGTGGGATATGAAGCTGAGTAGATATAACTGTTCACTTGTTTTCACACTGTCACTTTAGCTCCTGCTCACGTCATATCCGTTTGATTTATGTAGCTAAGTGAAAGTTATGCTTATGATAGTGGTTTTCTCATTGTCCTGTAATTTGTTTTGTTTAGATACACGGCGGCTGAACGAAAATGTTTATGCATTATCATCATCCACAGCGTGACTTCACCCACTGCTGGATATAGGCCTCTCTTTTTATATACCTCTCCTTACGACCCCGTGCCAGTCACATCCAATTTTTGCCCGCTATGACAGCGATATCGTCTGCCCATCATGCTGCAGGACGACCGACATTTCTATAGCCAGTTCTTGGACCCCATTAAGTTTATACATACCACAGAAGAATGTTATTTAATACTTTATTGCACAAAATTATAAATTTGTTACAAAGGGTGGACTTAATGCTGAAAGCATTGTCTGCCAGCCAACCCAAACGTGGCGTGCGACATTTCAGAGAATAATATTTGTTAATTAGGTAGTAACTTGTAGTAGGTATTTACTGTACCTAGAAGGTTCCATTTCTAAATAAGAGCTTAGACGGATAGTATTTCAATCTTAGTAACCTCCAGGGTGAAGCGGGGACTAACCGGCTCAGTCATATAAGGCGTGGGTTTATGATTTGTGAATATTTTGGTAGCGGTTTAAATGCCGTATAATATCGCACTCGAACGCATGCATGCACATACATTATGCATTGCTTACATGCATATTTTATTAACAGTATCCACCACAATTTAAAAACGTAACACTTTAATACACTCGAGAGCAATGATTCCGGGTCACTTAAAGAATGTTAAAAATCTCGGAAACTAAAAATGATAGGTTAATGCAATAAATTGTATTTAATAGACAATGTAATACTCCTTAAATGAAAGTAAAAAAATATGAGTCACCATACATTTTATTAACACAAAATTACATAAAGAAAAAAACTGCTGATCTCTCCTTAAAACAAAAATAGGAAACATGAAATTTTTGAACTTTATTACGATTTGACTTGAATTTTAATACTTCGTATTGCCTCCTCGTGCTTCCATTACTGCGTTTACGCGGTTTGGCATGCTGTACACCAAGTTCCTTATACGATTTTGGGGAATATTCTCCCATTCCTCTGTGAGAGCAATTTTGAGCTCACGAAGCGTGATTGGGGGAGGGTTTCGTTGTTTTACGCATCTGCCTAGCTCGTCCCAAGCATGCTCGATCGGGTTGATATCCGGGCTGCGCGCTGGCCACTCCATACGAGTAATGTTCATCTCTTGAAGGTAGTCATTCACAATCCTACCTGTATGAGGTCGGGCATTGTCATGCATAAATATAGCATCCTCACCTAAATTGACCATAAATGGACCAACATGATCATTGAGGATTTCTTCCACATATCTTACGCTAGTTAAAGAGCCGTTTTCTATGATCACCAGCTCTGTGCGACTTTCAGAAGAAATTCCGGCCCACACAAGTACAGACCCACCACCGTAGGCTACTTTTTCTTCGATGCATGCTTGTTTGAATCTTTCCCCTGGTCTTCGATACACTCTGTGTCTTCCATCGTGCTTGTAGAGCATAAATTTTGATTCGTCGGAGAACATAACTTTTGACCAATCTTCAATACTCCAATTTACGTGGCTCTGGGCATATCTTAGTCTTGAAATACGATGCCCACGCTCCAGTTTAGGGCCGTTTGCAGGTCTAAGGGGTTTTAAGTTAGATTCAGCAAGCCGACGTCTTACTGTCCATGCACTTGGGTTACTTCCTCCGAGGCGTCGAAACTGATTTGTGAGTTCAGTTCCTGTGAGAAAGCGATTTCGAAGCATGGTGTTCACCAAGTATCGGTCTTCTCGTGCTGTGGTACACCTGGTTCTGCCCGTTCCTGGTCTGCGTAGGTTAGAACCAGTTTCTTCGTAACGTCGGAGAACTCTTTGTACTGTTGACAGCGACACACCGACAGTCCTGGCTGTATCGCGCTGACTCCGGCCGGTTTCCAGCATTGTAAGTATTCTGGTGCATTCTTCAGGCGTAAGCGACATAATTTCAGCTTGAATAATGAATATAGAGCACTATCAACATGGTTTATATACCCACATAAATGACAGATTACAAACAAAAGCAAAACCAAATGCTGTAATTTCGTAGTTCCATCTTCGAAAGTGGCCCTTTTTCAAATTTGATTTTTTTAAGATATAACTTTACAATAACTAAGAAGTTTTAATACCTTCATTTAAGGAGTATTACATTGTCTATTAAATACAATTTATTGCATTAACCTATCATTTTTAGTTTCCGAGATTTTTAACATTCTTTAAGTGACCCGGAATCATTGCTCTCGCGTGTATTTAAAACGTGTTGGTTTGCCCACTAACGATATCAGAAATTCCTTACAATATTCGTTTCATATTCCGCTCGGTGCACATGGAATCCATTTCAGAATGGCCACCGAGCTGGCTGCGAGTATATGTGGCTGTCGAGTATTATGTGCCACTGCATACGGGTTTCCGGAAATTTTCATTATACCTAAAATGAATTTAATTAATAAAACTAGAATTGTGTTTTCTTATATATTGCATAAAATTTGTGCGGACCACAGAATAAATAATAGGTTCGCTGCATGCTAATTTGGGAAATGCATCGTTTAGCTGGAATAAACGGTGGTGGTTTCTCATGCCTCACTAAGTCTCCTACCCAATGTTTTCTAGATTTCATATTATTTTTTGAGGTTTCAGGTTTAATTATTTTTACTAAGTTCTTGATAAGTACGTAATAATATTCCATACGGGGGAGTTGATAACGAGATTAAGGTGGTTTTAAGCTGTCCCATTGCGACTGGGCGCCGAGATTGCAAATTAGCATAATGTGGTTGGATTTGCCAGTTAGCTCCAAATCTGGGACTTTTTTACTTGTTTAGGTTATAATTTTATATTTTATTTTTTGTCATTTCTGATTTTCTTACTAGAAAGAAGAGGTAACAAAAAAGAATTAGTATCCTTGACTCTAAGAATTTTATTTATCATCCTGTTTTGATTGTACATTTAGGTACATTATACAACCCACAATGCCCATAGTATTCGCTGTCTAAATCGTACTAAATAAGTAATTTATTTAGTGAACTTACCTACACTTTATTATTTTATGAGACACTTTATTGACACTCGAGACTTTACTACACGGAATTGTTTATCCCAACGTAAGTGTTTGAAAATGTTTATTCTTCATCTCTTATTCATTGGTAAGAAGTTTTTTATTATTTGAGAGGCAGCGGCTTGGCTCGGCTGTTGTAACTCTTAGTGAAATTAACGTCTGAAAGCAATGATCTTTCTGAATTTCAGGATGCTTTTCCTGAGGGGTAGATAGTAAGTATAGTTTGGACCGATTTCACATTGCTCAGTAAACATCGGTAAAAAAAATGTTCAGCCTTGATTATTATACAATTATAACATCAATACTTATGCTAAACTAAAACTATATTTTTCTCAATAATTTGCATGAATTAACTGTAACAATGATCTTTTCACTGAAATAATCGTTTTTAAATAATCACCGAGATAATTGCAAACTTGCATCGTCGCGTGCAACTGAAGCATGCATGTTGTGAGAACTTTGTGCCAGATCTCGAAAATCAGATCTCGGTAACTTGTTTGTTGAATTTCTGAGTTTTACATGAATGTGTTTGCATTGCTCTTTGCCGGATAAAAGCAAAATGGCATTTTCAGACCAGCCTTTCCATTGCAGCCATAAACCTATCATTTTAAAGCCGATTAAAAAAAACATTATTTTTTCAGCGTATTTGCAGCATACCAGTCCTATCGAAAACCAACGCAAATGTACACACATGTCACGAAATCCTGCGTCTACTCACAAATCACGCGGTTTGTGGTTAGTTTGGAAAGGTCCTAAGCAAATGTAAATTTGGAGCACTATTCACTGGACCGGTCATGCATGTCAAACGGGTGTGGAGCGACCAACGGAATGCTCTCTCGGATTAATCACAGTATTATGCTGGATCCATACTGGGACATGCATTTCATATTTATGAATCGATTTTAATGGACACAAGTGCAAATTAACCGTATAGGAATTTTCCCGGTTCCCGTAATTTTTATCTGAATTTGTCTTAATACGTAAATAAGTAGTTTAAGTTATACCCTCCATTATCGCTACGTCTGCATTTATGTTAGAAAGCGTCAATGTGTAAAACTGTGGAAGAAGGTATTGCTCCCTTTAAAAAAAACCAAATTTACAGCACTCTAAAAAATTTCAGAGCTCTTTTAAGTACATATTTCATGCACTATGGAAGTTGGTATACTCTTAGTACACCGGCTTCTTTATTTAATTGAAAGGGCGTTTCTCACTATCTATCCTTCGAGTTCAAATCAAGCAGCTGGTTGTTCAACGAGGCGCACATCCCGCGAAATTAGATTTTGAACCTCGAGAGAGTTTTCCGGTGAAAGGCATTATACTGTCATCTGTTCTGTTTGAACTTTGGTACTGGTTTTTTACCGACGATGTGCCGACAACACTTTAGTTTACCACAAACATCATGTTAAAGAGCGTTTGTAAAATGAATCCTTCTTTGATATTTTTATTTAGGAATCCTTTATGAAGTTTGTCCGGGAAATAGGAACTAAGTAACTTCACTACCGTGGCACAACCGTCGATGATCTTACCAATTAGATACTTGGTTCTTTTGATCGCCAGCGACAAACATCACTGTGTTCCGATTTCTCTTTCTGCGTCGGATGTGCTCTGTCATGATATAGAGGCAATACCATAGAATCATTATCATTATTCCAAGGGCAATACTGAACTTTCAGTGTTTATAAAAAGAAGTGTGAATAGGCAAATTAAACGTAGGTAATTTAGTAGGTACGTGACGTGATGTTGAATCATGTTTTGGGGTATTTCCCTGAGCGCTGCCAGTCGTTTCATTTCCACAATCGTTTTCAAGGTTTCACTCTAATTTAGATTCTCTAAATTGGCGATTTTAATTTTGTCTACCCCGCCTAGCAAACTGTTTCAGTTTTTTTTACTCGCTTTTACGTTTTTATTTGTAAAACGATTGTTTTGTAAATCGAAAAGTTGGGAGAACGGCATGCGATGGTAATTGTTAGAAGATCATTGCTTAGCAGAATTCAATTATTTCCTGACAGAAGAATTTTTTTATGGGAATCGTGTCACTTGGAAATTCAAGTTCTACTTAAATTTAGATAAGTACCTTATTAATTATTAATAATTGTTTTAGTTTGTGTTGATCTGGTAGCGTATAAATAAGGAACAAGAAAATTATATAAAGATCTTTGTGGAGTTTTCACGCACCCTAGAGCGAAACACTATAGAGCAGTGTTTCGCTCTAGGGTGCGTGAAAACTCCATTAAATGCCGATGTAAGTTCGAGGACTTGAATATATGTTACCCCTTATAAGTAGAATGCTACTGACATTTCGAAACAACAGCGTGCAATTCACAGTGCGTAAGTTTTCTAAGAAAATACGTTGGAAGGGGTACCAGTTACAATCTCCGAGCTTTACCCTATAGGGCTGTGTACACTCACTAAGTAACATATTAATGGCATTTTGCGCAATGGGAGGGCTGGAGTGAACCTATTACCTACACTTTAGATAATAATAGCAGCCTACAGAAATAAATGAAGCTTGGGATAGGTTAGTGCTTGTACTCGTACGTTAGTGTGACCGTAACATCCTTTTCCTATTTGTCGGTTGTCGTGTCCTATTACGTTTCATCGTGTCGCCGTATCCAACATTTCTTGCCGGACTCAAAAGAAAAATGGTCGAGTGTGAGCAGCTTCATACAAATTTTCTGCCGCTAGAGCAACCACCCGACAAGTGGGAACGGTACCTATTGGTACACATACATACGTCAGATGTATCATTTACGAGTAAAACTAGCTTCCACCATCCAGATCAGTTTAATCCAGGTCACATGCCAACTAATCCGTTCATTCAAATTAGTTTACAGCAGGATTCAATCCCAAACATTTAGCTATATCTGCATTTCGTAGGCTGGTATATACTCGTACATTTCAGTAGGTAGTATCTTATTAATAAGAACCAGAAAGTACATATTTAGAAAGAAACGCTTATAAAACAGTTTAAACTTACAGCAACAATGAGAAAATGGAGAAATAAAGAATTAAATAGGTGCCAAATACAAACAGATACATCATAATGAAAACAAACAATATATTTGAGCAAACAAAACATTCCCCCATATCTATCCTTCTGGAATAAAACCGAGCAAAAATAACATTAGGCAAGGCTTCTCAACTCTTCCATCCTCAAAATCCTTTTACCTACTAAAACAAAATCTGTATTGATATCGTAACAAAGGGTCTGATATAACTCCAATAAAGGTGGAATTTATATGAAAGAAACATAACAATTTATGAAGCAATAAAAACAGATTTTCCATTCTCCTAGGTTTCATTTCCTCGCCCATTTTATGCGCAAGGTACCTAGCAATTTACTGAACCCTGAAACAGTACAAAATAAATAATGGAATTCTAGATTTACAGTTTTCCATTATATCAGAGCTACCATACCTATTTTGTTGACTTAGTATCATGAAATGATGAAAGCGTTTTATTATTGGTTTGTACCCAGTTGTAACATACGAAAAAATCCTTCGGCGTAGCTAGCTGGTACCAAACGAGTCTTCGTTACGTAGACGCACTAAAGGGGATACTAAAGGCTGAAGGTTTTTGGACCTCGCATATGGCACAACGAGACACTCCATCGCGGACTTTGCCTTGATTCAATCTTTTTTAATGCCTAACGTAAGCAATATTCAGATTAAAGGCTGAATCGTTAAATTTTTTTTGCCTGTGAAAAACTTATTAGCCTTAAGTTTGGTATGAAGTGGCTGTCTTCTATAGAAGGTGGTGTCGAGTGGCATCTTTCCCGCGGGCGCGAAGTAAGCTGTATTTCAATGGCACCGCCCCCCTACCCCCTTTACCCCTTAGAGGTCAGTAGAGACTTCAAATTATTGGAAATTTAACGAACGAAGCAGCTGAGCTAAAGAGCCCAAATGTAAAAACACTCAGCTGCTTTAACCAAATTGCAGACAATTTTGGTACCGACCTACATACCTATATAGTGATACTTGTGCTACGAGTATCTTATTCTACATTGAAGACCGAATAATGCACAAGCAGATAGATATCTTTTTTCTAGCGTTTCCTTTTCGTTTTTATCCCAGCTAATTATATTGAACACATAGATAAGCAATATAATAGTAAAACAATCTAATAAAGCTTAGAACTCTAGATTGGTGGCATCGTGATTACCTACACCAAGGTAGATAGATAGTTGTTTATCTATTTAATCAAGTTCTAATTAAAAAGACAAAGGGGACATAAATCGGACGTCCGGGTTTCAATTGACGTTACATTCATCCGCCCTCTATCGAAACTGTTGAAGGGTCACTTGACCTAGTGCTATTGGAACAAGAACTCACAAACTTATGACCCAGACAATCCAATAGGCCGCCGGACCATCATACTAATATTCTGTGCCATCATGAAAATCGAAACGTTCTTTCCCCAACGACCAATCCCACACCGTATTCTGGTTCGGCAAACCAAGGGACTGTCTGAGAGCTGCATAATTTGCTCCGATGAGACCTTTCTTTTGAATACAATTGCTACGGACATTTTTGTAGGTATTACTGTTTTGTATAACCGGTGGTGTAGGCTACTGGGATTCACTCTATTCACTAAGTAAACTGAGTTTCACAAGAATAATAAGGTAGTTGTTACTAAGATTTTGTCCAATATTATTTTCTGAAAATACGTTTAGGCACTTTACTTATTGGAGTCCTCTTGGTTTCATTGCATGTTTTATTTATACGCGTGTTTGTTTTCACAAAGTGGATTAACTGTCTGTTTGTAAAGTCTAAGCTTCAGAAACATTTTGGCGGTAAAATAGTTTTAAACTTTTAAGCTCATAAAGTTGCAACGGTCGGAAAGGATTATTCGTTGCAATGGGAGTTTTCAATGTAAATACAATTTGTTTTATCATTAGCTACGGTGCTACGGTTTATTTTATTAGTTTTAGAACGTTCTACCACTAAATATAAAATTGTATATCATAAATCCGGGGTAGAACGTTGGCGTGGCGACCTCGACACATTTCTCGGAGCCTGGTGGGAAGCAGCGGGTAATCGAACTGGAAGATATGAGAGAGACCTTTGCCCAGCAGTGGGAAAGTAAAGGTTAAATTAAAAAATGTGAGTAGGTAAATATATTATTATATTAAACGTCGTAGGAGCTAGGGTAAGCAGACATGGAGGATATTTGTGTTCTTGTTTTTTTTGTTTTTTTCTTTAATGGGTTACTCTGTTATTTACTCAAATGGCTTCCAAAAAGGGACATAAAGTGAAAGTACCTAATTCCAGTTCACAAATCTGATTTATAAAACTCCTAGTAAAAAATATGCGTAAAAATGAACAAGGAAACTTTTTCGCGCCCAAAAATACGCGACGCTGATAATGTTAATCAGCACATTTTTTCCTCAATTTCGTTCTAAAGACTTCACCAAGTACGAGAGAGATGTACTTACGTTAAAAGATAATCACGTGGTCTACTGACATCTCTAGGCTCAAATGCTCTTGTTAAAAATTAGATGCTACTATTATTCTTAAAAAGTTTAAGATTTTAGTGGTAGATTAGATTAGATATTAAGTAAAGGTCGTCTGGAAGAAATCGTATTAAGCGATAAGACCGCCGTTTGCAACTGTAAGTTGTACTGGTCCTCAATAAGTTTTTATTTATCTATTTATTTATCTCCCAGAGTCATGATGGAAAGAGACACCCAGCTAGGTTGAAGCATGGACTAAATATATTAGGCCATGGTTGAAGTATCTAACTAAATAATATTTATAATATCTTTATTTAGAGATTACAACGTTTAGTGCCTAACTAAAATAATATAAACACACATACGAGTCGACATCGACAACATGGTCTACATGCCTAACTTTGGCGAAGGTCTTCTCAATTTATTTTCATTCTTCTCTGTCACTAGCGGATCCCGTCTGTTTACATTTTAGTTAATACTTTTGTATATAATAGTTGTCAAGTGCGGCAGAGTTCTAATTTAACCTTTTTTGTTTCAGCTCGTCTGCCAGTGAGCTTATATCCAGACGAGGGGTATTCTCACGAAGACAATATGGCTCAGTGGAACAGGTGAGTCTTAAATAATTTTCATCTAGTACCTACCAAAGTAAGTAAAGCGTTTATATTCCATTTGCACCCTAGCAAATGGAATATAAACGATTAAAACCAGATTAAAAAATTAATTTTACACGTTACTCTCATATGAAAATGTATTGTAATGGATTGTAATATTGCGCAAAACCTGCTACCTTATTTACTTAGTTTTGTAAACACTATATTAATATGTAAACACCATAAAAACCATATTTGTGTTGCAGAAGAGGGCTATTCGTGCAATTTATAACATGGGTCCCAGAGAATCACTAAGAAATAAGTTTAAGGAAATAAATATAATGACAGTACCTTGCCACTACATCTATGAAGACTTATTCAAAAAATATCAATCTATTCAACAAAAAAAGTGATAATCATAATGTTAACACTAGAAATAAAGACAAACTCGCTGTTCCCACCACTAGGCTCACAAAAATTAGTAAATCTTTCAAAGGGCAATGTACACGCTTCTTTAACAAAATCCCAAGTGATGACTCAGTTGTCGATTGGCAAAATCAAAAACGTAATAAAACAGAAACTTCTTTTAAAAGCATACTATAAAATATCTGATTATTTAGAAGACAAACAAGCTTGGGACGAACTAGCTCCAAATCATCCAATAAAAAAAAATTGTAATCATACCTAATCATACAAAACGTAATGACGATTCAAAGTGATCCGTGAGATTTTATTGAATAAAAGATTTTTGACTTTGACTTTGTAAAATCACTTTAGCAGATGAGTATCGGTAGACAACTTCAAAGGAATACCGTGATACCGTTTATCGATTGCTTACGCTTTTTTATTACACTATTTATCTTGAGGCCCAGAATTTTTGATTTACCTATGTTTTGGCTTTGGGTCTGTGAAAAAAGTTACGATTTTATTTGTTTATTTCCGCTCAAGAACTCTCTTTCCGCCCTTAATCTTTGTAAAGAACCCCTGAACCGTATACTTAGGTATCAAATTGTGGCTTGGAAAATAACAAACATTTTTCGGTTCGCATTTCAGATACAATAAGACTAAGGCCCAGTTTCACCAAAGTCTTGCTAACAGAGTGCTACGTAATCGGGCGTCAAAATTAACAAGTATGTTAAAGTATTGTTAAGTATTTTACGTCCCACGAAACAACGGACTGTTAAGGTCGTTTTGTGTTTCACCATGCCCTAACCAAGGATTATCTTCATTAACAGACTGTTAAATCTAATCGCTGATCTGACGGCCGCCACATAAACCAGCTAAACAAAAATACATCTGCTTGCGTTTTATTTAAACATCGTTGAACGTCGTTTTAATTTAGTCGCTTGACATTATCATTCACTTAACGGTTGATTTAGTAATCCTTTGTCATTTTGTTTCGTGGGACGTAAAATACTTAACAATACTATAACATTCTGTTAATTTTGACGCCCGATTACGTAACACTCTGTTAGCAAGACTTTGATGAAACTGGGCCTAAGCCATGAATCGAGAACGTCGATTCTATTTCATTGTTCTGGTATTGTTAAGAAAACGGAATATTTTCCGAGCATACTAAGTAATAAGTTTCACCTGGGTACCATAGTAATAACTGCGTACTGGTTGTATAATTACCACTCCTGAAAAATTAACAACTTTAATTAATTAGGTAGGTACGAAGAGAAGCTAAAACATGTTAAATTCTTATCTAGGACAGTCATCATCTAAATAAACAGGGTCGTGGTCAAAAAATCGATTTGGCTAAGGAGGGCGAGATATAAACATGGCGCGCAAAACATTTCATAGTACACGAAGCGGCCAACCAATAAAAAATACCTTTGACTGAGCCACAAAAACTCTGTAGAAATTTATATTATTTTTCAAGGACCGGCAGAAATACAATACCTCGGGTTTCCAAGGTATTCCGTAACGCCGTAGGAATTTTTAGGTGTAGGGTTATTCTTACCCGCGGTAAGTACCTACCAAACCTTTTCAACAAAATTCAACAGTCAATCTATTTGAGGTCAAAAAAGTATAATTTATCCAACTAAGTACTCAAATAAAATATTTGCCTCAGCGGGCAATTCCGAAAATAATTACCGTTTATGAGTGGAGGTAAAAAATTCGCGCAGGGCGATTTTTCTCGGGGATGGTAAATACCCAGAAACGTGTACCCATTTTCTCTTAATGCGGGAATGACACTCGCACCTCTTGTGTCTCACACTATAAAAGTCAAACGTCAAAAAGCTTCTATTCAATACTGAAACTGATCACTTTGAATTGTCATTAGGTTTTGTATGATTGATTAGGTATGATTACATTTTTTATTAGAAAAGTTGGTTAAAACAGCTGCCAAAACATCATAAAATAACGAAAAATAGAGATAATAAAATTGTATAAAGTGTTGGCTGCTAGCGATTGCTGATGCAGATAAAACTGCAACATTTTCAGTTTTAATACAAGCTGTCAGCGTAAAAAACAGCTGTGCTCAATAAACTGTGTAAAACATGATAAAAACTGGCAGAATATCATTCGCATTTCCGCAGTAACTTCTGTTGAAATTCGTATCCTAAAGATGTCTAACAGCCTTCAAACCAACAACAAAATGGTACTGTTGCTATCAAAAATGTAGATATCTTTTTATCTTGATTTATTCAATTGCATTTTCTTCCGTCCTCTGCAGTTACACAAAGCATGAAAGCTATCTTCTCGGTAGAAATCTGTAAACAGGAATAGTTTCAAGGATCATTAAATCTCTATCCTTGAAACTATTCCTGTTTACAGATTTTATCAACATGACTCTGCTCATGCTATGGTATAATTTCAGCATATCTCTTCAGTATTTGAATTATGTCTTCGCATCTGATTCTGAGGTCTTCGCTTATGTCTTCAGGACATTGCAGAAATAAACGGCGTTTATCATTAATCAAACGGGTGTAATTTTTCTCTACGTTGCTTACTGTTAAATTAATTTACATAGTCATATAATGATCTTTCCATAATTTAATTTTATTTTATTTTATTGATAAAGTTTTTTTAACCACCAAGGAGATGTGTTGCATCTAAATAGTTTTAAATATAGCTCGTTCCAATTTTGAAAATTACCTTCATCCTATTTCAAAACTGCTTATCAACAAACTCAAAGATTATTCAAACCGGCGTGATAGGTAATTTTGAATGATTCAACTCAAGCTGCCTTTACTCATGTCCTAACTAGTCTCATGTTTACCCAGAGCTTTAATTTAATACCTAGGTACTATCACGAACAATGGTACCTACCTAGACAATGGTTACGTGGTTTAACCCGTGTCACTAGATTTGAATAATAAACGGGTAGGTAGGTACACTAGGTAACTACCTAATGGTGTGTCGTGTGTGGGCTGTGCTCTTTTTTTAGACGGTTTGATCACCATTGTGTTTGTGAATAGGTAGTTTGAGAACCATACTGGCTAAAAGAGTTTGTTCAATCGACAATTGACACTAAAAAGATATAAAATGAAAAAAAAAATGAAATCAACATGACCGAATGATAGAGTATTCATTTAGTTGAGTTTTTCAAAACTCCGAATCCCGACACGGTTTAACCCATAAACTTTCCTAGTGAATCACTCTATCTATTTGAAAAAGCCGCTTCAAAATCCGTTGCGTAGTTTTAAAGATCATTGAGGCTATTTGCTTTGGGAACGTATTTCGTGTTTGTTCTTGCCGGTATTAGTTCGATAGTGAGAAATTTGTTGAGGTAGCTCTGACCTTGAATGACAGAGATGAGAGTGCTTGCGCAGCCAAAGAGAAATACGATAAGTACCTACAGTACATTGATGGCATCCAATTATCAAAAACACTGAAGTAGGTATGTACCTACTATACTACGTTTTATATACAGAACTAGCCGTCGCCCGCGGCGTTGCTCGCGTTCTAAATAAACCCTTTAGAGTGTGACTTTTCAAAATTCCTTTCTTATGGGCGAATACTCAAACGCCATTCAAACCCCACTCAATTTAAGTTCCGCTTAAATTATTGCTACCTCTTACAAATGAGTAATGTCAAACAGAGGCAGAGCACCACATAATTTTTTTTATATAACACCTGCTCGTCAATGGCATATTCTGTGTCATGCAAACTCAACTTAAAGCAAGTCATTTGTGTCCTATGGTCTAGCCGGGTCATTATAAATGTACTGAATTTCATAATCCCCTAGGGAATTATGACATTTGAATTTGGAATGCAATCAACATTGAATATACGAGCTCCTTGCAATCCATGACCAAACGTCAAAATTAGAATATAAACTTTTCATAGAGCACTACACCAAGAAGAATTTATTCAAAATTAGAATGAAAACTTTCATAGAGCCCTAAATCAAGGAGAATGTATTCAAAATTAGAATGAAACTTTTCATAGAAACCTGCATGAAACCTGCTTCGCTCGTGAGTTAACCCTAGGATCCCTCGTCCTTGGGGTTCAAAATATCGCCTGAGACATAATACACTGCTTTATCCCCTAATGCATAATCTACTTAAGTGGTGCTCAAATTTTGAATGACGTTTTTGTATTTCAGCCTGAGTCTATATAAGGATACTACCCTCCAAATTTCATACCTATAGGACTTATATGGTTTAGGCTGTGCGTTGATTTTCAGTCAGCTTCAAAAGAGTTTTATATATAGTGTATTTTATACCACTCTTGAATACTTCGGTAGCAAAAGTATGGAATAGCTGATTTCTTTTCGCGCTCACTGTTAGTTCCATAGGAAAAGTTGTTAGTTCATATTGATGAGTACTTTGACCTCCAACCAGGAGTGGTTTCATTACACCCCGTATAACAGTATGCTATGTTATATACTGCTAGGTACCAGTTAATTTGACAGTTAGTGCATATTCACACGCATTGCTATTGTTTCATTGTACTAAACATGTCAGGGTAAAGATGGATTACATAGCTTATATTAATAATTCGTTTGATTGGTTCACTAGCAAGTCATGGATAAGTAGTAGTAGTTATTGCTCAACCTCAAACTGAAGCTGTTTGAGAGCAATACAAGCTTTTGCGTAGAAATGACTTCTATTTATAGAATCGTGCATTTAAGTTATGCAGATGCAGAAAAAACATCTAGGTATGTTCACATCACACAAATATTATTTGACTGGGAGTCGAACCCACAACCTACTACGCAGAAGGACACAGAGCGTTGACATTCTACCTACAATCGCTTGAGAATGAAAATAAAAGCTGAACTCCCGATATTGCAACCTTCAAAATAATGTCTACTTCAGAATCCTGACTGTAGAATGATGTACTAACATGTGCAGCTGTACCTGAGACATTGTATTGTAATGCTAAACGAAACTGTACTCTAAACCGCTATTATTAAGACTCACAATATTGTGTACGTACTGGATTTGCTTAGTAGAGCAATATTATACTACGGTGAGTCAGGTAACTGCTTCAAGCAGCGAGGTCGGATATTTGGGTTAATATCAAGACCTTAACTGTTACTTGTGTGACGTTTAGATGTTCCTCTGTATATTTATAAAGACATCTTCAGTGATCTTTAAATACTATGGAATACTGAGGAATTATCTGGCTATTTCCGTTTTTTTTTGTATTGTCAGCAATTTGGTTCTAAAAATAATAGACAATAGAAGCGACAATATTTTCCAAGCTTACCTACGTACTAAAAAATTTAACGTTGCTGGGAACGACTACATTGATAGTACCTACTACTACTTCTTCTGTGCTAATACAAAAATCTTATAAAAGGTAGACCAAGCAAACTTTGAACCAACTATATTACTGATCCATGCAAAACGAGAAACCAGTAAAATATGCTGAAATGTTTAATGTCAATTACCTACCCCTTTTGCTAAAAGGAAGTCCCTAGGGCAACCCTGATTTACAAGCAACCTTTTAGCTAAAATTGTAATTTCCTACTATGTATGTACTCGCATATCCCCGTAGAGAATATCCCATCGGTGGTCGCCATTCAATTCTTAATTGGCAAATGTTTACGATGCTTAGACAAAATTCTGTATTCTACTGGACAACGTGTTTCAGAAATATACGTAATTGTACGTATGACCTCTCATTTGCTTGTTGTGACCACGAAAATGAAGAGTTGTGCCGGTGGAATTCTAATGAGTTTATTTCCTTTAAAAGATTTCGCTACATACATGGCATAACTAATAAAAATTCGTGAACTTCGCGCGTCTTCAAAAGAAACTTTAGTTGTCGTTTCCTGAAAATCAAAAAGCCGCAGAACAAGAATTGTTTACAAATATATGAATATATGAACCCTGTTCCCAATAGGCAATATACCTACCAATGTTTAATAAGGGTACCGCAATGAACTTGCACAACACATAATCCAATAAACTTCTAACCAATCCAAACCATATTTACATTTATATTGCAAAACATAATATATTTGTATCACAACATCTCTTTACAATTCGGTCGAATTTCCTTATTACTTACCTACGAGTATCCTGCTCGGTATGTACGGTATCATGTAAAGGCAAAGAAACATTATACGAGGAATCCCTCCCGGGGAAACATTGTCCAAAAACAAAAGGATACCCGCACCTCTACCCATCTATTCACTGGTAGTCACTAACTGAGATATACATACCCTTTCAACAAAAATATTTATGCTAGAGCATTTATCTGAGAAAAAAAAAATTTTCATGCTCACTTCCCCGTTCACCCTTAATTTATAAACAGAGTACGAGTTTTGGTGTGTAAATCTAGTGTAAAACGTCTAACACCCAGCACACCAGTGTGCACTGATTTGTATGAAGACACTGAGCGGATTTTTTGAGAAGCTTGAAATGCAAGTAAGGGCTTGGTGTAGACCAAGTTTCTCAAAAAATCCGTTCAGTCTTCATACTTATCTTATCCCCCACACTGACATAAATCTTTCATCTTATCGATTTTGCTTGATTCGTATCAGAGAATACCAGCTCTAGGTACTTGGTTTTCGGTTGCACCGTAATATCCCGCAATTCGGGATAATCGTGGCATTAACTCTGGCTGATCCCGCAACACTTCAATAATGGTGCTTAATAAAGTGCGCTGTTCAAAATCTAGGAGTTTATCTCGCTTTTGGGCAAAGCGTAATAACGTCGATACTTAGCCATCTTTAATGTGTACCTACACATTGCTTTTAATGAGTCGATAAAGGGATCTATATAACTCGTATCAGGGGAATGGACGCGACCGTAGAATATAATGACGACTTTACTAAAATTCATGTTCTAGTGAATGTTATGCTTTCCGACACAATATTATTTGCTACTAGCTGATACCCGCGACTTCGTACGCGTGCGAAACTTTCCGCCAAAATATGTGTCAAACCAGCAATGAACCTCGTAGCAAATGGCAGCTTTTGGTTTCGAGAGATCAAACTGTATCTTAGAATCCACGTCTTAGATTTCAATAAATATAGCCTATGTTTCAATCCGGCCGGAAAAAGGGCTTCCGAATGGTAAAAGTTTCATTGAAATTGGTCCAGTAGTTAAGGCGTGATCCGCGAACAAACAAACATATAAACAGACAAACTCGATTTTCGGAATCAGAATCGTTTATTTAGTAGATCTGCAGTTTTTTACTTTTTTAGTTTTATAATAGTAAAAAAGAAGATTGCTTTCATTCGACTGCCAAAGCTTAATTATGTTTATTTCGATGTTCACTCGCATTCTATAAAGTGGCTCAAGCTTTTTTACAACTTATGCTTTTACTGTCCTTAGGCGTGTCATTATAGTGTGAGTTACCTGTACCTACCAGTCACGTTCTCATAATTAGAAAACAGCGTAACATGCTTACCTTACACCTATTAAAAACGCTGGCAGGGGTTTTTTGCAAACTCATAAGGGTAGGCTTAGTAAAGGTGCGTCTGTCATGAAAAAAGCCCTTTGAAACTCACCACAAGGAAAAATAATTATATTACGGAACTTCTTGGTATATGAAGCATTCTTTACTTTGTTAGGTACCAAGGTTTGTACACAGTTACATTACTATGCTCGGACCGTAACTCTGCCCTTGAACTTATATCATATTTGGAAGGAACGGTTTTGGATGCCAGTGTCTTTTGCTGGCAAGGAACTTACCCTGGACTTCATAAACAGATCCTGGGGCTCCGTTCGGCCTGTGAAGCATTCTGTTTATGAAGAGAATTTTCTTAGTTCAGGCATCCAGCTGTTTCTGGCCGACTCATCCATCGTGGCGTCGTCATCGCTGGCCTCATTTTCACTTGCCATCAAGTATGACAAAAGCATGGTCGATGGATAGTTTTTGGAGAAACTGTTTTTATCCAAAAATATACCGTTGTAATTAAAAATGCTGATTGCTCTACCTTTTTTTCATGATATATGGTTGAGCATTTGGCTGCCAACACACCTGATGGTAAGTGTACCTGCAGCCTAAGGTGGAGCACGCTTAGCCATAATCTACCTTTTCACTCTTTTCTTGAAAATTCCTAGGTTATATTGGTCTGAAAATACTGATGATGGCAGAGAGTTCCACTCCTTGGCAGTTCGCATTATGAAGGTGGAAGCAAAGCGCTTTGTGCGAAGATGTGGGATATCAAATCAACCATGTAGGGATTGTCTACCTGGATTAAGCCTTGATCTCGCGATCGTAGCGCACAACGCTGCGGTGTGCAGCACAACGCAGAGTACCGCGTTTGTTCCTCGCCGCTGACGCAGACTGCGACGTAACAAAAGACCATACTAGACGTTTTCCATACAATTATGACATGTGTCCGGCGCTGCATGCTGCATACCGCTGAGTTGTGCATTACGATCGCGAGACCAAGGCTTTAGACAACGCGGGACCGCGGAGAGTGGTATGCCCAGAGTTAATTCGGGCTGTGGATAATGATGATGATTACTCTATTTATTTTTAAACTGAACGAGCAACGATCTAATTTTGGATGAAACACGTACTTCCAGATCGTCATTACGCCGGTTTTATGGGGTGTATGATTGAGATATCGGTCGTATATCGTCAAAATTGCCTATCAACTAAATAACAGCTTGTGACGATCATGTCAGTAGTCAGTATCAGCTAAGGTGAATCACTTCTTTAGAACTTGATTTTTTTATTATAAGTACTATCAACAATTTTTTTATCATCATGTGTTAGATTTATGTACATTTTAATTATAATAGGAAATTAAAAACTTTATAGTTTTCAGTTTTTAAACATTGTTCAAAACTGTGGTTGAATGTCTCACGATCATAATATTTTGCTAATGGTGTTGACTGTCCAAAGTATATATACATACCAACAAGTTTATTTCGTGAAATAAATAACTAGGTAGACGTGGATTTAGGTACAAATACGTATGTGGATACGTAATTGGATATTGAATGCGAAGGAAAATAAATAATAAACTACAGATTTTCAAGAGTTCCATATTTTTGGAATTAATTACCTACGCAATTAACTTTCCTATAATATTAATATTTCCTATAATAATATTAATATTAATTCTTATAATATTAGGTACTTTTTGCAATTGTTGTTTTGGTAATTCCAAATATTTGATGAATAAGTAGGTATTGAAAAGGGCTCATGAACTTTTCAGCACCTTGGAATTGGTCTAGACTCTAGCTATTGCTTTAGCTAGACAAATCACATTATAGAGAGTAGCTTCGCAAATAATAATGCAACAGTGTCCGAAGTGAACTTTCAATACTCGTAAATTCAGTATCCATTGTATCTCTTTGTTGTCTCTATAGTTACGTCTTTTACCTATGCTGAGCATGATATACCTAGGTATACCGATAGGCTATTGGTCTTATTCATAACTCGCTTCCGCTCGCGACTTCGTCCCGTTGGATCCTGTTTATTTTCCGGGATAAAAAGTAACCTTTGTGTTAATAGAGATTACGAACTATAATATATTCCAAGTTTCATGCAAATCGGACCAATCGTTTCGGCGTGATTGAAACACAAACATCCAAACACCTAAAACCTTCTAAACATCCAAACATCTAAGCTTTGACATTTATATAGTAGTGGGGTTAGTGGTGTGGCTATTTTAGCTAGGACATGGCAACTCGGAAACTAACTTCAACAAAATTATTGGCCATTTTAGCTCCACTACCTAAAATGGCAAATAATTTTGTTGCTGAGTTTATGGCGTCGCTATAAATAAACTTTATCTCAAAATAACAGAAACCAGTTGCCCTATTTACAATATTATTATATCATGTAAACCAGACGCGGTTCGATTGTTTGATTTCGCACATCACCACTTATGAATTTACTGTCTTTTGTGGGTAGTTCTAACAAAGCCCAAAATCATTTATCAGTCACTGTCATGTCATATGTCATGTCCTGGCTGATACAGCGCTACAAACATATCGAGACCGGACATTATACAGCGATTCTGTTATATTTCACCAAATTACGCAAATACAAACTGTAAGGTACTCTGCATTACTGCATGTTTCCACCCAAAACCATTCACAAGAAAACCGTCACAACACAATCCTTAAAAACTATTTGTTTTTACAATCAAAAAAGTCCTTAAAACAATCTGCACAAGATTAGAAATGTGAAACATGCTCAAGGTTTGGCGGTGGAAACGCAAATCGTATATTCACAAAGTTGTGCACGTTTTTAGGTGCAAAAGTACAGCCATAACATATTATTCAGTGACAGAAACAGCGATGCCGGGCCAGATAAGCGTGTAGCACTTACGGTATCCGCATATTGTTTCATGGAAATAGCTGTTAGGAATATAGTTCTAGGAACCGCTTCATAACAAGTTTCCAAGTTCTATTTATCTTTAAACGGGCACATAGTTTACGAACTCCTATCAAGTCATGACGTAAAGTATAAGTAAAGAAGTTACAAAGTCGCTAAGCCCTTGTAAACGTTGTTGCTGAAATGTTGGATGCATTGCATATTCACTAGAATTAGTTGGAGAACTTAGCTTGAACAATTTGAACATCCGAGAGATATGGCACAGAAAGTTTTGTAGAGGGACCTAACGGAACACTTACAGCAGAAAGTCACAAAAAGGTTTTGTACATTACAGAAGCTACTTGTACAAACTTGCAGCAAAGTGGTCCAAATAGTGACGTCCAAAGAATAACTAATTCCCCACGTTTCGGCCAAATCTGATTGTTCTTTCTGATATTATGGAGGTTAGCATATATTTAAGGATCTGTTGCCATGGGTCTCATCCTTGTATCAGATAGCGTTGATATTTTACTGTCGGCTCCCGTACTAGTAGTGTACGTGTGATGTTTGGTATTTTCGAGTTATGATTTTTTAAATGCTTTTTTCAGTCATTTAGTTTTTTTCTTTGGACGTAGCTTTCATCTGGACCATGCCTTATATTTTAAACTGCATTTTTATTATCATCATTTCAACAGTAACATTCCTACTCCTAAAGGTGAACGTCACTTAACATCAGGTGATATTGTGCTCAAAGCCTGTAAAAAAACATGCCTCCTACATACATTATCAGAGTGACCGATTTTGTGACCCGACGACGTCCAGCAACTTTGAATAGGTCATCCTTCATTTTAGTGGGCGGCCGTCCTACGTTGCGTTATCCAGAGCGTGATCTCCATTCGACAACCTTACGCTCATCGGATCTCTAAGCTATATGCCTTACACACTGTATGCCACTTCCTTATTTTCTGGGTTACTTTAGCTCATGGAAGTCATTCTGACACTATTGCCATTTTGAATATTAGATAGATAGATAGATA
The DNA here is from genome assembly GCA_947507515.1 of Eulithis testata. NCBI lineage: Eukaryota > Metazoa > Arthropoda > Insecta > Lepidoptera > Geometridae > Eulithis > Eulithis testata. Next base: position 8,901,070 of record OX382196.1, on the reverse strand, counting down.
GACATTTTTTTCAAACCACCACAAATTTAACAATGTAAAAGAAATAACAGCAAAAAAGCAAACTAATTGTAAGTACAGAGATAAGTTATGCTCTGTGTGGTGGTCAAACGGCCTCAGCTCAGGTTAATGCTACGGTATGTGGGCTCGATGGGATTTTTTTTTCCCATCCGGCCCACCAGTGAGCCGGCCGGTGGGCTCGATGGGAATAAGCCTTTCCATACAGCAGCGCTGGTTTTCTGCTGAAGCCAATGTTGTTGACATCACGTACATCCCGACCCAAGGAATGCTCTACCCATCAATACTCGTAGTTGTTGGATCTGCGTAAGGTACTTTTAGTTAGGCATAGCCAGAGATAGATTGAATATTATGAATGGTCAGTAACTCATAGCGAGTAATAGATACTGAAAACAAACTCATAAAACCCAGAAGCCAACCACAGTAAACAATACTACAGTATCATACTTGTATCGTGTTACGGCTAACTTCATAAAACTGTCCAACTAAACCTGACTTATTGGTCAGACAGTGATTTAGCACAATACGCCCCGGAATCGGAACATGCTGCGTCCTAGTTTGTGATCCGACTACTGAAATATCGGCTTTTGGTATATTTTCGAGTTTCCTATGGCGTTTCCGCTTTCGTTCAATACACCAATTTGTTTGAATATGACCCCGGAATGTTATAACGAATTTCTTTTAAAAATCTACGTGTGTATTTGTTTTGCACAGTTCGTTTGTACTAATAAGTTGATTAAAAATGCACAACTGAAAAAGGTATAAACAAATATTTTTGAGATTTAAGTCATTAATTCTATTCCTATCCTATTAATATTATAAACGCAAAAGTTTGTGAGGATGTATGGATGTAAGTAGTAGGGTTTCCCCGGTTCTGGCTCACTGGCTAGCTCGCTCAAACAGGTCATCGCGGTCGTACCCCAGCCTAAAAAAAAAAAAAAAAAAAAAAAAAAAAAAAAAAAAAAAGTTTGGACTCTTTTCCCACTAATTCGCACACGCTCTATCGATAGCACTCATCCATTTTTGCGTATCTTGCTCTGTTCAAAAGTTACAGTAACAGTGCTTGCGCTAATTAGCTGCTAATGAGTCCTTACACTCGAATTTGCATTGTGTCTAATTACTCTCCAAAATTGCATTATTACCTTAATTAGGTGATTAGATGCTCGAACATTGCATTGTTATCCTAATTAGGTGATTAGGGATGGTATTACTAATAAAAGTAAACATCTTCCATTCTAGCTCAGATTTTTATTAACTTTATAACAGTAATCAAATAATTTATGCACAAACTGTACACGCCTCGATCACGTGGGGCTGCATCGCACCCACACACGCGCATCGCAGGAGCGAGGTGCGGGGTACGGACGCGGAGGGCGCTGCAAGCTCTCGACAAGCATTCACGCAGGAGCGGCCGACATTGACCTCAAAACCGTCTAGCAGTGCGCGCGCGCGCACTACTTACTTTAGAATAAATCTAGACCTAAATTTATACCTAAATCTCTGTAATTCGTAAGAATAAACGTCTTAAAATTCCAACCTCTTATTTGTTACCAACAAAGTTCCCAACGTGGGGCGCGAGACCGGGCCAGAGGACGCAGCCGGCCTAGAAGGCCAAACTACGTGTCAAGATCAACGTCCAGTTAAGTTGTGCTTTCCTTATCCATCCTTTACCTAACAAATACCTCCTTCGATCTGTATCGGAGCGAGCTTATTCTCTGAGTAAGTACAGTAGCATTTCTTTTGCCACGCGCTAGTATTTGTAACGGGATAGAAACAATTTCTTTTCCTTATGAATGCCAACGTATGTAATGTATGTGTCTTTATTTGGTGATTTAGCTTTATATTTCGTAAGTGCATAAACGCAGTGTTTTCATATCGCCGCTTGCTTGCGATACCTAATTCACCGAGGCGTTATCTACCCATCGCACAGCTGTGCATTCCTTCGCCTTTCATACATTATGCTGATGCGCCATTTTCCTTTATTGCGCCGCGCTTATCAATGACGACGTAATTTATTAAAATCTTCTTCATCATTCAATATTTACGCCTTGATTATGCTGAATTGATGAAATAGGTGGTCAATCTTCATTATAAATTAACTATTTTTCAGCTAGCATAATTTAAATAAAAAAAAGTTTTTTTTATTTTATTTAAATAGGTACCTAAGTTCAGCCATATTTCTCTATCTTTATTCATTTTTCATTTCATGCCCTTTTGCAAAAAATATTTTTTTCTCTTCCTGCATAAAACATAAAATCAGGAATATTTCGTACGCTATTTCCGTGGATGCCCTGTCAATTCCAGGACTGAAGCACGCTTTGCGTGTGGTTGACCACACCGCTGCTGTCGCCGCCACGCTGAGCTGGCGGCGCGCGGCTCTCGCTGCCTTGACGCGCCTTGAACACCGTGCCGTGCCTGGTCGCGCCACGTGCGTGCCGTGCATGACGTGCCCGCTGCCACGCGCTGACACCGTGTCTACGAAGATTTGATCGCCGCTTCAACGCTGGTTTGATGCACAAATTCTTTATTTAATTCATTTCAGCCCCGTAACTATTTCTTAAAATCATTATTTTGTGTAACGTTTTGGATTTAATCCTGACATGATGTCGACCGGTGATCACCCCAAGAAGGTTGAGGGCGAAGGTTCTTCTAGCGATTCTAGCGAGGCAAAGAAGTTGATAAATATGCGAAGGTCAATAAAAGGACGTCTTACTAGATTTGAAAATTACGTATCTACAATACTATCTTTAAAATTAGAAGATATTAATAGTGTGCAGATTAAAGAATTGTCATTTCGTTTGAGCAAGGTACTAACCATGTTTTCAGACTTTGAGGAAATAGAAATTAAATTAGAAACTTTCCATGTCGATTCCAACGAACGTGAGGAAATGGAAGATAAGTTCTTTCTCTTGATATCACAGGCTCAGGATCTCATTGAGTCCTTCTCTAAAGTACAGACTCAGCATAAAGATTGTAGCAATCATTCTTGTAGGTCTGTTTGCAATAGTCATGATCATAATCACGCAATTAAGTTACCTACGATCAAGCTACCTACTTTTGACGGTAATTACTTAAAGTGGCTTGAATTTAGGGATATGTTTGAGTCTTTGATTAATCAAAATGAATCTATATCAGACATAAATAAATTCCATTACTTGCGATCATCTTTAGAGGGAAGTGCAACCATTGTCATAAAATCAATTGAGTTCACTTCGAAAAACTATGGTATGGCTTGGAATCTCATGTGCGAACGTTACGATAACAAAAAGATTCTTATCAATAATCACTTAAAAGCATTATTTAACATGGATCCTTTAGTCCGTGAGTCTCATAAAGCAATTCGTTATTTAATCGATCACTTCTTAAAGAATTTAAGGGCTCTTGAGAACTTAGGTCAACCAATCGATAAATGGGATGTTCTCATTAACTTTATTATATGCTCAAAATTAGATTTAGTTACTTCTAGAAAGTGGGAGGAGTTTAAAAATACTTTATCCGACTTGCCATCGTTATCTGATTTAACTCAATTTTTACGCAATCGCGCGGACATTCTTGAAACCATGTCTATCAATCGTAATGATGTACCTAAACCTGAACCTAAAGTAGTAAGGGATAGGGATCAAAAGAAACCAGAACACAATGTTCATAAAACTTTATTTCAATCAAAAAACTCTAAGAGCTTCGTAACTTCCTCCGGCTCTAAACCAAAACTTAATAGCTTAACTTGTCCAATGTGCAAGCTTCAGCACAGAATAGTAGATTGCAACGCCTTTAAAGACTTATCTCTTGAAGTTCGGTTACGCGAAGTCGTAAAATTAAACCTTTGCTCGAACTGTCTACGAAGAGGTCACGTTGTAGAAGACTGCCGTCTGATAGGTACCTGTAGGGAGTGTGGTCAAAAACATAATACGCTCTTGCACTCACCCACAGTAAGTGATACTGCCGTGGAATCCAAGGCGATTCCAGTGAGCTCAGTGTCGCTTTCCGCTCAAACGACTGATCAAGTTCTATTGTGCACTGCCTTGGTCAGGGTCATTGACCCAAACAGTAACAAAACTTTCCTTGCTCGCGCTCTTCTTGACTCGGGAAGTCAATCATCTTTCATAACTGAAGCCCTTCAACGTAAAATAGGTATATTCAGTCAAAAAACAGATTCTTTATATATATCTGGCATAAATAACTCACGCGTTTCAATAACAGACAGCTGCAAGTTATCAATACAGTCGCTTACGCAGCCCTTTGAAGTCTGTCTTAAATTGTATGTAGTGCCTCAAATAACCGGCTACTTACCCAACGCGCCAATCAATATAACTGAACTTGATTTACCAAACATTCAATTGGCGGATCCAAAGTTTCATCTTCCTTCCGAAGTTGACATGCTCCTAGGTGCGGAAGTCTTCTTCGACGTGATCTCTTCAAATCAGATCAGACTAGGACGTAGTAAGCCCATTCTTCAAGAGTCAAAATTAGGTTGGCTAGTGGCAGGTCCTCTTCATAGTCATCATTATAAAAAACATAACGTTGTTCATTGCAATTTTACCAAGGAAATAAGTGATAGCTTAACAAAGTTCTGGAGCCTTGAGGAAATACCATTTTCAGAACTCACTATGTCACCTGAGGACGAATTTTGCGAACAACATTTTCTTGAAAACATGAAACGTGTAGCTAACGGTAGATTTTGTGTAAAAATTCCTTTTCGGGAACCCCCAGAGCAAGCACTAGGTAGTTCATACATCATGGCCGAAAAGCGATTCATCAATCTCGAGAAAAAACTTGATATTTCTCCTGAGCATAAAACACAATACTCTAAATTCATTAAAGAATATGATCAACTAGGTCATTTATCTAAAGTAGATAGGCCAAAGTTTGGTTATTATTTGCCTCATCACTCAGTTATCAGAACAAAAAGCGAAACCACAAAACTTCGTGTAGTTTTTGATGGTTCTGCCAAAACTTCATCAAAGAAATCTTTAAATGACATACAGTTCATTGGCCCTGTAGTTCAAGACGACTTGTTCAATATCTTAATTCGCTTTCGACAGCATAAGTTCGTCTTAACAGGTGACATTCAAAATTTTTACCGTCAAATATCTTTAAATCCTGCTCAAAGGCATTTGCAACTTATTCTTTGGCGAGATAATAAGCATGACCCTCTTAATACTCTTCAACTCCAGACTGTAACATATGGGACAGCTTCGGCCCCATTCTTAAGCACGAGATGTCTCAAACAGCTAGCGTTAGAGTGCGATGACCCTGTTGTCTCAAAGGTGATTCAAAAGGACTTTTATATTGACGATTTATTAACAGGCGCGTCTAACGAGGAAGAGTTACGTCATATTTACATCAAGGTCACAGAGGTACTTAACTCAGCGTGCTTACCAATTCATAAGTTCCGTACAAATTGTCCTCAGATTTTCCAGGAAGTAACGGAAAATCAATGTCTTAATCTTAACAATGAATCCAGTGTTTTAGGGGTCCTGTGGGCACCAGACACTGATACTTTACGATTTGCCATAAATATAGATCATGATCAACAAAAGGTTACAAAGAGACAAATATTGTCAAACACTAGCAAAATTTTTGACCCTCTTGGTTTGCTAGGTCCCTGCACTATTGCTTTAAAAATATTGCTTCAAAAGTTATGGTTAGTCTAGCTTGAGTGGGACGATGCAGTCCCAGCCAACATAAAAAAGGTATGGCAAAAAATGATTAGTTCTCTTGATTCCCTACTTACAGTATCTATACCTAGGTTCACACTCTGTGATTCACTTGTCACGACAGAGCTTCACTGCTTCGTAGATGCGTCTCAAAATGCCTATGCGGCATGTGTATACCTAAGAACTGTAGATATTTCTGATAACATAACAACAAACTTGCTTTGCGCAAAGACTCGAGTCTCGCCTATAAAGCCCCTTACAATACCGCGTCTTGAACTATGCGCGGCACTTCTCGGAGCTCGTCTCACAGCTAAGGCGACAGACGCACTCCGTTGCAACCTTGATCGTAAATATTACTGGTCTGACTCCACCATAACACTAGCGTGGATTAAGACACAACCTAAACTTCTAAAATCATTTGTATGTAATCGTGTTAACGAGATTCGTGAGCTAACTACTCACTCTTCATCATCGTGGAGATACGTGCCTACGAACATTAATCCAGCCGACATGGCTTCTCGAGGTATAGAACCTAGCACGCTATCAAATTCTGATTTGTGGTGGCGTGGACCTTCCTTCCTCTTAAGTCAGGAAAAGGAATGGCCACAAGCACCGAACATTAAATTCGAGTTACCGGAAATAAAAAATACTGTTAAAGTTCATAACATAGTAGATACATCTAACTTCGTAGAATTTGCTAGGTATTCGAATCCGAATAGATTGATAAGAATTTACGCATACGTTTTTAGATTCATAAGTAATTGTAAAACTAAAACTAAAAATAATTCAGTACTACTGAACAACGAAATTGACAATTCTCGTGAATTCTTGATAAAACAATGTCAATTTGAGTCATATTCTTTAGAAATAAATTCTTTACTGAAAGGAAATAAACTTAAACCTAAATGCCCTATTTTACAGTTGGCTCCCTTTATTGACAATAGCGGAATTTTGCGAGTAGGAGGTCGACTTCATAATACTAGCATCCTTAACTTTGAACAAAAACATCCTGCCTTACTCGATGGCAAACATCATTTTACAAAGATACTCATGCGTTCTGAACACCTTCGTCTCTTCCACGCTGGACCTCAGTTGTTGCTTAGTTCATTTAGAGATCAATATTGGCCAGTAGGTGGAAGAAACTTGGCACGGAACACTGTTCGCAAATGTATTATTTGTACTAGATTCAATGCAAAAACCATAAATCCTTTCATGGGAAACCTGCCTTCAAACAGGGTTTCACCATTTTATCCCTTTCAAACTTGTGGAGTAGATTTCGCTGGTCCGTTCACATTATCTAGCAAAATTGGCCGTGGTAACAAAATAACAAAATGTTACCTATGTTTATTTGTTTGTTTTTCTACTAAAGCAGTTCATTTAGAAACGGTCAGTGACCTCAGCACTCAAGCCTTCATTGCGAGCCTAAAACGCCTTATCGCTAGAAGAGGCAAGCCTGATAACATTTGTTGTGACAACGGTAAAAACTTTGTCGGGGCAAATAATGAATTAGGTAGGGTATTGCGGTCAAGTCTTCGTAATCTTAAGGATTTTTCCGCAAATGAAGGCATTAAATTCACTTTCAACCCCCCTTATTCACCCTCACTAGGAGGTCTCTGGGAAGCAGGCATTAAAAGCGCAAAGCATCACTTAAAGCGCATAGCAGGAAACGCTACCCTAACTTTCGAGGAGTTGAGTACGCTCTTTACGCTGATCGAAGCGATCCTCAACTCCCGACCCTTAACTCCTTTGACATCTGACCCAAGCGACCTTTCCTCTCTCACCCCAGGGCACTTCCTCATTGGGCGGCCACTGACGTCGCTACCATCACCCCCGGCACCCGACGTGAAGACACGGATTCGCTGCCGATACCGGATGGTCGAGGGACTGCGCCTTCAGTTCTGGGCCCGATGGAGAAACGAGTACCTATCTGAATTACAACAGCGCTACAAAGGGCGCACTCACACCTTCAACATTAAAGTCGGCGATCTGGTCGTATTCAAGGAAGAAGGCCTCCCCCCCCTCAAATGGAGAATCGGTAAAGCCGAGCGCCTTTACCCTGGCACCGATGGCATCTGCAGGGTGGCAGACTTCCTCACATATCGAGGCATAGAACGACGCGCCGTCAACAAGGTCTGTCTTCTCCCAACTGAAGCTGACCTTGACCCACAGGACAAGGATCCAGAGAAATCTTAACTTGAAAGAAGTCTTTCAAGGCCGCCGAAGATGTACACGCCTCGATCACGTGGGGCTGCATCGCACCCACACACGCGCATCGCAGGAGCGAGGTGCGGGGTACGGACGCGGAGGGCGCTGCAAGCTCTCGACAAGCATTCACGCAGGAGCGGCCGACATTGACCTCAAAACCGTCTAGCAGTGCGCGCGCGCGCACTACTTACTTTAGAATAAATCTAGACCTAAATTTATACCTAAATCTCTGTAATTCGTAAGAATAAACGTCTTAAAATTCCAACCTCTTATTTGTTACCAACACAAACAAATCGTTATTCAGCTTACTGCTATCAAATAATTGTACAAAATCCATCATACTATTTCCGTGAAACTTGTAATATAAATATGTCAAACAATACTCTCCACAAACTGAAGTGAAGTCATGTTGTAGCCTGTACCTATTGAAATCCCACTGCCTGGTAGTCCTGTTCAAGAAACTTCTATGATTTCCCGTAGGTGGCCGACCATATGAATCAAAATACTGACCAACTCCATTTCTCTGTATGTGAATGGCTATCCAATGGGAGCCAGGTTCAGTGTCGAAGTCCAAATTACTTACTAAGTAAGTGGGAGTTTTAATATTTAAAGGTAACCTGTTTGCTGGATAAACATTATTTTGTAATGTAGGATGTATCGAATGCAAATATTTTTTAATTTCAATTGTGTTCATGGTAAAGTTGTGATACGATCTGTTTTCAAATTAAAAATGTGTAACTGGATAAGCTGAACTTGTTTATAAAGTGTGGAAGCAAATAAAAGGATTGGAATATGTGGTGATGTTTTATTTATTTCATAATTATAACTAGGTTTATACAATATCAACTTAACTACTATAGTCTACGGTAACATTACGGTTCTTATCTATTTCAATAACATTATCAAATTCTGCATAAACAATACAGTTAATTGTCTGAGTAAGTGTAGATTCAAATCGAACTTCTAATCTAACACTACCATGTTTTATAAGGTTCCAATGGGTATTTGAATTTGAACTGAGATCAGCTGTTAGATCAAACGCTAACAGACAGTATCCTTTTGCATATTGTTCTCTAGATACCCCATTACCTTCATTGAGAAAATGTATACCTGTCCCCGAAAAAAGTGTGTGATAGGCTGCAGTAAAAATATTACTCTCAAAAGATGGTTGCAAAGCTTTTGAAGGTATTTGCTGACCATCAATGTATAAACAAAATGTATTCAAATCATAGTTTTTAAAATTGAATGGGTTTTTTGTCAAAGTTCCATTAAATGCTGCATTGTTTACAAATCCAATAATACATCTTTTAGGGACTTGCCCCAGAAAAATATTATCGAGAGTTTTACCTTGAATACCTGAAGGTATGGTTAACACTTTGACTTCTGCTCGAGTAATAGGATATTTAGCAGTTGTAGAGGCTAACACTTTTTGATGGGCTAGTAATACAGTTGGATTGATTCGTGCTCTACGAACAATAAGAGTTGCATCTGTAATGCATACTTTAAATTTTAAATCTGTTCATTTATCTATACAATTAAGGGCTGTAGAGGCGATAACTAATGCAATCACATTTGAACTTTGTCATGTAATTACGTTAAGTAGGAGTAATTACTAATGGTCTTGATAGTGTTGAAATAATGGGTATATAAGCTGAACAATTCTTTTGCTTGTGCATTGTGAGTCTTCAGATTTAACTTAGTGAGTTTCGTGTTAAAAGTTATCTACCGAGAACAATGGAGGTAAGCTATTTTAAATACAATGTAATTGTGTATAAATCAAAGTTATAATTTCTAATTTTTTAATTTTTATAATAATAACTTTGCAGAACTCCTTTGAAGAAAATACTTTTAAACAGTATTATTATGCCTTAGGATCAGACGATGAAGATACACACGAGCTAAAAATTATTAAAGACCCACTACCCCAAAATTCATTAAAAAGAAAAGCATCAAGTGAAAGCTTGGATGCATTATTTGAAGTGTCAAAAACCAAAAAGAAAAAAGTATCATCCACAGTGTCCCATGCCCACCGGGAAGGTGGTAATGTGTTTTTGTCGACAAATGATGATGATGGACCGCGCGCAAATTACATGATAAAAATAGAAGTTTATAACATGAAGAAAATCAATAAAGTTCCACCCAACGAACAATGGAAACATGCGAGTTATAGAGTGAAATATTTCGCAAACGAAGATAATAAAATTTATGAAAGTGTTAAAAAAACTATTTTTAATATAACTAAGGAAATAACCACTGTTCCAACTTGTAAAAAATACCATTTTAACAATTAGTAGGTCATTTAAAATTATTTATAAGTTTCTAACATGTTTTTAAGTAATCAATAAATTTTTATTAGTGCTCATTAGATAATCACATGAAACAATGAATGTCACCAGTTAGGGTACTTTTTGAATTTTACCTGCTTTAATATAAATAGTCCATACAAACACACCAGTAGCATCAGTTCAGTTTTAAATTTTCAACTAGTTACTCTGATAATTATAATCTTGAACAAAATGTCGACTAATGGTGTTAACTGTGTCAGTGTCTTTTTCAATACTGATTCTCAAATCGAAGAAAGGCTATGTGAAAAATTAGATGAATGTATAGCGTTTGAAGATGAAAACAATGAGGCCTTATACAATCAATGTGTTCATGAAGAAAATTGTCTACTATTTGATGAACAATACGATGAGGACATGTACGATGCATGCGCTGTTGTTGAAGAAAATATAATGTAAGTAATGTCAATAACTACTGCAACGCATTTATATTTTGTTTCATTTAAAACCAGGATTGTATCTTATAATGTTTTTATTGTTGTAGGCAACAAGTTGGAGGAGCTCTTAAGACGGTGCATAACACTGAAAATGTCAACATCAATGTGAAACGAACACGATATGGAGATGAACCAACTGTTAATGCAGCAGAATCCAGCAATGTAAACGGAGAACCAACATCTGAATCTATCAATGAAAATGAAGGTGATGGTGCTATGATGACATGTAGCACTTGTCATGTTGCAGTTAAACGAAGGTATTTTGCAAATCATTTGAGAAGTAATCTCCATAAAATGAAACTTGAAAAAGTTCACAGCTCTTTAAAAAATGTATCAATAATTGAATCAGCTTTTGGTCAAAGAATAATTTCTTATAAGATCCATGGTAAAAATGAACAAACTACGAAAAATTTTGCAACACCAGAATTATTTATGAATTCCATAAAAAATGACATTTTGTTATTAATTGAAGAATCAATTCAACAGCATACAATTTTTAAAGTTAACTTTGTTCTGCACGCGGATTTCATTCAGCAAACTAAAGAAGATTCATTTCAAACATTTGATTTCCAAACGTATAATTACATAGTTTTTCGAGGGGATGATCTAAATATTTTGTTCTCATCTTTGTGTGATACGATCGCAAGTAAAATCAGTTCTTTTGAGAAAAAAGATAGTGGTTGGAGTCTTAAAGAAATAAGAGCGATTGATATGAATGTAAATAAATTTAATCCACTACGTGGTACTTCATACATTGAGTTGCCAAAAGATATTAGAACAAAAAAAGCTATAGTTAACGTTAAAAATGCTGATAATTTATGTTTTAAGTGGGCATTGCTTTCTGCTTTGTACCCAGTGAACAAAAATGCAGATCGAGTATCATCTTACACTATGAATTCCGATAAATTAAAATTTGATGGAGTACGTTTTCCTGTAAAGCTAACTGATATATCAAAAGTTGAAAAACTGAACAATATTAGCATCAATGTATTTGGTTTAGAGTTCAACAAAGATAAAAAGTGTCATAGTGTAGTCGGACCATTATTTTTAACCAAATTTCGTAAAGATATGCACGTCAATTTATTACTGATTTCAAACGGAGTGAACAACCATTATTGTTACATTAAAAACATGTCACGCCTTGTAAGTAAACAAATTTCCAATCAAGACCATGCAGTTCATATTTGTGATGGGTGTTTATTACACTTTCCTACAAACCAAAGGTTAACTGATCATCAACAGCATGACTGCACCCACATTGCCACAGAATTACCAAATGGTTGCAAAACGTCAAAAGATTGGTATGGCCGACCAATGTCTAATGATAAATTAAAGTTTGATAAATACAACAAGAAGTTAAAAATACCGTTTGTTATATATGCTGATTTTGAAGCTTTTCTAAACCCGATTAATTCATGTTTTAACAATCCATCAAAACCGTATACAAGCAATACTCATGAACATGAACCATATAGCTTTGGTTACTATATCAAATGTTCATATGATGATACATTATCAAAATATGAGACTTATAGTGGTAAAAATTGTGCACAAGAATTCATGAATCGTTTGCATGAAGATTTAAAAAATATATGTAGGAGAAACAGTTTTCAAGTTTGTCCTAAACCATTGACAGTTAAACAGGAAAATGAAATTTTAATTGCAACAATGTGTCATATTTGTGAGAGTAATTTAGATGGTGAAAGTACTATCGATTATGATTGGCAAACTGGTGGTTTTAGAGGTGTTGCACATGAAGTATGCGCGACAAAGTTTCGATCGCCACGTCATATTCCAGTTTTCTTTCACAACCTAAGTAATTATGACGCTCATTTCATCGTTCACGCGTTAAATTTTGTTGAAGGTGAAATTGATGTTATCCCCCAAAACAAAGAAAAATACATTTCATTTTCAAAAACTATTAATGTTAATAATCAAAAAATCAGCTTGAGGTTTGTAGATTCCTTAAAATTTTTGTCGTGTAGTCTCGATCAGCTAGCAAAAAACTTATGCAATAAGGAATTTAAGACTTTAAAACAGAACTTTCCAAAAAATGAAGATTTTATTCGCCTTCGAAAGAAAGGTATATACCCATACGAATTCATGTCATCTGAAGACAGTTTGAAAAAAACAGAACTACCTAACCAAGATCAGTTTTATAGCTCACTGTCTGATTCTCATGTATCAGATGATGATTACAATCATGCCAAAGATATATGGCAGCATTTCCAATGTCGCACTATGTTAGACTATTCTAATCTATATCTCAAAACTGATGTTTTATTGTTAACAGATGTTTTTGAAAGTTTTAGAACTTTATGTTTAAAAACGTATGGTTTGGATCCAGCTCATTATTATACAGCACCTGGGTTAAGTTGGGATGCTATGTTAAAATTCACTCAAATAGAGTTAGAACTATTAACGGATTTTGAGAAGGTTGCTTTTATTAAGGCTGGTATACGAGGGGGTGTATCGCAGTGTAGTAATCGCCATGCAAAAGCTAATAATGAGTATATGGAAGATTATGATAAAGATAAGTTAAAATCATACTTAACTTATTTGGATGCGAATAATCTTTACGGTTGGGCTATGTCTCAATGTCTTCCAGTTGGTGGTTTTGAATGGGTAAATGTTAATACTAACTTTGATGTATCTGAAAATGCAGAATACGGTTTTATTTTAGAAGTAGATTTAGAGTACCCTGTCGAACTTCATGATTTGCATTCAGATTTACCTTTGTGCCCCGAAAACATCAAAATTGGAAATTCTAAAGATATCAAATTAGTGCCAAACCTGAATAATAAAACTAAATATAAAATTCACTATAGAAATTTAAAGCAATGCATTGAGATGGGTATGAAACTAATCAAAGTTCATAGGATTTTAAAATTCAAACAACGTCCTTGGTTAAAAGATTACATAGATTTAAACACAACTTTACGAACATCTGCTAAATCTGATTTTGAAAAAGATTTTTACAAATTAATGAATAATTCCGTATTTGGAAAGACGATGGAAAATATTGAAAAGAGGGTAAACGTTAAACTATTAACACATTGGGAAAATAGAGGTAAAATTCTTGGTGTACAAGATTTAGTGGCAAAACCGGAATTTCATAGTTCATCTATATTTGGAGAGAATTTAGTTGCAATTCAGTTAAGAAAAATGAAATTATTTCATAACAAACCCATTTACTTAGGTTTTTGCATCTTGGATATTTCGAAGACTCTAATGTATGACTTTCACTATAATTTTATGCTTAAGAAGTTTAACAACAACATTAAGTTACTTTACACTGATACTGATAGTTTGATATATCATGTTTTTACAAATAACTTTTATGAAGATATTAAACCAGATCTCTCTTCAAAGTTTGACACATCTGATTACCCAGATGACAACATATTTGGCTATCCAAAAATAAACAAAAAAAAGTTAGGCTTTTTCAAAGACGAAAATAATGGAAAAATATTTCGGGAATTCGTTGGATTAAGATCTAAAATGTATGCATTGGATGTCGAAAGTAAATTTATTTCAAAGGCTAAAGGTGTAAAGAAATGTGTTACAAAAAATATGAATATGGAAAATTATAAATCATATCTATTCGATAAAAATATTCAGTATGGTACCATGGTCCTATTTAAATCACTTAAGCACAAAATATTTACTCAGCAAGTAAACAAAATATGTTTGTCTTTTAATGACAGCAAAAGATTTATTTTACCAAATAATGTTGACACATTAGCTTGGGGACATTATAAATTACGATAAAGTATCTAAGCATTGTGTATCAAATGTAATTTATAATTTAATTTGTAATATCATTATGTTAGTATTAGTAACTAAGAAGTTAATTGTAACCCATTAATTTTATAATTTTGTCATATAATAAACTTGGTTAGAATAAGAACTAGATTATAATATAACTATATAGCTCTACTGTTTCATGTGTATTTTGTAAATATTGTGAATACTGTATTAGTTGTAATTTCCTTTATGAATAAACTGATTTAAATCAACTATATTTGTATATTGTATGCTGCTTATTAATAAAATATAAATAATTGATATTCAAAACTTTGTCTCATTATTTTCACAAACTTCTCCCAATCAACACCTCAGTAAAAAAATGTTTCATTTTATTCATCCATTTACGGCAATAGTAGCCGGTCCAAGTGGATGTGGAAAATCTAATTTTGTAACAAATTTTATTAAGTATGTGAAAGACATTTGTAGTGCTGAATTTATTCAAATTACTTGGTGTTTTGATGAAATGCAACCATTGTATAACCTCAAAAATATAAATTATTGTCAAGGAATACCAGATCTCAGCATGTTTGATGGAAAGGATGCACAACTTGTAATCATAGATGATCTTATGAGAGAATCCGATGGACGCATTGTTGATATATTTACAAAAGGTAGTCATCATAGGAACTTAAGTGTTTTTTATATAACACAAAACTTATTTCATCAAGGTAAAGGTCAGAGAGATATATCTTTAAACTCTGGTTATATCATCTATTTTAAAAATCCTCGTGATAAAACTCAAATTAGATATTTAGCACGACAAGTCTCACCAGAAAATACAAAGTTTATGGAAGATTCATACAAGGATGCAACTAAAGATGCGTATGGATATTTGATGATAGATTTGAAACAAGACACTAGCGATATATGTCGTTTTAAAACTAAAATATTTCCTTCAGATAGATATTGCACTGTTTATGTTCCAACAAAACTATTTAAATATGCAAAGAATCATCAAATTTCTGTCATTCATAAATAATGCATCAAAGACTAAAGACGCATAAAGATTTACTCAATGCTTTGCATACACTTAAACCAAAATATCAAAAAGCACTTTTAAAGTCATGTGATAAAGAAGAAATTAATTGCATTTGTGAATGCATTCATAACGTTTTAAAGGGTAAAGTACCTCTTGAAGAAAAAGCAAAGAAAAAGTTAGAAAAATATAAAAATCTACTTCGCAAACTAGTGCGAAAAAGTACTAAACAAGTTCGTAAACGTTTAATAGTTCAAAAAGGAGGATCTTTTTTACCTATAATATTGGGATCGATTTTGAGTGCACTAGTTGGCTCTATTGTTTAAAAAATGGAACACGCTAAAAAAATGTTATTAATTGATCCAAGCGTTATAGAAAAAATGAATCACCATGATTCTGTTGAGAACCCTATGTCACGATTAGATGCTGAAATGCAAAACATTTTGAAAAGTGACATGGACGATAGAAAAAAATGTATATTATATTTACAAATTTTGCAACGATACTTACATTTTTCTGAAGAAGGACGTCAACCTCTTGAAATACCTTTAGTTTCAAATACTCCAAGAGCAGATAGAGGGGGTAAAGTAGCAGATGATGGCATGATGGATACTAAAAACAAAGATATCGATGTGAAAGAAGTAGTTGCTGAGCAGACATCAAACGAAGACAATGAACAAGAAAAAAATTCTAGTTTGTATAGAAAATCGATTTACTCTCCTAAGCACATACTCAGCTTAGTACCTAAAACATACATAAGGAAGGGTGAGAGATTATTATATTTGATATCTTCGAATAAAAGTAAAATTGATTGGGATGATGACGGTACAGTAACTATAGACAAAGAAAAAATTTCTGGAAGTAATATTGTTGACTTAATAAATGATTGTTTGAGACCACTCAAAAGAAATGATCCAATAGGATGGGAAAAATTTGCAAAAGCATTGAAAGATATTAAAACACCGCTTATTTACATTGGAAATTCAAAAAGACTTGATTATATGAACCAACTTCAAGTTAACGAATTCAAGGAGTACTCACCGCATGAAGAAGTTGAAGAACTGTTTTCAACACCAGTTACTAGAAAAGTTAAACAGAGGATTGATTGGGAAAAATGGAGTCCTTATTAGAAATAAACAACATCTACTATAACCCATCACACCCCGCTGGGTACGCTAGTATTGATAAACTAACCAAAGCTATGAAAGGTAAAATGAATAGAGAAGATGTTAAAAGATGGTTACAATCACAGGAAACATATACACTACATAAACCAGTTCACAGAAAATTTCCACGAAACAAATATATTTTATCTAATCTTAATGAACTTTGGCAGGCTGACTTAAGTGATATGAGAACCTATTCAAAATATAACAATGGTTTTAATTATATTCTTTGTGTTATTGATGTCTTTACCAAATATGCATATGTCCGACCTATGAAAAGTAAAAATTCTGAAACTACTAAAACATGCTTTGAAAGCATATTTAATGAAGCTAATACAACACCAACTCATATACAATCAGACAAAGGAACTGAGTTTGTTTCAAAAGATGTTCAAAGATTCTTTAAGTCGAAAAATATTAATTACTATACTACAAATAACCCTGATATTAAAGCTAGCATTGTTGAAAGATTTCAAAGAACACTCAAAACGAGGATGTGGCGTTATTTTACACATAAAAATACGTACAAATACATTGATATTTTACAAGACCTAATATATGCATATAACCATAGTCATCATTCAAGTATCAAGATGTGTCCTTGTGATGTAAATACAAATAATATAATGACTGTATGGAATAACTTGTATAGTAGAAAAAATGTTCAAAGTATCACAAGTACAGCTTTTCCAAAACTTCGCATTGGAGATTATGTAAGAATAACGAAGTATAAGCATATATTTCAAAAAGGTTATGAATCCAACTGGAGTGATGAAATATTTATGATAACTTCAATAATAGAACGATCACCATTGGTTGTGTACACACTAGAAGATTTAAAACATGAATCTATAGTTGGAACGTTTTATGAAAAGGAATTACAGAAAGTAATTTATGACCCCTCCTCAAAGTATAAAATAGATAAAATAATTAGTTCACGCTATTCTGGTAGCAGAAAGCAAGTGTTAGTGAAGTGGAAAGGTTATCCAGATAAATTTAATATTTGGATTTCTGCATCTGAGTTGAAAGAAATATGATAAAAGAAAGTTTTTATTTAACATTACTTAGTAATAGTTCCATGGCATATTTTCCAGACAATATGACTACAAAATTTTCAACAAAATTACCAAAATCTATAAAACTTGAAGGACAATGGTCAGTTGGAGTTGTTGAATTTCAATACCCTTGTACGATGTTCACTGTACAAGAGCATGAAAATGTAATTTATATAACAAAACTAATGTTAATGCCGCATGAAGAAAACGCTTCAATGGTATTTTATAAAACTCACATTCCAGCAACAAATTATGATAATATTAATCATATTTTAACTGCGCTAAATAATATAAAGGAAAAAATTAAATTTCGGTATGATGAAATATCAAAGTTTGTGTCTACCACTATTATGGATGAATCTATTAAATCTTTGACATTATCACCTAAGTTAGGCTTACAACTCGGCTTTGAACCAAACAGAAATCTTGTAGGTAACGGTTTTGGTAAATGTCCTGCAAATTTACATTTAGGGTTACCGTATCAATTATTTGTTTACTGTGATATTGTTGAACCTCAGATAGTGGGAGATGTTATGACACCTTTATTGAGAATTATACCATTGGATCCAGCGAAGTATATTTATGGAGCAAATAAGATGCATGTTTTTTCACCTCCTCATTACCTACCTGTTATGCGTAGAGAGTTTGATACTATTGAAATAGATATAAGATCCAGCACGGGTCAAAAAATACCATTCCAGTTCGGAACAGTGTGTGTTAAGCTTCATTTCCAAAAAATATAATGTATTCCCGTGATAATATTACTTGTCCATATGAACATTATTACTCACATCAAGCAGGTTCTGGGATTGGAGTGATTTATAAAGGAGCACCCTATCAACGTGGTCATGGCATCGGTAGTTTTTTAGGTGGATTATTTAGATCTGTTCTACCATTACTTTCTAGTGGTGCTAAAGTTATAGGTAAAGAGGCTTTAAATGCTGGTGTCGGTCTTCTATCAGACATGGTTAGCGCTCGCCCCATGGAGGATTCAATAAAATCTCGACTTAAAGAAGCAAGTACAAACCTGAAAAGGAAAGCAGATAACAAAATAGATAGATTAAATATGTCTGGCTCAGGATATAAAACAAGGAAGCGGCTATCTTCTTACAGTCTACCACCAACTGCTAAAGTGAAAGCTACAAAAAAATCAAGAGCTAATAATTTAAAAGATATATTTGCGTAAAATAATATAAAGATGTCATTTTTACATAGTCATTCTTGTGAGTGTATAAAATCAGAGCTGGATTTGTTTGCTTTACCATCCACGCAAACCAGTTAGCGCAAGCACTGTTACTGTAACTTTTGAACAGAGCAAGATACGCAAAAATGGATGAGTGCTATCGATAGAGCGTGTGCGAATTAGTGGGAAAAGAGTCCAAACTTTTTTTTTTTTTTTTTTTTTTTTTTTTTTTTTTTTTTTTTTTTTTTAGGCTGAGGTACGACCGCGATGACCTGTTTGAGCGAGCTAGCCAGTGAGCCAGAACCGGGGAAACCCTACTACTGATGTATGTATGTTTGTTCCTCTTTCACGCAAAAACTACTGATCCGATTTCGATGAAACTTGGAATATATTGTCCATGACCTGGATTAACACATGGCTACTTTTTATCCCGGAAAATCAACGGGATCCAATGGGACGCGAACGAAATCGCGGGCGGAAGCTAGTACTACATAAATGACTAAAATCCCCCTGCTATGCACATCGCAATCTGTTTATCGAGCGCACATTATGCTTGGCAGCCTGACACAACACACACAGGGCTTCATTTACATTGTAGAGTGTCTGATTCGCATGCTAAAGCCTTGTCCATATAGATATACTAACATAGTAGCCATATAAGCTAAAGAAATTACTAATGTAGGTAATGGGCTACGAATTTATTTAGACATAACGAGGACTAGGTTAAGTACCTACCTACCCATAACACGCCATTTACCCATAAGAAAGCTAAAATTACAGTTACCTAAATGATATTCATAAACATGACAATAAGCTTAGATTGTTCATTCTTTTTAAATGACTCCGAAGAAGTTAATCCTGTAATTCATCTTGAGCAAGTTGGACTCCATATTTTGATCGTTTCTTTTTTAACTCGATTTTCTTTTAGATTGAAGCTTTCCGCCATCTTAATTCCTGGAACATTTTCTGCGTTTACTCATTATTTTGAAGATTACATTAATTTTATCTCAAAATGTTGAGGAATACAGCGCAACACAAATGAGGTACCTAAACCTACCTACCCAAGTAACACCATCCACAAACAAAGTTGCAGGCATTCCACTAGTTTAACAAACCCAAGGTCTCGCTTGGGTTTGTTAAACTAGTGGAATGAGTTGTAGTCTTTCATGGAACTAAAGAACGTAATTGTTTCAGTTGTCTGCAAGTGACCCTGGAGGAGCAGTGGACGCGGTGGCGCGGAGGTACCGCCTGGAGAATGGCAACTCACTAGGAGAAAAAGACGAGGTAATAAAAACTATAAAGATCGAAGTCACTCCGTTAAAAATCCACTTCCAGTTTGTCTGGCTATGCTACGTCGTAGAGCTTTTGCTACGATTCGTAGTCGCGTAGCACCGTAGCCCGACATTCGTAGACTCGTAGTATGTGACAAAACGAGGTGCGATAAGACTAACCGGTCATATCGTTTTAATTTGTGTCAATAAAGTTTATTGTTGTTATTACTAAAGGTACTTTCGCGGATAACAATCTGCTACTCGTAGTTCTACTAAAGTAAAGACACAAGTGCGTTTTATTGCTACCCTTACTGACCCAAACGATTAAAAGCTATGCATAAAAGTGGAACTTCATAACTTCGGCCATTAATCACGAGATTCAAGTTATCAAGGACAATTTGGCCCTTCAGTATCTAGAGGTCTTTTTTCCTTGAATAGGTACAGTATCTGCGTCAAAATAAGGTTTCATAAAAGGGTTTGTAAGGTTTACGAGGGATGTTCATGAAGATACGCCTACAAGCTAATAGAAAACAGGAATGCCTGGGACCTACCCGACCGAGCTGTAATCCTCTCCTCTCATTGAGAGGTCGACCCGGTTGTAGTAAATCTCTGCCCTTATTTTCCCTAAACAAGGTCATGTGTTCAAAAAACTCTGAAAGTTGTACGCGCTGGGTTAAGGCTTTTGACGTTTTGTTTGTACGTGCACGTATTTGATTACCTCTGGTGCTATGTGGCCGCAGTAAAACTTTGCACAGTTGTTCAGAGTCTATTTTGATGCTCGTAATTTTTATATCGGCAAAAAGAAAAACTAGTATAAACGGGCTAAACGCAGTCTTGTTATTAATAAATTCTATGTAAGCTTGGAATACCTAGTTACACTGTTTTTTGTCTTTTGCTTTGACAAGCAGATTCAAATTCGATCGAAAGAGACAAAACACGATGTTGATAACATTGCAGGTTGTTAATTACACTGGCCTGCAAAAATAGGTATCACACTTTTAAAATTGCAATATCTTTTTAAGTACACATTATACTTTCGAAACAAAAAGAACTCGAAAAAGAGTTTAATTTAGGTACTATAGTTTCAAAGAAACCTGATAGAAATAGCTATAAAAGGTTTTTTATTTTAAATCTCTAACTTCTATTGTTTAGAAAAAAATAAATTTTAAAAGTGTAGTACTACTTATTTTTGCAGGCCAGTGTATTTCAAGTTCTAGGTAAAAGTTTTGATTGCCGGGTTCCGGTTTACGCACTGGGCCCACTTGGGCCATGAGTTACTCATAATGTGAGTTTATGAGTTATATTTTTCAGTAGAACGAAAAACGATAAATCGTTTTTCGTGAAATAAAATAAGAAAATGCTAGTTAAGTATGCTCCCGGCAAAAAATGTCGCGAACCCCGATACATGTTTCTTTTCTGCCTTTGGAGAACGCTCTACATAAAGAGTATTCTTTTTCTATGCTCTACATTTTCCTTATTCGGTTTTTCGCCGAACACAGCCTCAAATGTAACACAAAACACGGGTCCCTGCTAAATGACAGATCTTACCAGACAGACAGATCTAGTTCGACTGATAGAAGCATGATTTGATAATACGAAACACGACAAAGGAGGCAATTTGTACAGACTTTTATACGGATTGTTATGAACATTAAAAGCTTTGGAAATTATTTTTGAAGTTGAACTACAGTTGTGATTGCTCTTGAAGCTATGGTTCCTTTGAAGATAAGTGCGTCTTTGTAAAGCATTTCGAGTGTGCCTTTGTCGTAAAGGTACGATGAGAGACGGTTAAACAGATGATTTTCTTATATAAAATTGCTGGCGATAAACTCATGACTTGGCTATTTTTTTTTGTTTCACAATAAAAATATCAATTATTTTTTTACAGCTTTTCGGTCCTCCAAGCGCACCGGTGCTAGAAAACCCTGAATTCCAGACGCGATGGTACTTCAAATACTTTCTCGGCAAAAGTGAGTAGCAACCAAATACTTCTGATTGTTGAATTTTCACCATTGCTTGTTTTATTCCACTTTAGAAGTGTTGTTGGCGAAGGTCTGGTTTAGATTTTATTGTTCCCCTCTTGACAATGAACAATTGGAGTAGAAAGTAATTTTTCGGTAAAAAGCTGTTTATTTTTGAGTTTTAGTTCAAGTACTGGAACTTATTAGCCAGTTTTGTATACCAGTTCTCTGAAAACGATTATTTGCTCAGTGAAATAGAAAAAAAATAAAGATTAAAGCAAAATACGAGTACAGAGTGCCTCCGCCCAACACGCAGCGGAAGAAGAAAAAAGTCTAATCTTATTTTCCTTTAAGTGAGAGGAAATTATCTTCTTATCTGTTTACTAAATGGATATGGGTTTTATTTATAGTAAAACCACTATAAAAACTTTTTTTATCAAGAAATACCGGGTGTATAATATAAGACTACTGTGGTTTCTGTAGTTTTGTTTGCATTGAATAATGTTGCTTTATTGCGTTGTTTTCGAGTTATAAAAAAGGTGACCGACTTGTTGGCCTATACCTTGCCTTTACTAAAATTATTTCTAATACACAAAAAAGCTGAACGGTATCCGATAAGGCTAAAGGTACTCGTAGATTTAGGTATGTAGATACCCCCGTTGATCTACCACAACGGTGAGCTAAACTTTGACAATATTACGTCGGAATTTGCATAATTTAACTAGGTTTATTGAATTGAATCCTACCAAAATCAGATTATTCATTTATAGTTACACCACGGACGGCTTCAAGCGATAGACCTTCACAGCAAACTGCTTCGGACATTTATCAGAGAGATAAGGACTGACCTAGAAAGCGCAATGTCCTTGTTTACAAGTAAAAAGACCATGGCTTATGGAACTTCTCCAGTCAGTCATAGCGCTGTCTAACAAAATGTCTTCGAAGTGATACACGGAAGTTCACCGATACGTAGCTAGCTATATATATTCTGTGCTCGTATTGATCCACTTTTACATTCTGACAGTTTTTTAAAAGAAACCCTGTATTGTATGGTAAACACAAATTGACTGTCGTTGTTCGTCTAAAATAGGATAATCAATTCCTAAAGTGAAACATGGTAATTATAAAATATTAAGAGGCGTTTCACTAAAGCAACGCGCAGCTCAATCACTGTCCGAACTGGCGTAGTCGTCAATACATCAGCCGAATGAGAACACAAAGCCCTGAATCAAGTTACAAACGTTACAGGCTAGCTGACTGAATTTGCTGGAGAACCCAACTGTCACGAATGTGTAAGGTTGGAGTGACGGACGATAGGTGATGATCGGGGCTTATAATTTAAGGTCGCTTTGTCTACACGTAACTGGATAAGCTCGTAATAAATCATTACTCATTTAACCTTAGCAACAGAGAATTTGAACAACAGAACCTTTGTTAATATTATGAAAACCGTAGGCGTAATGGTAAAGTATTTACTCCTGCTATTATTTCCAAACCTTTCAAAATGTAAACAAACCAAATTTTAATTTGAATAGTTTAAATTTGACTTTGAAATTTAGCCAATTAGGTCTTGAGAGTTGAGATCCGAGTTCAATTGATTATTGAACGAACATGTTAGAGCTTCAGAGGACTTTCAAACAAAAAGACGTTTCGCGGGAGCTATACGACGAAATAAAGTCACATTTTATATCTCGCGCATTCGTTACTACGAACCAAGATTCCGCGATATGAGTAAGAGGCCTCGTCAAATGTGTGGAGCGCTCTTTGTAAAACAATGGAAACGGCCGAGATATAATCGCTGTGAATTCGATGGCCACCTTTATCGGCAGTGCGTGACGCCATCAGCCGTGCTGAACTGTGTTGTGCCATTTTTATGGCTTTATTATCTATAGGGCGTATCTTCAGAGCTTACAAGATACGTACATCCGTAAAAAGTCTATGGTTAAACTATGTAGGTTAAACTATGGTTAAACTTTACAAAGTATTTTACAAAGTAAGTGTGAGTTTTTCCTTTACATTGACTATCAAGGACATAGAGATTGAGGTTTTCTCTATATCCTCGATATTCAATGTAACTCTTATCTTTGAAAATATCAATATTCAGGCTGTACCGCAGAAAAATTTCTTCTCTTATCTCAATATCTGAGAATCGCTATCTTCGAGGGTTTTTTGCCGTACTTTATTTTCTTTAGGCAATGATAAATCTTGACGTACGTGTCTCGAAGTGAATTTTAGAGTTGGTGCTGAACTGTGGAATACTAAAGTAGGTACAAAGATTTTTATCCAATCCAGACTAGGTACAATATAAAAATCAGAACAATATGGTTTTGTAAGCTTTTGTAATCTGCTTTATATAAGTGGCAACCTACTAAAGTATAAATAGTATGAAATATAGAACGTAAATAACTCGAAAAATTTACAGTAAAATTTAAACAAAAGTACCTATGTACTTATCTAATTTGCTATGTTGCTACATAGACTAGTTAGTTACTAATCTGTGTCTGATAGCAACATATAGTAGACTTATAAAGTCCTTTAACCTAATTAGTGAGGCAGCTACAGTTTGTTATTGACCCAGAAGCGTCCCGGACAGATGCCAGGCCTAAACAATGCCCTCCCGTTGCGACGACGTAGGTAACCAACAATACACTTAAAGCGCCCTGGAAAGTATTTATTATATTACCAAAAAACTAAAAGTTACCAGACTAAATAAATACGATGTGAGCATGGTATAGTATCAATACTTTCTAGCTTCTTCTCGCAGCATGAGTAAGTAGTAAACAATACTGGGTCAAAGTTACTTCCTTGTCAGATGCTAATTTAATAATAATTTATCTTAGAAACAATAAGACACAGCCCGTTTATTAAAAACTCTTAGGAAAGGCAGGCAGTTTCGAAATAATCCTCTAATAATAATAGCTCTCTATCATGGCAATGTGTATCAATTATAAGCATGCTTGGGAATACCAGTACATATTTGTTAATAATAACGTAGATTATGATTTCAAACGTCGTGCTCTTTTGCTGTTGAGGTCATTCAAAATATACATTGATCCACCCCTTTTCATGAAGGCTGCTCCAAGGGTTGTATCATCTACGTGTCCAGCGTAGCCTATCAATTTTATTTGCGCCGTTCCACGAGGTTGCACCCATAGATTCGAGCCTGCCCGAGATAAGACCTAAGACAAACATGGCACGACTAATTCAATTTATAATTTTAAGTGGGGATAAAAATACCATAAGGCTAACATGATAAAATCAGATAGACATTTAAAAAATATACAAATCTATTTTCCCGCAAATCAGATTAGTGTTACACGTTTTTCTTAATAAATCGTCGTTAAAGTTTAAGAGTGGTTTGTCTTAGGTCTTCTAGTTAGACAAAGTTCGAGATTGAAGACATTTTAATTTAATTCTAAAGTTTGTTAGCCTCAAACGTATTTAAATACAAGAACAATATCCATTTAATTAAAGCTGTAATCACTTAAGCTAGAGCTCTTAGTTTGAATCTGCGTTGCTAAGTTTCAAGTGAATTACTGGTCTGAGTAAGTATCTGTTTTTAAACTTTTAAGAGATTAAGTAAAAGCTGCTGATCTTTTTCTATTGTTCACTATTTTATGCATTGCAAGGGAGCTTTGCTATTTACATAAATTGCAATTCACAAACACCTCATAATTTTTCGGAGCTTTCACTTTTTCTTAAACCAAATTGATTATAGTAAACCAAAGATGCAAAAGTTTTATTCAGTAAAAACACAAGAATCATTTAAAAACTAGGTAACTATAATCCTCGCGACCAGAGCCTAGAAAAACGGGCAAGAAACTACTTTTTTCTAGCTTTCTAGTGCTTTTTGGTACTATTATTCGAAAAAATTGTAATTACAATACGAATCGAACGATACAATTTGTATGGATAATTAAATCATAACAGATAAATAGGGTGTACGAAGTTTTGTACCCTTGGCATAGCAACGGTATGTTTGTCGTGAAGGCGTGTGAATGGCACTCTCGTAAATTGTTTACTCTGTCCTAGGCAAAGTTTGTTCTGTTGATAGACTCCGCCAAAGTACTAATATAGTATTATATAATCTGTGGCCAAAGTATTGGTGGTTAAATCGAGCACCTCGGTTAGCTTTACTATTGCTTTATTTATGGCGTCTAACTTTAACCGTGTATAAATTCATCAGAAAGTTTATAATTGATTCTAATTGGTATTGATATTGTTTGGTTAAACTAATATTGTTTGGTCTGTTTATTAAACCACTTAGGTATTGTACCCACTCAGAAGAATATTTATCAATCAAATTATTGCACCTGTGTTGAAAAATAAAAGAGAACAAGATAACGGTATTTTTGTTGCAGTGCATCAAAATTATATTGGAGTAGATGGCTCTAGAGAACCCTATCTTCTAAGCGTGGTACAAGAAGGTGGGGCAGGACTTCTGAGGGCCATACTTTTTAATAAAATGGTAAGTATAAATTACTCCAATGACAACAATTAATGAACCAGACTTTCAAATGAAATAAACCTTTACTGAAGGAACAAACTGGTCCTAGTACTCCTTTTCTTTTTAAGTCTACTATTGTTTCGTTACAAATATATTTTTACTGACCTATATGAAAGTTCTTAGAATTTTCAAGGTTTTGGTCTCAAAGCTTATCAAAATACCACACAGCCTGCTGCAAGTATAATATATAATTGCAATGTTTCAGGGCGCTCACAAAATATATTTGCCGCCCAGCGCCTGGGCGGGCGGCGGAGGTCAAACGCCGACAAGACCTACAGTTAAACAGATTTTGGCACAGTTTTCTTCCATCGAACGGGTCGACAAAATGCCGAGGGAGGTAAGAAAAGAAACGCTTAGAATTATACCTAGGTACTCAAATAAAATCTCTCCACATTATTATGTATTGCTCGCCAGCCGCGCATTTCTGTGGTTTATGGAAATTCAAGTCACCTAAACATCTGTGTACAGAAGAAATGTATTCGTAATAGGCACTTAACGCTACAATGAAGTCAAAAGCTAACGTAATATCCATTCCACATCCGTATCTATGATAATTTTGTCGTTTAGATCACGTGCGCTGAATTACAAAAGGACGTCCTTCTACTGGAGGAACAGGAGGGCTCCGTGAACTTCAAGATCGGAGTTATGCTAATGAACCCCTGTCAGAAGACTGACGATGAAATGCTTTCAAATGGTAAGCATTTTTATAAAACTTTACGGGTGGATTTTTACGATTTTTAAGCTCTAAAATGTCTCGATATCTTCCAGAAAAAGGCGAGGAGAAGTGGGAAAGATTTATTTCGCTTTTGGGAGACAAAATTCGATTACGAGGATGGAACCGCTTCAGAGGCGGCCTCGATGTCAAAGGTAAAGTGACGAGTGTCATATTTCACCTAAACGGCAACAATATGAAATCGTAAACACCATTTTCGAATGCTTTCATATATCTTCCCAGCGATCTAAATTGCATTCGTATTGTAGGTGACATGACAGGCAGCCATTCTATTTACACGATGCACCAAGGCCACGAAATAATGTTCCACGTCTCCACAATGCTTCCGTTTTCTAAAGATAATAAGCAACAGGTCAGTACAATTTTTACTGCTTGAAATACAAAAGTTACCCTATTAAGCCTTATGCCCTAAGGGTTAGGTTAATCGTCGCACGTACCTAAGTTACAATTTATCGTAAACCACTTCTTATGCTTTTATCGTTGATCGTTCGTTGCTTCGGAATTGAGAATCGATCTAATTTTATTAAGTGCTTTTCTTTTGTTTCTAAAACCCGCTTACAGCTTTTTACCGGCTGATGTGTTTGCTAGAATTTTTGTTTAGACTGTGTTTTGTAGCTTTATTTTTACGGTCTTTATTTTCTTTGATTGTATTCAATGAATTGTTCAACAGTTGGAGAGGAAGCGGCACATCGGTAATGACATCGTGAACATTGTTTTCACCGACGACTCGGTCCACAATACCTTCAATCCTCAATGTGTCAAGAGCCACTTCACGCGTATCCTTTTATTTGTACATTGTTATCGTTACAAAGTGGTCTGATTTTTTTTTACTTACATCTTATAGTAATAAGTATTTATACTGGACTGAACAGTAAGAAAGTTTAATTTTTTGATTATATCTTGAGCACTTTTTATTTAAGCACTTCTTGATCGATTTTAAATGATATGGTGATGACACTGGATTCTCTTGATGACGATAGTGGATAAGATAAAATGTTAAATAAATATTAAGCATTCTTTTTTTTTCAAAACAAATATTTTGGGCCTGCGCCTATAAAAATTTTACCATTTCAAAAAGATAAAAAAGTCAGGTACAATTTACGTTCTTTAAATTGCTTTCTTGCTCCATCTGATTGTCATCTGGAAAGTAGGTCATATCCTAGTTAAATTCAGAAACTGGTTTAACAGCATTTCCACCCCTCTTCCTTTCAGTGAGCTTTTGAAAGAGACTTACGAACTCTGCCCGTAAAGGAATCATACAGTTAAAAATAAACTGTCTAAAGTCTAAAGTTTACATTGAACTACCTAAACTGCCTTTCACACCGGGCTGTAATCATTGATGTACGAATCTTTTGAACTGAGTATCTCGTCCAAAATAATGTCCTTGAAATATTTCATCAGACATATTCGCAGTAATATCAGAAGTAGAAGGCGAAGGTTACAGGCTAAGCGTTTACAGTGACGACACTGTGCCTCCCTTTGGACCTTCGCTACCGTGCCCGGCTGTTTTCAACGATCCACAACTCTTCAGGGAATTCTTACTGGTAATATTTCACTTCAATATTCGACGAACCTGTCCTCGAATATTGTACATATTAACAAGGTATCTACAACGACTTGATTCATAGGTCAAGGGCAAGTGTATACCTTACCTATTACATTCTGTAGTAACATGCTATTATAGTACCGTGATACGATCTACCACTGTTGCTCGATTGTGATGTGAGGTAGTGCTTGGATCACAGCAAATCGAACAGTCAATTTATAAAATTCTGATATCGAAAGAGTCCTTTGTTCAAATTCATTGTACATTGGCCGTCAGTAGTGTTTTATATGGTGACCTTTTTCATCACACCCACTAAGGCTTAAAAATTACTTCTGACAGTTACCAAAATTCAATTTGACCAAAAAAAATAAACGCGTGAAAAATGTATAGACGTATAACTTTAATCGTTTCCAGGTAAAACTGATGAACGGCGAGAAGGCAGCGTTTCAAACGCCGACGTTCGCTCTCAAAAGGCAAAGGACACTCGATACACTAATACGGGACATATACGCCGAGCACTGCTCCGATCATAAAGTGGTGAGTTCGATACACTGCGTAGTTCTTCAGCTGTGCTTAATATGTTCGTTGATAAATCCGGCAGTGATTGCATCGCAATCACAGGTCGCATTTCAAAGTTTATAAAGTTCCACTCATGGAACTACGAGCGGCTAATGAACGCATGCTACAACTACTTTGAAACTTCCTTCATTTTGAAGTAGCGACACGTGGAAGGACTTTGCAATGTTACCTATTGATTCTTGAACTGTAAAGTAATAACGTCTGTATCGGATATGAACAGAATGCTCTCATGTATATTCACTCATACTTGGTATCTGTGTACCGCACGAGCTTTCGAGAACTTCAATGGTCCGTTTAGCTTTAGTAAAATAGTTTTGGTTCCGTTCGTAAGATTCTAATATCAGTGAGGTTTGTAAGGTAATGAGTTAGATAAGAACCAATACTATAGATATTGGTGGTATAAAACACAGTGGTATATTTTTGCATAGAATTCAAGGTTCGACAACATGACTAGTGCTTTGCCCTTGGTACTGTTGCCGTTGAATTGTCCTTGTAAGAGGCATCGGGCATAATCTTGGCGGATACACTGGTGGCACTGGGACACGAATCTCAATCAGAAATATGTTTTTCAATCATTTACCTGTATCCAGCCAATGCTCTCCCGCCGAGCGCTGTCTGACGTGTGGTCGGGCGGCGCAGGTGCAGGCGGCGCTGGTGCAGCTCGCACAGAACGGTTCCTCCACGTCGGTCAGGCTCTGAAACTGGATGCGGTGTTACGAGGAGATGCGCCAACTAGCTTGGTCTCTATGGGTAAGCAAGCAGTTGTAATATAGGTGTTTTATCGGATGTTTTTAGCAGTAAAAAATATAAGTAAGCGACGAAAAAATAAAGCTCTAGCTACATTTAGAAAATCAGTTCAAGTGGAAAGCGCACGATTCATAGTGAGCCATATAATTTTATGGACAAAAAAACTTTGGACTTTAGCAAAAGTTTTGGTGTTTGGATGTTTATGACTCAATCAAGCCGTATCCGGTTGGAGCGATTCGTGAGAAACTTCGAAGAGATCGTGACCCAGATAAATCTCATGAAAATGCATGAAAATATGTTCGGTCGTTACGATGTGATTTAGTAACAGACATAAAAGCACCTCAGCATCAATATCCACACAAACATTTACGTTTATAACATTAGAAGCATACCGTATTACATACTATATTATTCATCTTCATAGTAAAAATATCGCATTTTCTAGGTTGTGGCGGTTCTCGTCGTGCTCCGTGGGAGGGTCGAGTGTGGAGGTCAGCTCCTCTTCCCGCCACGCCTATTTGTGCCGAACAAATGACGGAAGGCCGGCTTCTATTGTCTACAACTTCAAACACTTATATCTTAGAGGGTATGAACTGAACGTCCTTGTAAACATTTCAACATTTCCTCTGTGTAGAATTAGAACAGCGGCCAAATAAATGTTCAAAAATAACTTTTACTGTAGGAAACTCGTGATAGTATGTATTATGAAATCTGAAGACTACTGCTGGGTAGGTAGACCTCCCATATAGATGTCCAAGCAGAACGACATTTCTCCGTCGATTGTCCAACAGTTAACTTCTGAGTTATCTATTACACAGATTCCAGGACGGATGATTTTTAATCTTCTCCAACCACGACGTCCGTCTAGCAAGTGTCAATCGGATGGAGGACCGTCCTACACCTGTTTTCATGATTACGCAGTGTTGTAAAACGTGCTTTGCCGTAAATTATGAGCAGCGCCTACTATAATATTCTACCGAAGGACATACTCTATGTCTATCTCTATTTGCACACCTCATACCATGCCATTTTGTAGAAAGCGGCACAACCCGAGTAGTTCTCCGCTGGGAGGGCTGCGTCCGAGCCGCGAGGGTAGGCGAGCGAGCCGGTCTCTTCAGAGTCGGGCCGAGAGTCACCATCGGAGGGGGGTCAACGACCGGAGGCGCTGGAGGAGCTGGGTTATATGCTCTACCAATACAGGAGCTGTGTGCCGGCGCATGGGCTATGAGACCGCTGCAAGACTGCAAGCATGCGAGGCTGCCCAGGACTAAGACTGCGCATTACTTCGACTTGTTGGAAAACGGTGAGGTTCCAATAGACCTGGACTGTAACCTTTGCTGATACAGAGCTGTGTGCCGGCGGCGTGTACCTTGTACTGTAATAGTCTGAACGTGAAAAATACATGAGGGATTTTTTAGGTTATTAAGTACCCACTGGGTAGTAATTCATTTGATTTAATCCTAAACCAAACTGAGACAACAAAAACAGTTAT
Source organism: Eulithis testata (assembly GCA_947507515.1). Taxonomy (NCBI): domain Eukaryota; kingdom Metazoa; phylum Arthropoda; class Insecta; order Lepidoptera; family Geometridae; genus Eulithis; species Eulithis testata. The sequence continues at coordinate 8,869,388 of OX382196.1, read as the reverse complement.
AATTTTAGTGCTGTCTAAATGTTTGTTTAGAAAAATGCAACAGCAGAAACCCAGAACAGAATACACACGATTGTGTACCTTATCGTCCTATTCCTATTTTTCTAGGATTCTAGATAAACCTTTTAATTTAAATAAACACTAGCGAGAATCATTAACCTATCTACAAAAGAAAGAGCACAGTAATTAAAACAATAACAGTACAAGGGCACCTAATAAACGTGAATGGATAAAGTCTAGTCAGTCTAAAGTAAATAAACTAGGATATGTCGAAAGATCTTTGTCTCTACTTCTACGAGTATTACTATGACCTTGTTACCTTGAAGGTAACTAAACGTTTGCTCTAGAAAATTTTACGACTGACGTTGAATAAAAAGCTAAAAGAATGAAACACGATGTTCCACTCAGATATTCTAATTCTTTTGTTTTAGGGGAAGGAGGCAAAACGCTTTTAGCTGTAGCGATCGGTAGGCGTGTGATGCTTCTGCTTGAAGAACCTAAGACTGACAATGAGATGGGATTCGAGTACACACATATCAAGGTAAGAAACTAGATATTCATGGACATTTCACACAACGTCGAACACAAGTTACGCAAAGCTGGTGCTATGGGAACTAATATTGCTAATGGAATACACCTACCTACATTATGATCTGCCACATTATTATTATTTCTGGGCGTTAGTTTATAAATACATACTTAGAACTGAGTTGTAACTTAGTAGGTGCCTTCTCATAAAAACATTAAAAGTGAAGGTATTTTCATAACCATAATTTAAGTGTATTTATAATTCTTTCTTGAGAATAATAAAGTTTCTTCAAGCCTATTATATTTTTAGTGCGAGTTCCTCAGTCATGTCTGTAATTAGAATTACCCTTGAAAGTTTGAATAATAAAACTTTGCAAGTTACTTTATGACTACGAACTTAAATTTTAAATGGGAAACCGCGAGCGAAGTTTGTATCATTATTCTTGTGTATACCTCCTGTAAGATATTAGACTAGGCTAGTAATTTATCTAAACTATTATAAAACTGTAAAAAAGACAAAAACTAAACGATATAGATAAATAACTATTAAAGATATAGATAAACTAAATATGCAGATCTACTAAATAAACGATTCTGATTCTAAAAATCTAGTTTGTCTGTTTATCTATTTCTTTGTTTGCGGATCACGCCTAAACTACTGGATCAATTTCAAAGGTTCATTGTAAGCTGGTTGACAGATATTTTGGTAGAAAGTTTCGCACGCGTACGAAGTCGCGGGAATCAGCTAGTAGACAAATATAACTGAGAATACCAATGCTCTATATCTAATGCTCATTTACTGAATGAAGATAACAAATTAAATATATCATTGAACTCGTATATCGACTAAATCAATATCTCTGCGGCCTTATGCTCAGTCCGGATATTTAATTCTAATAGGGATGACGTCAAAATGACGACGATAACTAGATTTACTAGTGGGAGAGACATATTTTCAGTCGAGATATGACGTCATCTCTATTAGAGTAAAACCTGTTTTTCGGACTCGACTCTCAATTAATTGTTCTTTTGTCGAAAGATGAATAATGTTTCTTTCTGCTACAGGATATCCAACTCGGCGAAACTCCAGGACTAATAAAGCTAATGGACGGAGAAGTTGGGATAATGGTGGTCGGTTACAAGCATCACTGGGAGGTGTTAGAATCTAGTACTGGACAGGTAGAGTAACTTTAGAAACAGTAAAGATACAAAACAGGTTCGGCAGAATGCAACAGACAGCGTTTGAGTTGCTACGGATCCATCAAAGTACCCCTCTTTGGTCAGGAATCGGGAATTCTTTTATCGTGCATGTTTTTATACCTACTAGTACATAGTAGGTACATGTGACATTAGGCGCACTGACACAGGTAAATAACCTAGTACATCAGTGTGAATCTAAGCATATTATAGTGCAGTCCATATTTCACCATCTCATGATTACGCTATCCGTCAGTTATAAATATTTATCTCTACTATAAACTTGTCAAAAACAAAAATTTGACCAATAGCGTTATTCAGAGGTGGTAAACCTGTTTCACCATTTCTGAATGTATGATGAACTCTATTCTGGCGCGTCACAACTTACCCCGATACAACACAGCAGTACAGATGGTTTTAGTTAAACTGGTAACATTTTTGTGTCTGACTGCAATAGATTCATTTCCCCTAGGTGGTGAAGAGAGCAGAAAACTCCGAAGACAACGGAGTGAGACGAGGAACTCTAGTCAATGCGCTGCGTATTGGAGACGAGAGGGATGGCCAAATAGTTTTATGTTATAATCGTAAGTTTTCACCTCTAAAAACAGTCTGACCCAGTCGGCGTAGAATAAGTCCCTTCCATATTTTATGTCTAACGCTCACTAAATAAGCTAATCAATAACATTATTTTAACTATCAACATTGCCAGCTCACTTCTAAACATATCTATAGTGTTTTGACTCCGCTTGTATTTCCTGCAGTATATTTCCTTGCAGTAGCAAGTAGAGATACACTAAGCGCACCGCGTTGCCGCGCAATGTATTTAATTCTACTCGCTCTGTAATTCCACTGTACCATATAATGGAAGTGTTAAACTATTGTTATGTTGCGTGCAGCTTTTACTGCATAAAGTGCTCGTAATAACCAACATTATTATTAGGAGTGTCGTTTTCAGATACGTGCCACTTTGAAAGATTAACGAGTAAAGGGTTGGAAAGCGATGGGGAGTACGACTTTCATTGGACAACAGTACCGGCTGCTGTCGGTAAGAGTTCATTCTCATAATAAAACTCGTATTTTTATTTATATGGTAATGTAATGTTTTGGGTGGAATTGGCTTAGATTTAAATCTACAAAAATTTATATTTTTTCAAAAGTATCGCAGTATTGCGCGAATGTCTTTTTTGGAAAAAATATGCCTAAACTATGTAAAAAAAAAATGTTCTGTCACTAGAAACTCTGCCATTTTTACCTCGGAAGAACCTCATTTTTTACCATATCGTGCCTTTGCCCAAACTTTTGTACACAAACTGTAAAAGGTTGAACGTGTAGCCAATAACAAAAAAGTCATCCGATGCAATATTGATATCGGTTCAGCTCCCTCGTTGATTTATGTTCGTTATTCTATTGTATTTTCTATCTACAATGTATTTTCATCGTAGCAATCAAAATGCCATTAAATATTTCCATTTCAGTGTGCGCATTCCCATACATAATGGCTTTTGCGGAAGACCTATTAGAAATACGTTTAGTTGCAAACGGGTCACTGGTCCACGCCGCGTGTATACCTGGACTTAAGCTGTTATGTGGTCGTAAAGTGAGTATTACCGATTCTATTATAAAATACCTATTTTTTATATATAATTTTTATTTTGACTCTACCAGCTGAACTTAGTGGAACTTAGTTGAGTCAGAGGAACTGTTGTCTGACCTTACGAAATAAAGTTTTTAGAAGAGGCCTTCTAATGACGATGATATTAAAAGTGGTACGAAAAAGTGAGCCACTTTTGGTATAACCATCGGATCAAGTCATTCTTACCATGGAAACTTACTATGAAAAAAAGCTGTATTTGGTATCCGCAAGCTCGGCGTAACTTCGGAAATACTTAAAACTTTCATGCTTTATTTTGTAAAAAAAATTGTTACATCATTTGTATTACAATTCCAGGATATTTTCTACGTGGCGTGTGCTCCAGAGTACATTCCCCTGGGCCGAGAGATAGACCCCAGCCTGCATGACTATGAGCTGATGCGGCAAATGAGCAAACAAGGACCTTACTCCGTGGATGAGGACGAGAATAATGAAAACAAGTACGATTTTACACTCTTATTTAGAAACTCTGAATGTGGCCAAAAAGATTTGGGGTAGCATTAGCCTGTTTGCCTATAACAATTGCATAACCTTATTTAGACCATGTTTTTGAAATTTATGCCTGAATGCCGGCAAAAACAAACGAGAAGAAAATGCTGCAAAATTTATTCACTGTAAATAAATTCAATATAAGATTCTAAACGTGTTCGCGTGATACGACGTCGGTGAAGCACATGATTCAATGAACTCTTGCACACACATTTGAATACCTAATTTCGAAGTCAAACAGAAGTGTCTAGAGATTCACACTAATTTTCTACCATAGAGGTGAAAACTGCCAAAACAACCGCACAACTTCAGAGAACAACTCAGCATCGAGCAGAAGCAGCTCCATATCTTCGGAGCAGGAGAATATAAGGCCGCCTTTGCAACGGATGGCGCCGATATCGCCACCTACTTCCCCACAAGGTAACAATACCATGCGAGTAGGTAAGTGCCAGGGCTACTGGACATGTTATCAAAGGTACATCAAGCGAATTAAAAAAATTGGTTCAGCTCATTAACCTCCATCATAAGAGCTTAGGTATAGCTAAGTACTTCATCATTTTAGTCCATCACCATCAATCCGGTCAGTAATAACCGGAGAATAACCGTCTAAACTCGCAGCTGGACGGAATATTTAAAAAAATTCGTCGAAGATGCGTTTCGTTAGTAAAAATAGTCATCTCCATGATAAGATGCATGTTGCCAAGAAACAAATATGCACTGTAAAACTGTATGCGTTTCAGTGCTACCAGAGAACAGTGGTCGCTGCGTGCGAATCTACAGGATCCCACAAAGCAACTTAAGCGCTGGAACGTACCAGCGCCAATCGGTCTCCGCTGACCAAGTCGTCAGCTCCTACTTCCCTGATAGGTAAGTATCAATTTTAAGATAATTAGTCTACTGAAACTGGACTGGCAGAAGTTGGGTCATCCATCACAAAAGACTGAACACTCCAACAGAGTGACAGATATAAAAACACTCTTTCAGAAATAGTCTCGATATAAAACCTCTGAAATGACGAATGACTAAGGCAGTATTGCGTATTCTTTATCTGAGAACTTGAGAATAGAATTTTGGGTAAATTACGAGTGTTCTCTTTCTAAATCTAAATAAGAGCACCTAATATTATCCCGTACGTCATTTTCTCATACTTTTTTATTAATTAGTGTATTTCCGTAAACTGGTTTTCCAGGCCAAACAGTATGAGGCAGCGACTTGCTGAGCTAAGACTCGATAGCAAATCGAGAGGAGGAGGCGAAGACGAAACCCTGTAAATGCCCCTGGTTTTACCTGTAAATGCGGGTATTAGACCAAAGATTCAACACTAGGGCGAAACCCTTGTGTATGCGCACTTGTCCAAGTCCACATAAGTGTTGAATGAAGGAATATAGGTCGATAACTCACCACGCATAATAACCTCTGCGCTATAACGTGGTTCGATACTTCGATGAATCATTCTAGTACCCAAATAATAATGTTTCAAGAAACGTTGACGAGATATTTAGCAAGACATTTTTTTATGAAATCCAATGCAGGTTTTTCGACACTTCCCTTTCAATCTGTTGCCCCCGCAAAACCTTTAATATTTGATGATGTATGTAGTAAAATGATCTATGGATTCAAATAAGGGTTTATGATAATCGAAGTATACTTAGTGGAAGAGAATCGAATGTGAAAGCACAATTTTAATGTTATCTATAAAAAAATATATATTGATGTTAAAATTACAAACTTTAGAATTGTTTGAATGTAGATTGAAATGCAGTTAACCTTAGATATACCTAGATATATTTTGAGGACTTATGTATAATTGTATGTATATTCTATAGTGTAGAATGTGTAATATATGTTTTGGTAGGTCTCGATTGAGATATTAGAGATATCTTTTGTGTAACCAATCATCGATGATGATATGATGATAAAAATAAAGTGTTACCTATATTTTTTTCTTAGTTTAATTCCATACATTTGTTTACTAGAAGTTATAGAATATTTGATTGATATTGCGTGGTTTTACGGCATTTGTAAATAAGAATTATGGTCAAATCGGTACTTCGACAGAATTGGTAGATGTAATAAATAGATGTGCACAAAATTATGCTCAAAATTATTAAAAGAAAATTTTGATTAGATTTAATATTTCACGTAATAGATTGACCGTTGTAAATGTTATAAGAAATTGTCAAAGATATTGTGATTTTAAAATAATAATGTTGTAAAAGTAATTCCGACCTTTTGACCAAATAAGAAAAGGAATTGACACTTACACCGACAATGGAATAACATCAATGATTTTGATTCTGATAAAAAACAAGCTTTTACAAACGCCTATCCTATGATTATTTGGTCGAATAGTATTTGGAATTAAATATATATGCGTGTGAATATAATAAAATAAACTATATCTATCGTATGAATCTATGTAATCTAGTCTCACAATGAGAACTATAAGACAAAAAAGTGATGTAAAATAGTTATACATACATACGTATAGTTATTGAGTCTATATCTGTCTCTAAAACAAAGATGCCACAAGGTTTGGCCGATAGGCATACCGAGGTAGATTTTACTCAGGTAACATACCTTTAGTTCTGCGGGCTAAAGCTAATGTCCGGCGTAGTGGGAACCCAGCCATAGTTATACTATTCTCTATGTCTAAGGGCCTGTTTCACCACCTAAGTAACGCTATCTGTCAAATAAAAATGTTGTTTTGTTTCTGACAACTCTAAAGTTGAGACGGATTTTTTTTTAACTGAATGTCAGTAATTTTGAGATGGTGAAATTAAGCACTAGGACAGAAAGAAGTGCCATCCAATAACATGATCTTTCTAGAAATAAATACTACTGTAATAGAAATAAATACTTTGCGATGCAAGAGAATTGAAATCTAATTTAGGTGTTTTATCTTCACTGTACATAATGCTATAACTTTGTAGTCTAGTTATATCCCCAGAGCCCGTAGTCTGAGTTTTGTTTTGTGGATCGAAACGCATATCGAGAAGCGACATGTGAGATATTTTGTATGAAAATCCGATAAGCGCCTCTAGCGGGAGATTTGCAAAATATTTTTCCCATATGTGAGCTACAACAATAATAAACAGAGCTTAGTGTATTAATCATAGTATTTTCCATACTAATTCGTATTTCCACATCCGCACTTATTTTGCCATTGTTTTCGACTGACACGTCTCGCTGCCCTCGCTCGTCATGTCATCCACGGTCTTTCATTTCCAAACACTGCCGGTTAGCGCGAACCAATACTCTTTATAACTCAAAAAGGTTGGTTCTACGCTGCATTGCTAACACATATAAAAACCGCTAGTTTCTCGATTTTCGCTTGTCGCAAATCAACGTAACAATACTCAAACTACGGGCTCTGATTACATAACCAACTATATTTCGTGTTAGCTATAAGTTGTTTAAAACGTTGTGGTTGAACTCTTTAACCAAAGACAAAGAACCAAACTGATAAAATTAAGTAATTTTAAGTACAATGTGATTGTCACAAAATATCCAAACTAAATATTTAACCGAGTATTGTTAACCTTTAACGGCGCAGAAAAAGTTTATAAGTTTAACTTCTTGTAAATTATGAAAATAGCCAATAAGCATAATTTTGCTTTTAAAATTAAGTATTATAAGATTGTTATAAAGATCCATTTGAATCATAAAGTTAAAAAAAAACATACAATTCAGTGTTGTCAAAGTAAAAGTAGATGAAAGAGTAGGTATATGAAAAGTTGGAGAGGCAGATGCTGTAGTATTTCTGGTAGTCTGACCACATTTTTGAAAGCCGCGCTAACAAGAGATAATGAACAAAGCATATAAATATTTGTCTGTTAAAATGACGGACAGAGACCCTAGCTGGTCAGACTCTTATCACAAGTGATCTAACAAATCACTAGGTATCACGGATTACGTCACAATATAACGTGACATGTAAGCATGTGAAAATGCATGAAAACTATGTAAATGACTGACGGTATTTTTGTGTTTTAAAGTATTTGTTTTTGTAGAAAAGAAAATATTACAACTGAATAGGTATAAGTACAATAATACAGTAGACACCAAAGAGTTATGGAAGTACAAGTGAGAGAAATACCTCGATAAAAAGGAAATACATATACCTATTTTATTTACAAAGTATATTTACAGAAAGAGATAATTATTTTTAGCGATTAGGCCTGGCGTTCTTTAGTTTAAAATGTGATAATTTGAAAATACCTAAGCTTACCCAAAATCGAGATGATATCATAAAATGTTTCATGAAATGAGAAGAGTATAGGTAGATGTTTGGAAGTAGTAGCTGTTCAAAGAACGTGTAATACCTACATGTAAAGAAATAGGAGTGACCCTGTTATTTTCATTGAAGTTTAAATAAATGTCTGTTCAAAATTATTGTTTTATTTACTTTTAGAACTGTAATAGTAACTTTTATTGAACTTGATTTTAGACTTATTGGAGTGGTTGCCCTAGATTTTTTTTTAATGTTAACTACCAGGGATTAAAACGACTAAAATTGAGCCAACATCTATAATAATATTAATGTAATAGTAATAATACAAAAAACGTCATATAATAAACCTACAAAGTAATTAGGTATGTATAAAAACAATAAACTTACGGTTTATAAGAACTTTGGTTGCTGCTTTAAAGCTGTGATGTCCAGAAATCTCGGAATCTCTTCTGCTTGAGGCAATTTAGATGCTGAAGGTATTCCTATAACAAAAAACATCATTCTCTAACTTTCACGCAAAGAAAACAATCACAAAAAATAGCACGCGACCTTTTACTATAATTTAATTAAAAAGAATAGATAAGACTAGCTGATACCCGCGACTTCGTACGCGTGCGAAACTTTCCACCAAAATATCTGTCAACCAGCATACGATGTACCTTGTGTCTAAGGCGGCTTTTGGTTTAGAGAGGTCAAACTGTATCTAAGAATCCACATTTCTTTCATTTCAATAAAATATTGCCTATGTTTCAATCCGGAAAAAGGGCTTCTGATTGGTATATATATTCATTGAAATTGGTCCAGTAGTTTAGGCGTGATCCGCGAACAAACAAACAGACAAACTCTATTTTTAGAATCAGAATCGTTTATTTAGTAGATCTGCATATTTCGTTTATCGATATCTTTAATTTTAGTTTTTGGCTTTTTTACAGTTTTATAATAGTATAGATAAATCTTTCGTACTGATCCTTCATAGCGTGTGAAGATAAAGGCCAGAAGACGATATAACAAACCTTGTAATATCTTATGCCTCTCCATATAGTTTCTCGTCGCAAAGGACATGTCAATAGGAGCCTTTGGCCTCTGCGGCGCGGTCACGGGTGCGTTCAGGTATTTGGCTGCGAGCTGATTCATCTTCAAACTCGTGTCGGAGGAAGGGTAGAGGTGCGGTTGGTGGATTCCGAGAGGATCATCGCCGAATTTCACTCTGGAAGCAGTAAAAAAATCCCTTATAGCTGATTTACACTTTGTTAAGTGCAAGTGCGAAGTGATAAGCGATTAGTTAACGTGGTTTTTGGTGTCAAGTGCTAAATGTAATCAGAACGTTCACATTGTGTTTAGTTGATTCTGCTATTTATTACTCCAGATTGATCCATTCGTGTTGTCGAGCAATTATTGGCGCACCAAGTTCGGGCGACGACGCTCCGATTGCGGAGTGAGCGCGGGTGTGCGGGGGAAGCTACTTAACAGTAAAAAATAGACGCGGCTTCTAAACACTTTACTTCGCACTTGCACTTGTTACCTGCACTCATCACTTAACAGGTATGCGTTTACACGCTGATTTTACTTATCGCTTAACACTTGCATTTATCACTCGCGCTTGATACTTAACAAAGTGTAAACCAGGTATTAGGTAGATTGTTGTGATGTAAGTACTTCTGATGTCTGTCTATTTTAGCTTCTTTTAGGATATCTTGGAGGAGTAGGTACTCAAAGCACAATCATCTTTTTTATGAGGTATAACTAAGCATTTGGCTGCCAACACATGTGATGGTAAGTGTAGCTGCAGCCTTATATGGAGCACGCTTAGCCATAATACACCTATTCACTCTTTTCTTGAAAATTCCTAGATTATATCAATTAGGAAATTACATATAATATTACGTTTGGTATATGCTATTAGTTTGGTATATCGTATATTACATTTGATGTAAGAACTGTATTAAGAAGCTACCTTTTAGTGACACTGATATTGGACTTGTCAAATTGCATCTGCACGCATTGCTGACGCATATTTCTGAACATGGCGCTCGCTGAAGACGGCATCTCAGAATCTTGGAGCATTCCATTGACATGAGTCTGAAAAAAATATTTTAATCAAAGAATCAAAGGATTTCAGAAGTGGTTACATATTGTGCTATTTTGCTATAGATCTTGACGCTGGTACTTGAACAAATTAACACACCGTAAGTGCGATATGCAGTAACCCAAATTACAGTACAGTCGACCGATCCAATATCGTGACGTTAGCCGTTTCGATTCGCATTGGCGCTTACAAAATACCTAAGGCGCGTAAGTAAGCCCTAGACGTATGCCGCAGTTAGGTGTTCTGTGAGCAACTAGAATAAACCAGTCTGATGATGGGATTCAGACAGTTTAATTAGTACCATAACTCACCATAACTTTATTGTAGTAAGTCCATCCAACATTAGACTGGTCATTGCTGCTTGCATCAGATCTTAAAAAATAACAAAATCTTATTATTTATAAATTTATTTCAAAAGTAGCATGAGTACATTGAGTAAAAAGATAATAACATACTCGCTATAATCCCGCACATCCAAATACAAAGTCTGTTCCGGAGACATATTTGGAGTGGTCGCATTGTCAACCTGAACATTGTACAGGCTCATTTCATTTAGGGTTTTATCAGTTCCATTTTCCACCTGTTTACTAACTGATTGTGGATATTCCGGTGGATTATTCACAGGAATTATACCCTCAAGGAAGTTCAAATTAGCTGGCTTTGTGACCACTTCTTTGATGCTGATTTCCGATCTGTTGCACTGAATTTGATTCTCATTTGTTTTAACAACTTCTTTGTTGATAACAGTTGAAGTGCGGACCATTTCAAAACTTGTCATTACACCAATTGACATTTTTACTTGATCATTTTTAGAGATGGACACTTGTTCAGTGGAGCAGGATATAGTGGGTGTGTTTTGTTGACTGGCTGATATAAACTTATCAACTTTATCTTGGAGTAGTTGAAGCTGCTCATTTTGTAGTTTGATGATCTTGAACAGGTCGGCCACTGTAGGCTCTCTTTTCTCTTTAGAGACATTAGTTTGTTTTTCAACCTCCATGCTGTCGGCCTGTTTTCTGTTCTCAAACTTTTCGATAGCCCAGGTTTTCTTGTCCACTGCATTAGATGGTGGTGGAGACTTGCAGGAACATGATTGGATTTTTTGTTGAGTTGGTTGTCTTTCAATACGACAACAAGTTTTGCAAGTTGACTGCTGAGTGCAGTAGCAATGAAAATGCCTAGGGTCATTTAGAACAGCTTGTGTTTGTTCTTGTTCTAACGTTGATGGCAAATCATGTTTGAATAAAAATGGTAAGTTACTAGGAATGTTTTGCACTGTTTTAAGACAATGGTGACATTGGCAGTGATCTTCAACAGCTTCCATGATTTTGGGAGGCTCCACTTGGCAATTTGTCTTGATAATAGGTTTCACAACCGGAGGCTGAAGAGAGCTGGCTGGTAATTCTTGAAAACCAGCCTTCTTCATGTATTCAGCTTTGGTTATATAAGGATTGTTTTCTTTGGATATATTTAATCGAGTAAATTGGTTGTGCAATGGGTTCGATTGGTATTTGTCCAAGTTATCTCGTCTTATGAAGAAACTGCTGTCTTTAATCAGTACATTTGGAGGAATGGCATTGTTTTCTATCGATGATAATACTTGAGTCTTCCGTCCTAAATCGTTGCTACCATTGCCACACATATTTTTAAATGTACTGTTCAGAGTTGATTTACTAAAAGCTGGCTGACGGGGTTCATAGCTTGACGCATCTAGTAGGCTTAGGTTCAAATCATCTGAAGGTTTCCAACTGGCATCCTGAGCTGCGAAACCCGGACGTGTTTTATTTACAGATGGGTAAGGGCTACTGTTACTGTATTCGTACCTGTGCACAGGATCAAGAGTGAATGGCACAACCTTCGGGTAATCGAAACATGGCTCGATAGCATGTGTCGGCATTCGCGCCTCTATGAATGGACGAGGAGAATGGCATTCTGAGTCACTCATAACGAAATTCTCTACACTTTGTGGAGTTTCGAAGCGCACCTTCTTCATGAAGTACGTTATTTTTAAACTGCAAGTGCACAACGCGAATGCTATCGTTACTCCCAGCACAATTTACACTCTATTATTTGAAATTAATTATTCGGTGAATCGTAAGTGAACAAATTCAATTACGCTAATTTAAAAGATGTTTCTCTTCTTCCAAACTTCCAATATTTACCAAACTTCCATCAGAAACAAAACGAAGAAACACAAACCAAACAGCCCGCGAAAAGTCGAAAATGAAACACAACACAAAAATGACGATACAAAACTGATACCAACCGAATAAAGCACAGAATAAAGCCACTTTCACGCACACGGCATTACTCTTTGTAGGTAAAACCCACAGACGAAGGATGAATGATCCTTCGTCTGTGGTAAAACCAAAGTTTGTGAATATTGGCCTACAGTTTTGATAAACAAACTTGTGTCTTTAATTTATCAATTTTATCAGTACTGTCAATGTCATTATCTAATAAACCCTAAATCCATAATTTGAGGTTATAAAATTAGGTATTGTTATTGTTACAAAATCCAAGAAATATAAAATGAATAGGCAATTTCTTAAAGTTTTCCAGCCTTTATTTCTAACTGCTAGGTATAAAGGATATAAGCATCCGGGAGGTATTCGCTACCCTGGAGGAATTGTCTATTATCCCAGGTATAAATATATAATTATCTTAGTCACTGGACAACATTTATTATTTTGCTCCACAAATGATGGAACTTAATTTATTTGGTAAGATTTCCAGATGAAAAGGATCCAGAAGTAACACCTTCAAAGCTATTTAGAGTTGAAAGAATCAAAACCACAAGACACCATCCTTATTGGCAAAAGAATATTCTGAAGGAGCTGAACATTCTTGAAGACGAGGTAAGTAAGTAAGGTACCTGTACCTACCTAATGATAATAAATCTTTATTGTCTTCTCTTTATCATATTTTTTAACTTGTAGAATATACCTAGATCCCAGACAACAACATTTTCATTGTACTGTACAATAAAATTGTACATGCTAACCTCCGAATGCTATGAATCTAAATTTTAATAAAATTTATTGTTTCAGAATAGAGTTGCGATTGTGAAAAATATACCTGAAATTAATGGAAAGCTATGGAAAGTAAAACATTTGATAAAGATCACTCCAATTGTCTTTCCATTTGGTGAACCAACTAAAGATGACATCAAGTACACAGTATTGAGAGAAAACGGAGAATGTTTAGTTGTAAAAAAACTGGAACCACAAGAAAGTCAAATTGAAGCCTTAGATAATTTTGATGCAGATGTAAAGAAAATGGATTCAACCACAATAAAAAGAGATTCCAGGCTGAAATGGGACTCAACTGGAATATTTTAAATGTACCTAAATCTAATGTAGTTTTATAATAGTTATAGAATAAATAAAAACAATAATAAACTAGTGTAGTTGTTTTAGTTGCTTTGGGTGATATTTATTGTAGAGTACTCATTACTAGTGAGCTTTTCTATTACAGATATAAACAACATAGCCTTTTTGTAGAATATTTATTAAGTTCACAATAAGCTAGCAAGTAGGTACATTACGTGTATATCTATATCTACTCTAATAACATTAAAATTTATTAGTTGCATTATTCTTTTGCCCGAGCTGTTTTACTACTGTTCAATAAATGATTTAAATATTCAGATGTTTTAAAGTAGTGGTCAAGAAGGATTCCATGTTTTTTTCCTAAGCCATATCTTGCATGTCCCCATGCAACAACCAGGGTAGGGTTCAATTTCTTAAATTCCTTCAAATGGAAATTATGTTTCTTTAGAGAGTTATACATATTGCCTCTGAAAATTGCCAAGTATTCATCACCATTTTGATATAACCTAATAACATACTTTGATAGTAGGATTTTCACCGCAATATGGAAAGCTATGAATGTTCCGAGGTAAACAAGGCATTCTGTCCCGTTGTTGGCTATTAGAACATCTTCGCCGAGCACTATAGGAGTATCCCATTTGCTAACATCAAATTTGAAAATTCCATAGTACAGACTACTAAGGGCCACCGTTGCAGTTGAAAATGATAAGTATGTAGTCACAAATTTGAGGATGTCATCCATAGGTGCTTTGTAAATTAACTGCCACTCCTTTGTTAAGCCATCTCTAGCTCTCCATCTATCCTGCGACTCCATAAATTTAATATGATGTCCAGAAATAGTATTCACAGAAGTGATTCTGAAAACGTTGGCGGTTCGCCTCTCCGCTAGACGAAGTAGTCGTATGCAATTCATTGTTGAAAATCAAGGTTATTTATCAGTATTTCTATTAGGATAGACCATTTTACGTTATTTTTCGAACGAATTTATTGACTCTTTGAGGTTAGGTTTACTCCTCATAAAATCAATTTTTTTTTTTCGCTCCTCGGAGCAGGCTATAGTTTAGAACCATACCGCCTAGTCTTACGTTATGTTTTTCTCATAAGTTTCATCAAATCATAGTCAGGCAAGTTAGTGTAAACGAAGCATAGGTGATGACGTATTTTGGCATCCAATTCCCAGGTTGTACATTCCGTGGATGGGCATTCCCGACACGTGCTGAGCTTTCACAGCCATGGAAAACACAACCAAGGAAAGTACAGCCCGGGAATTCGATGCCATTTGGCAGCCAATTCCATGGCTGTGTATTCCCACCCTGTGCAAAACATTGTACGGCCTGGAAAACACGTCCCGAGATTGCACAACCATGGAATTGGCTGCCAAATTATACGTCAATTCCTGACTGTACATTCCGGGGTTGTGTTTTCCATGGTTGTGAAATGACGGCACCCGAATATTTGGCTTTTCTATCCGCGCGACGACGTCGCTCTTTTCCATTTTCTGTGGCCAGGCGAGATGAGAGAGAAGATTGAGAGGAGAAAGAATAATTATGTTGCATCTCTTTCTACAATATTGATTTAACCGATAGAATAGTTTGTTGCCGTCTGCCGACTAGGGCCGACCGCCGCGCGCCGACGAAGCCTAGCCGATGCGGATGCGCGCGCACTTTAAATAAATAGTAAAAGAAAGTTTAGCCCGTTTGCTTGCTATCCACATTCGTCTTTCGTCCGTGTTGTATTGCAGCTCTTGTTAAAAGAGTATTTTTTCTATGTATTGCAGTCTCCGACGCGGTATCATAAAGAGGCAGAGAGAGAGGATTTGGCTGGCATATTTGGAAACATATTGCACAGCGCCGCGCACCAGCTTTACTTTTTATCAACTGACATGCTTTTGACAGTTAAATTAAACTGACAGTTTGCCTCTGTATCTGTCAGATCAGTCGGATTTACGTCAGTTTGTGAGTGATCAAGATGGCTCTCAAAGCGCTCGTCGGACAAAGTAAGTAAAAATGCTTTTTTTCATGTTTGTATGAGGTTTATTTCCATCTCGTTACGCAAATTACATAAATATTTGTATGCTTCATCATTTTGTACAAAACAAATCTCGTATTCGTCTTCTAGCAGCATTTTTTTCCAAATGCAAAAATGTCTTCCTGATGACTAATGTTTTTACATTTTACCAAGTTATTTTAGTCATAGGCGACTAGTAGAATCCGTAAATATGATTTTAAATGTTAGTGCATCTTTGCAATAAAGCTTTGTACTGTCTGGAAAATCAATGAATGATTTTTGGGTCAGATAAAATTGATAAATAAACTCTTATTTTCGATCATCGGCAAATCAGGCGCTCCCGTTTTTGCACTCAATTTACATTAATTCGCCTATGGGGTATATTAGGTTTTCTTTAACAATGTATATTTCGTTAGATCTTTAAGAATAATTCACGTAGCATGTTATTGATTTTCAAGTCAAAAGATAGAGGGTGGGTGGGGGCGAAATCTGCGTCATAGCTAACGTACCTACCTTTATACTCCCTGTGCTGTTGTGTGTGTGAGACACAGAATCGTATAATACCAGAAGAAGGCTTGCAGAATAATGTCTATTTGTAGTTTACCAGTTTTTGTGAATCATAAAACTATTCACAACTCACATACATCTAATTAATATAAAGAAATAAGTACTGATAAAAACAAACACTATGGCCCGTATGACTCTCACACGACTGGAGAGACTGGTGTAATAAAGAGGAGGCCTATACCCAGCAGTGGGTGCATACAGGCTGAATAGATAAATAGATGGCCCGTATGCTGATACAAAAATCATTACTCAAGCATAGATTCAAGTAGAGATTATCATACAAAAATCTATGCTTGTGTCCGGATCAGTGCTTGAGCAGTAAATCAGCGTACAGGCCTATGATGTTAGCATTAGTATAATTAGAGTTGCTTTTCATAGCTGTGACTGTCAGGTAGGTACTCTGTCTGACATATTAAGCTAATTCTCTAAGAAGCAGTAGGTATCCATGATGTATTTCCTTATGATAAAAAAAGATACAGGTAGGTAGAGGATAATAATATGATGTAACATTCTTTCTGTCCTTAGGTATAATAAAGTGACCTACTCTTTAAACTTTTCTAATGTAGACTTTTGTAGGAGTAACTTTACAGTTTGAAATACATAAAAGAATGTAGTACGTATCCTAATTTCTTTATCACGTCTATTCCCACTTGTTCAGTTGTCCAGTTCAGTTGACTGAACTAGTGAGATTTCTTTTCTCATTTGTTCAGTCGACTGGACTAGTGAGGTTTCTTTTCTCGTTTGTCAGCATGCTACCAACCCTTAAAAGTTATAAAACACTCTTTTAGTAGTCTATACATATATTTTTACTAGGTGCCGCCCGCGACTTCTTTCGCGTCCCGTTGTATCCCGTTGATTTTTCGGGATAAAAAGTAGCCTATATGTGTTAATCCAGGTCACGGACAATATATATATTCTAAGTTTTATCCAAATCGGATCAGTAGTTTTTACGTTAAAGAGTAACAAACATCCATCCATCCATCCATCCATACTTATAAACTTTCGCGTTTATAATATATAATATTATATATTAGTAGGATACATACATGAATACTGGTTTACAGAGATTATGAATGAGGTGATCCGCTACCGCGGTCCCAAAGGCAAGGAGTCCCAGCGCATAGAATGGCGCATTCTCATAGTCGACCAGCTGTCCATGCGGATGGTGTCAGCGTGCTGTAAGATGCACAACATCTCTGCCGAGGGCATCACTTGTAAGTGGATTGTCAAATTAATGCTCAATATACAGAAACCCATGAGAAAAGGCTCAAAATTGTTCTTTATAGAAATCTATGGGTAAGTCCAGCGTTGGACTTTAGCTGGCTGCTGATGTTGATGGACAATGACATTAATATTTTTTTAAAGAACTTTGCAGAGCATAGATTTTACATTTTTGACCGAGCGAGCGAAGCGAGCGAAGCGTCTCAGTTTCCACATTGGCCAAAAATGCGTTTGTCCGGATGTCTGTCTGTCTGTCTGTCTGTCTGTCTGTCTGTCTGTCTGTCTGTCTGTCTGTTCTCCTCTACAGGTCGCATTTTTCAACCGATCTGGACGAAACTTGGTACACAGGTTATATGACTTATTAGATTTTTTTTGTCGTCGGGGATTTTTGATTGGAGGGGCACTTCCCCCAAAAAAGGGCAAAAAGGGGGCTATTTGATATACTGGATATCTCCACCAAATGAGATCCGATTTCGATTATTCTTTTTTTATTTGAAAGGTGGTAACTATAAGTTGGTCTCATAAAAGTTTGGCGAAGACCTGATAAGGATCTTCAGCATGATGAACAGGATAGCTCATCAAACAATCGATGGTTTTCAATCAAATTTGAGAGAAACAAAAAGGACCTCATTCTACACAAGATGATGCAAAAAAAATCAAAAAGATCAAAAAAAAATCACAAAACGGAAAATGCACTTGCACATTACATTCCTCAAAAATTTACAAAATTAAATAGAAAAAACATCACATCAGACACACACACAACATTTTGCATTATAGTTAGTTTTCAATACGTGACAGGCTGCAAGCGTTTCGTCGCTGTTAGAATACTAACTGATGATTATCTTCATGATGTTTTCCTTCACTGAATGAGAGCATCAGCATAATAATAAGCCTTAAATTAGAAATTAATAAAAGTGCACTCAAAGACTTTCAGAAAACACCTTACACGACATTGATGATGTTGAATATTGGAATATTTAGTATGCTCGCGAGGTCTACAGCTCCCAGAGCCACTAGTAATAGCCTCTATGTATAATTGCCTCTATAAGAAGCTGGTAGGTTTCCACGCGTTCCACAAGTTAACATTGAGAAGGGAATAAAACATACTTATCCGATTTGGAATTTAAACAGTGGTAGAAGACATCCACAAAAAAAGGGAGCCTCTCTGCACAATGGATGGCATCTACCTCATCACTCCGTGTGAGAAGTCTGTCCATGCTCTCATCAATGACTTCTCTGTTGGTAACCGCATCATGTACAAGGCTGCCCATGTTTTCTTCACTGAAGGTATGTGTTTTTCGTACTCTATTTCCTGCTAAGTATTGGTTAGTAAAAATAATTTCTGGGTTTTGTCATCCAAGGCACTTTTATTTTTTGTATTAGATGAAGTTTTTAAAACTCAATATTGAAATTAGTTGCTGAGTATCAGTAGTAAAAGTCTATTTGTAATTGCACCCATTATATAAATATTCATAGTTAAAACTTGATCTCTTATTTTATTTAGTTTCTGGTAGTTAAGGTTGCTTAAACTTTTTAGTTGCATATCTTCTTATTTTATTTTACAGCGTGTCCCGATGTTCTGTTTGATGAGTTGTCACATAGTGGTATAATTAAATACATAAAAACATTAAAGGAAATCAACATTGCTTTCATTCCATACGAACAGCAGGTTTGTTAACTTTGTTAATTATACATTATACATTAACATTCATTTTACACGGCACTTGAAATAAAGATTCAAAATGGAGACTTGTCCAGAAAAAAGACCTGCAGATTTATTAATAATTATTAGTTGGCCGAAGTTAATAATATGACAGATGCAGACCAGACGGTACATAAGCACACTATTTTTAGAACTTATTATAAGCAGTAGTATTGTATACATAAACTGGGAGATGCTGAAAATTAAACAAATACAAAATCAAATTATGTGTGAAAAGTATTTGTTTTGTTTCAAACCATCTCGCATTCAAACTATTGTAAAATATTTATGTCTCCTTACACGCTGCAATGGGCTAGTATGCCCCGAGGAACTTTTCAATGAGATCTGCAAGTCATCGGCGGCAAGGAAAATTAAAACCTTGAAAGAAATTAACATTGCTTTCCTGCCTTATGAGAGTCAGGTAAATTATAAGTAAAATAATTAAGCAATATTGTTTTTTTTTTACGCTTTAAGAAAAAAAAATGTGTTCTCTAACATAAAACTTGTGGCATTGGTGCCTAGATATTTATTTTATTTCACCGAACTGTCAATTCATTGCAAAGACCGACAAATTATTATGATTTTTATAACAATAGGTAATATAAAATATATCCTACCAAAAGGTCTTAGCATTGTCATAGATATTTAAACACATATTTCGAAACCCAGGTGTTTTCTCTCGACTCACCCGAGACGTTTCAATGTATGTACAACCCCGCACTGGCGCAAACGCGCAACGCAAACATGGAACGCATCGCTGAGCAAATTGCAACACTCTGCGCCACTCTCGGAGAATACCCGTCTGTGCGATATCGCAGGTACTTTACACATTTGCTAACCATCATGATATCAGACTGAAAAAGTCCACTGCTGGACATGTCTGCCCTATGAAATTGCAATTTAACTCTACGACTACATTGATTATTTCCTGCAATTTAATAAATATAGTCGCTCCATCGGGTCGGAATGTGCCGAGAAACTGGCACCTCTAGAATCACCTAGGTTATAGGGCGATTCTAAATGATCTTTGTTTTTTTGGTAGCCAGACTTATACAATTTATCTGTTCACAGTGACTGGGAGCGCAATGTCGAGCTTGCTCAGCTTATCCAACAGAAGCTTGATGCCTACAAGGTAAGGAATCTATAAGAAACTCTTTTTATTCTTTTCATCTGTACGATGTAAATCTGAGGGTTTGAATCGGCATTACCATTGAAATCAGCACGATTGTTCACTTGGATTCTAATAAAGTATTTTTGTTTTCAGGCTGATGAGCCAACAATGGGAGAAGGCCCAGAGAAGGCACGGTCCCAACTTCTGGTGATTGACCGTGGATTCGATTGCGTATCGCCAATGCTCCATGAGTTGACGCTTCAAGCTATGGCGTACGATCTGCTGCCGATCGAAAATGATGTCTACAAGTGAGTAACTTTCATTTGATGTACCTATGTGTAGGAAGACCAGCTTATTGTTGAGTGTGGTTATCCAAAGCCAATCCCACCGGCTGCGCCAATTCATAACTAATGAATGAATAATGATATATTTATCAGTTCAAAATTATTTTTGCCTTTGCTCCTGTAACCTAATTCAATTATCGGAATGTCTTGTGTCGAAGTACATTTATGATTCTTCACAAAAACAAACCTATACTTTACAAACGAATGTGTTGTAAATCACGAACAAACTAGGTTACTTTTTTAGTAGAGGTGACATAATTGCAAGTATTAGGCCCTTATCTATGAAATCGCCAATGTTTGATAATAACTGATACGTATGAAATACCGTTAGACATTCGTCATTCTCAAGGATATCAGGAGTACAAAGGGATCTCAGGGGACGACTCTTGCACCTGGGTATTACAGTCGTGAACGTATTGCATTTTCCGTTTAGATATGAAGGCGGTCAAGGGCAGCAACTGAAAGAAGTACTTTTAGATGAGAATGACGAACTGTGGGTCGACCTACGTCATCAGCACATTGCTGTCGTGTCGCAATCCGTTACCAAGAACCTGAAGAAGTTCACTGACTCCAAACGCATGGGTGGAGGTACGCTTTTTTAGTTAACGATAGCTTCACCTGTATAAATATTCGATACTTATAGTTTTTCCACTTTTTCCTCGTCTTGTCTTGTCCCCTGAAAGGAGCTAACAGAATGCCACACCCTGTATAAATATTCGATACTTATAGTTTTCCCACTTTTTCCTCGTCTTGTCTTGTCTCCTGAAAGGAGCTAACAGAATGCCAAGTTTAATTCTCGAAGAACGGAATGGGAACGCGATTCGAGAAAGAAACTCATACGCGGCTTTCAGTAGGTACTCTCTAATGACTCGAACTCCTCTAGAAGTTTATTCCAAATGATACTTGTTCTCTAGAATTCTATTCCAAATGTGATACTTGGAATTGGAATAGTCAAAATGAGTAACATGAACTACGATGTATAGGTGACAAGCAGTCAATGCGCGACCTCTCGCAAATGATCAAGAAGATGCCTCAATACCAAAAGGAATTGTCTAAGTACGCAACACATCTGCGTCTGGCTGAAGATTGCATGAAGGCGTACCAAGGATACGTAGACAAACTCTGCAAAGTTGAACAGGTATGTTATTTAGAAATAGATCTTATTAATCCCAGTTTACGATTCAAAATCCATTGTCCTAAGCTGACCATTGCTGAGAGTTATTTTACTAAAACAAAAGTGTGCATTCTGAGTATCCTACCGAATACGCCGGTTACTTAAAAAATAGCTTTTTGTTATAGGTCTAGCTTTATAAATTCATAGTTACCGAAAATATCGTTCAAAATCGGTGGAACAAAACCATCCTATAATTATTTATGACATTTATGTTAATATTTAGGACCTTGCCATGGGAACTGATGCCGAGGGTGAGAAAATAAAGGACCACATGAGGAGCATTGTGCCAGTACTTCTTGATCAGGTTACCCAACATTTTCTTACAAAAATATTTCATTTGCATTATTTTATTTTATAATCATTTATAAAATCATTATTTTGAAATTCAAGTCTTTGCTTGAATGCAGTTCGTGCATGACTGAATAGAGACTCAAAATTAGGACTTTTGAACCTAAATGAAAATACGTATTTTTTGTAGCATACTTGCAAGTCAGACGTACCTACTACGCTTCACAACAATCAGCCATTTAGGTGTAATCACGAGCAGCATTGAGAACCTAGTCTTTGAAAATTTTCTAAAATAGTTATACATTTCAGAACGTGGTAAACTTCAACAAGATGCGTATAATTGCTCTGTACATAATGTCTAAGAACGGCATTTCCGAGGAGAATCTCAACAAGCTCGTCACACACGCCCAACTCGAGCCTTCCGATAAGCAGACCTTACTCAACTTGTCTAATCTCGGACTCAACGTTTGCATCGATGTAAGCAAATTCTAATTTTATGGCTTATTAATAAAGTACATTTCATAAATTTTATTAAAACTACGACCGCAGGCTTTTGTTTTTTGTGTGTACAAAAAACAAAAGCCTGCGGCCTTTATCAGTATTTTATATCTATGACAGGGGAACAGGAAGAAGGTTTATCAAGTACCGAGAAAAGAAAGAATAACCGAGCAAACTTACCAGATGTCGCGCTGGACGCCTATTATCAAGGTATTACAAAATAAATCAAGTCAATCAAGTGAACATGAAATGACTTCAGAATCTTATTTATCTTATCTATACTGATTTTGTTTATTGAATCTAAGTTTGATTGATAGGTTTCCAGGTACAATCAAAAATCTACAGTGTGTAATAAGATCACTTTCGTTAGGGGAAGTACACACAATCAACTTATTATTCCTATATTGTTTAACAATTAGAAATTTTTGGTACCGTTAGAAAGCAACTCGGGGAAACTATGATTGAATGTTTAATGGGCCGTATAATGTTTAAACACTAAGGTTTCGAAAATGTTCTCTCTCTAGGATCTGATGGAAGATGCCATCGAAGACAAACTTGACCAACGTCATTTCCCATTTTTGGCTGGACGTGCGCAAACTTCAGGATATCAAGCGCCTACCAGGTAAACCACTTGTACTTTATACTGCGTTTTAGATTACCAACGGTAGCGCAATCTTACTTTATTACTGAGTGGTTAGCTTAGCACGAGTAAAGGCAAAATTCGTTACACTGCGCACAATGACAGCTCGACTCCAAGACGTTGCTGTGTTACCGCGCATTGTAACTGATAACGAAGAAAGCGTGTAAAAAAACGCGTATACAACACAATAATGCCTATTTTAGTGCAGGATTGTGCGCGGGAAAAACGTGCTATGGCGCGGAGTAACCATGTAAATTAAGTCAAATAATAGTCTTAGTTTGTGAATGAGCGATTTCGCTTCCGCTTGGTACAGAAACGCAGCTACATAATAAAATGTTACATACCTTATAAATTGTATGTAGGCTTTGAAACTGACTTGAACATAACTTTTTCTTCCTTTCCTTTCCTCAACGATGAAAAGTAAATCTAAGTGAGTACTCTTTCTTAGTAGAAACTAAGTAGTGCATAGATAGAATTTTCTTTTCTACTTTTTCTATGAGTGAAAGAAAATGAACTTTGTTGTATATAAGCTTAGAACTCAATTTGTGTTACAGCGTGCGCTATGGACATTGGCATAAGGACAAAGCTCAGCAGACCATCAAGAATGTGCCTCGTTTGATTGTTTTCGTTGTTGGAGGTGAGTTTTTGTTAAGTTTTTAATAATGTTTTTTATGGTGGGTATTTGCTTTACGAAAGCCAAACTATATACAAGTAGTTATAATGAACTTTTGTTACAATAGTAATGTATCTGTTTCAGGTCTTTGTTTCTCTGAGATCCGTTGCGCTTACGAAGTGACAGCAGCTGTCAAGAATTGGGAAGTGATCATTGGATCTTCCCATATAACGACGCCGGATAACTTCCTTTCGGACCTTAGCTCTCTCACCGCCTAAGCACTTTTCGGAGACGCAAAATAGTGGAATGTTCTTTACAAAGTTCAAGTTCAATAATGGCCGATACCAATATTCGTAATCCAAAGTGATATATTTGATCCGTACTCAAGCATTGATTTTTGTATGAAAATCTCTTCTCAAATGTAATGATTTCTTTATGACAACGAAGAATTGACAACTTTTCGTCCACTATTTTGTGGCTTTGATAGTTTAGTGTCTGAAAGGACCGTTCGTTTGTTTTTCTAGCCTTATTTAAGTCGATCAGTAGTGTTACTGACCTATGTTTTCAGTTGGCTTTTCGCTTCGCTATCCGTTGCTGTTTTTTGTTTCACAATAAACTTTTTAATGGTGGCGGGTAGCCGTCTCGACTGAACACATAAGCTAGTGACAGTTATAGGTCGTGGCTGTTACAACTTAAAATTGTAGGTCTTTCATATGCAAACATCTGAAATTTGCAAGTATTGTGTAGTTACTAAATTGTTAACTAAATGAAGTATTTGGCCGAATTTGATCTATTGGAACAGTTTGTATCTAAAGCAATTTTTAGGAGTAGTTTTACTTTGAAGAAGCATTTTTTGAATTTGAAAGTTGATGTTTATAATTATTGTTACTGTTTATTTCGTAATGTTTTAATTGTATTTGCTTAACATGGATTGTTTAGTTGTTAAGAGTTGAAATCTTATTATCTGTTTAAATTATTTTGTAAGTGAGAAATAATATTAATTTATTAGTAGTGTTGATTAATTTAGACTGAGTGATCACAAATTACAATGGCTAGACGATAACAATTTTACTATAATATTTGTAATTTCGTGAACCTTTGGAATGCCAGAATTTGTATGATTCTTTATGGATCTTGGCTCACAGATAGCCGGTGGTTTTAGTGGTTAAAATAAACCAAGAAGGATAATTAAAAAAAAAAACCTTTCGTTATTTCAGAGATTTGCTTTTAAAGCGATGTACTTATTAGTATGCATTTTTTAACGCCAAATGCAAAGTTTAACCAAGTTGCTGTTAGCATATCGCATGATGTGCCCTATAAACATTTTTGAAAAGTACAATATTTCATCTTTTGTATTTTATCTATTTACAATTTAGCAATTCAATATAACTATGCATTTGTATGTAAATAATGCTATGATGTTACTAGATAATTCGCTTGAAATCTTTAATCAAAATCGGTATATGCTCTGCGTAAACGTAAATAAACATTGTTTATTAAAATACACATTGACACTGAGCTTGATTCTGTTGTTGCATTTTTGTAAACGAAAATAATTTGAAAGTACTAAAATGATAGCTGTCATTATCGTTTCAGTTCATGAAAAAGGGTTGTGCAACAATTTTAGTGCTGTCAAATTAGATTAGTTTAAGAAAATTAAACAACAGAATCTGGGGCACTTTTGTTCAATATAGGCTTAGGTTAAGTGCGTTAGTAATTATCACTATAACCACAGTACCTAATGAGGTACTGTGGTTATAGTGAAGTTTAAGAACGTCATAACGCTAAGAACAAACCAAAATAAGCTAAGCCCGTGTCTACTATCATTTATAAGTGTGTAAGTTTGCGCAGCGCTGCATGATTTTGTAATCAAGGCTCCTTTTGGGAACTATTTGAAAATCTGAATGTCAGTTCTGTTTACATTCCAGTCTTGTTATTAGTCTGTGTGCGTGTAGTTTGTAAATTCATCTGTATGGTTTGATCTTTGCGAAACACACTTTATTGTGCTCAGACTGGTCTCTTATACATATGTATTATTATGCATGTATACCTCCTTAAATAATATATAAATATATTAATATATAAAATATATTAATATTTATTATATTATTAGGGAATATATTTTTTACTATACTCATGGAATAGAAGCTGAATCACATTGATTCAGCTTCTATTCCATGAGTATAGTAAAAAATGACTACATACTGCAAGAAGTAGGCATATTATGCCAAAAGGTAATGACTTCTGAATACTATATTTGAGTAAATGACCTTGAAATGATAACTACTATCATGAGATCTGGGGATATTTATCATTTATGGGTATTATGTACAGTCTGTGTCTATTAGAATTTAAAAACGAAGCCTACATTGTTCTATCACAAAAAGTGTGTCATTGCACTTACTAACTTTGACGCCACATTAC
This sequence comes from Eulithis testata, assembly GCA_947507515.1. NCBI lineage: Eukaryota > Metazoa > Arthropoda > Insecta > Lepidoptera > Geometridae > Eulithis > Eulithis testata. The sequence goes on along the minus strand of OX382196.1, from coordinate 8,843,282 downwards.
ATTTGTAATGTTCTATATATTTAGACATAATTTTCTTCTAGATGTTATAGTATAGGTCCTATAACCTCATTCTATAAATTGTAGGATTTAGGAGCTCGTCTCATGTACATAATACTGCGTGTATTATACATCTATAATAACCGAAAAGAAATAGTACAGACTCCTGAAAAGTAGCTCTTATTAACATTGTATTACAAATGTGCAATTATTGTATCAAAAGTACTAAGAACACTAAAAACTAGTAGAATTATGTTTATCAGTATTGAAATGTTGAAATTTTCATTAAATTGTTTAATCATCACTACGCCTTTTCTTATCTAAAATGAAATGAATGAAATGAAATGAAATGAAATTTATTAAGAACCAAACGTCTGTTACAACGTAGTAGGTAGTTAAGTGGTAATTCTTATAATAGGCAGGGTAGGTAGTTAAGGAGTTTAAACATATTAACAAAAATAAAATAGCATGCAATGATACCTATACCTACGTAGACAAAGAAGTAAGGACGCCACTAAATTTTTTAGGAAAATGTACCACCCAGGGGGATAGGTACACTTTCCGGTTCATGTTAGAGGGTAACATAGATGAGGTCGTATCAAAAAACCACATTAGGTTAATAAAACCTGTGTTGTGGGTTCCGATACCTTCCTTCGAGTTTGTAGTTTAATCGTAACAAGTAAAGAGTGGTAGATGGTAGTGTGAGTGGTTATAGTTTATTTGTAGTCAGGGAGCAGGTTGCCATTTTTGTATGATGAAGGTAAACTAAATAATAATTGGTAATACATGTGGTAAAGTCTTTGGGGTAGGTATATTCATATTGATCTTCTAAAGCTGGGCTAACTAAAATGATTGCTAAATCTGTTGCTATCTCATTTCGAGATAAATAAAACGGTTAGTTTTAATTTGATAATTTATCATTAGTTAGGTAGTTGGGTTAATTAGTTGAAGACCATTATATAATTTTATTACTATTGAGATAAACTGGGCTGTGAGCTATTTTAAAGATAAAATAAAAGATTCTGTTGTATCATAAGTTTGCAGTAATAGCCATTTACGAATGGTTTTTGTTAAATTGTGGTGATTTAGGTTGTAGATATCCAGAATTCGATTTAATTTGTTATAAATAAAGGGGCCTAAATAAAAAGGATGTCTCCTAGCAAATGAAGTATTAATTTTTTTAGTTTTAAAGGGATTGGATTTTTTTCTTTTTGAGTTTTGTAGATTGACGTCAAAAGGTGAAGATGTATGCTGTTTGCTAATAAGTCTATGCAAGAAAAGTTGACGAATCGATAGTACTTCACATTCTTTATGTAGGAGATGTGTGGGATAACGATAGGGTTTGAAATTCATCACTTTTAGCAAAGATCTCTGGGCTCGTTCAAGCTTGATTATTTTGGTTTTACATGCACATCCCCATATCAAAATACAGTAACTTATTACTGATTGTGCTAGCGCAAAATATGTATACTGTCTTCATCAGTTTGGGTGAAGCTACGTACCTTAAGTGCTTAAAAGTAAAAATAAGACGCCTCGTTCTAGCTGATAATAAATCAATATGTGGGCCCCAATTTAAAGTGCTATCTAGTGTAACACCCAAATACTTGATCGTTTCGACAGTCTCAAGAATCATGCATGGATAGGTAATGGAAGTATGATCGTTACAAGTGTGTGCACGGATGGTCATATCATTTGCATTTTGGGATTTTTTTATAGAGAATTTTAAATATTTAGTTTTGTCTATGTTTAACGAAAGTTGGTTTTTACGCAGCCACATAAAAATCGTCATATCTCGGCTAGAATTCTACTTGTTTCATCCACTCACCAGTGATATGAAACAATAACAAATCTTTGCCTCGTCAGTTTAAGAATGTGAATGTAGCCCAGTAGGGTTAGGTTTTTAAATTACATTAATTCCCGGCAGCAATTTTTTTGCTGCCACCTTTAAGGGGGATCAAAGGTAGTCTTCATTCTAAAATGGCGACTAATTCCGCCGGTGCATTAGCCGCCATCTTAAATTTCAGGGGTTTTTGCTTAATATCTCGGTCATCACATTTACAATAACTTTAGCCCCCATCATTTTTGTTGAAAAGTTGAAAATGACCGAGATAGGAGGCCTATTACAAAGAAACCGTGATTTTACCTATGTTTGGCGTTCTTAACCAGAGAAACTGTAACTCTTCGACAATTTCAACTTGTTGTATAATGAAGAACAGCTTTAAATATAGTCCATAGCGGCCTCGCTTTTCCCGATTTTGTCTTATATACTTATTTACAGCCAATATTCCGAAGCATATTTTTGAAAAAAACTCGCGCGGGCACTTTTTCAAGCTCTTAGACTGCACAACTGTACAAAGCAGAGAATATGAAAAGTATACAATAATATGTCTTAAATACTGGTTAATTCCAATGTGGCCTTGGAATTCAGAACAATGTCTTGGAAATCTATAAAAAACACCAATTCCAAAACCATAAAACTCCTAAAAACGTTCAGATTTAACTGTGAATATCTCCATAGTAAATTCATATTGGTGAATGAATTTATACCAAAATAAACAGTAGTTCATTACGAACAAGACTGCATACTTTATTTTTCTTAGAAAATATAATAAAACTTAAAATAAACGATTTAAAATGGTATAAAATGAGACGCGTCGGCCCGCTCAAACTCAGTAGCGCTTCAGCGCTCGTGGAGATCGGACCTATGTCAATTTTCGCGCCCAACGATCGATCGTAATCTTGTATGAAACGCATAGTATGACTACACTGACTAACTAGTTTTGATCATGTACAACATACGACATGACATGTAGTACAACTCAATGATGGAACAAACCGATGACTCACCTGATGTTAAGTGGTAACCACTGCCTATGACGATGCATTACGTCATGTCCAATGAGGACGTGCTCTGTGATGCATTGTTATGGTTTGACATGTACTATGTTATTAGACTAATTTCTCACATACATGGTTGCATATATATCCATGTATATAATATGTTTATATACGTTTATGTATTCGTATATACGTGTATATAATTATGCGTATAGATATACTTTTTTGATGACAGCTGTCAAATTACAAACGGCTATATCTCGAAAACTACTCACTCTAGAGTTCTCGTTCCAAAACTAAATGAAAGGTGTGATCAAGATCTACATTTTTGATGACAGCTGTCAAACTTCAAACGGCTATATCTCGGAAACTACTCACTCTAGAGTTCTCGTTCCAAAACTAAATGAAAGGTGTGATCAAGATCTAACTTTTTGATGACAGCTGTCAAACTTCAAACGGCTATATCTCGGAAACTACTCACCCTAGAGTTCTCGTTCCAAAACCAAATGAAAGGTGTGATCAAGATCTACATTTTTGCTGACAGCTGTCAAACTTCAAACGGCTATATCTCGAAAACTACTCACCCTAGAGTTCTCGTTCCAAAACCAAATGAAAGGTGTGATCAAGATCTACATTTTTGATGACAGCTGTCAAACTTCAAACGGCTATATCTCGGAAACTACTCACTCTAGAGTTCTCGTTTCAAAACCAAATGAAAGGTGTGATCAAGATCTACATATTTGATGACAGCTGTCAAACTTCAAACGGCTATTTCTTGGAAACTACTCACCCTAGAGTTCTCGTTTCAAAACCAAATGAAAGGTGTGTTTGGTAAGTTTGACAGCTGTCATCAAAAATTTTGATCTTGATCTCACCTTTCATTTGGTTTTGGAACGAGAACTCTAGAGTGAGTAGTTTCCGAGATATAGCCGTTTGAAGTTTGACAGCTGTCATCAAAAATTTAGATCTTGATCACACCTTTCATTTGGTTTTGGAACAAGAACTCTAGTGTGAGTAGTTTCCGAGATATAGCCGTTTGAAGTTTGACAGCTGTCATCAAAAATTCAAATTTTGATCACACCTTTCATTTAGTTGTGGAACGAGAACTCTAGAGTGAGTAGTTTCTGAGATATAGCGTTTTGATGTTTGACACTGAAAATGAACGGGATCCAACGGGACGCGAATGAAGACGCGGGCGGAAGCTAGTATATTCATACACGAAATATACGTATACACGCATATATAGACGTATATACGAATACATACAAGTATACGAGTAAATACATGGATAAAAATGCATGTATTTATTTGACAAACTAATACTCAAATATTCAAACGCCACTCAAACCCCACTCAATTTAAGTCCCGCTTATATTATTGCCATCTCTTACAAATGAGTAATGTCAAACAGAGGCAGAGCCATTTTAAGTGGTGCTCAAATTTGAATGACTTCTGAGTATTTCAGCCTTTGAGTATTCCAGCCTGAGTGTAATAATATTGGTGACATTTATTTTATTTGATGACTCTAACTACCTTATCTTCAAGTACCAAGATTAGTTAGGTATATAATGTAAAAAATCAAGCGTAAAGCGACGTTCAATGTGCGCCCTCTGTTTGCTGCAGGGTGAAGGCTCTGATATCGAAATTTGACAGATATCGAGCTCTGACGTATTGTGATAAGCCTCTTAAGCAAAAACCATTCCTCCTTAAATTCAAGATGGTGGAATTTGGTCGCCATTTTGGATTTAGACTACCTGTGTCTCCATAAAGTTTGCAGCAAAAAAATTGCTGCCGGGAATTAATGTAATTTCAGGCCCTTCTTTTGACTAACCCGACCGGGCTAATGCGTTAATTCATTTATTGAATCGTATGTAATAATAGGTACTAAAGTAATAATTGACTGTTTAAGTACTACTTACAGACAAGAATAAAATAATGTTGCTAACAATCTAGACATTGAGTTGGTTTATGAAAGCATAGTCAAATATTTATTTAGAGACTTGAATTAGGTAAAGTAAATGTGTATGACGACACCGTTTGTAATTTCACGTAATTAGCGAATTTAGCGATAGTGTATCGTATGACCTCGTCCAATTATATTGTCTTAGCAATGTCACAGATTATATAATACTATGAAATGTACAACTAACCTCTATAATCATTCGTTGTGCAGACTCAGATTAGAGAGCGCAGAACATATTTTCATGAATGGAATAGGTTTCATAAGTATTATTGATTAAATAGGTAGTGCAATCTTTTTTTCTTCAGAAAACGATATATAATTTTTGACAAATCTATCGATGGCATCGATGGTTCAGTGGTAGAATGCTCGCCTGCCACGCGGGCGGCCCGGGTTTGATTCCCGGTCAATGCATGTACTTTTTATTTATTTTTGCCAGGTCAACTTGAAGTATGGGCCAATACCTACAGCTGCCCCAAGTTATATATTACTTAGGTCAGACTGTTATTTTCATTTAAAGCGATACATAGATAACGCAGCATTATGTTTCTACACTCGCAATCATTGGTTTGTTGACCTACGTGCTATCTTAACTGAAAGGTAGGTAATTAAAAGCAGTATTTTATCATCTCAGTCAGAAGCTTGCTATCAACAAGCTTGTGTGTCGCGGAAGATAAATAAAAAAAAAATAGCAATGGCCAAAGACCTAGTGATTCTCGCTTATTCCGGTGGCTTAGATACCAGCTGTATTCTTAAATGGTAGTTAATCGAACTATGTTACAATTGAAATTAAAAACCAAACATCTTACATACTAATAATACAAGTACCTGCACCTACAGGTTGATCCAGAAAAACTACAATGTCGTGTGTTTTATGGCTGACGTGGGCCAAAAGGAAGACTTTGCTAAAGCCAAGCAGAAGGCGAAAGCTATTGGTGCTAAAGATGTATGTTTGTATAATCTCTTCCCTTAATAGAAAAATATTACTTAGAAGTCTAATGGGATCTAAGCTATGTGGGAAAATTATAAACTTTGCATTCTCTTTGTTATAAACCAGTAGAAGCTTTTGGGAGAGTAGGTATTCTTACATCACTTTATTATAGATTTACATCACTTCCGCTTTCTTTAGGTTATTATCTCTCAGCAATAGGTAAGAAAGTAAGAACCTTCTTGTACACTTGTAAAAACCCGCAGGTAATCGTAGAAGACTTACGCAAGGAGTTTGTATGCAACTACATGCTACCAGCCATACAGATGGGTTTAGTGTACGAAGGACGGTACTACCTCGGCACTTCGCTGGCTCGGCCCTGCATCTCCATCGGGCTTGTAAATGCTGCTAAGAAATTAGGAGCTAAGTATGTATTACTAACTAATAATACGATCTTGAAAGCCTCTAGTCGTTATTTTGCTGGGTGACCGCTTGTGGTGTTTTCATCCAAGTGCTTCCGACTTTAGAGGAACGTTTTTGTAATGACTATTGCAGAATTTTGTTTGGATGCAGTCGTAAAAAACTTTTTTCAGATATATTTCGCACGGTGCCACCGGCAAAGGGAATGATCAAGTCAGATTTGAGCTCAGTGTTTATTCCCTATGGCCGACTGGAAAGGTAATTTGAGAGAAGATAAAGCCAGGACCCTGAGGAATGTAGGTAGGTACAAGTTTGAAGTGAATGTAGTTAAATTTTTAAATTACAGATCATAGCACCATGGCGTTTGCCGGAGTTCTTTGAAAGATTCCAGGGGCGCAGTGATCTTATAGAATACGCAAAGAAGGAGAACATCCCAGTCTCGGCAACTCCTAAAGAACCGTGGTCCACTGACGAAAATATTATGCACATCAGGTAACTTTAATATTCTAACAATATCAAGAGATAAATAAATAATCTTGGACATTTTACACAATGCCCGCTAATCCCAAAGTCATTCTAGCAACATACGTATGTATATAGGTACCTATTTTAGCACAATTCGGTGTACCATTTCCTCAGCAGTTAGATAAAACTGGTATGATTCGTGACCACATTTTTCGTATCGGTAAGGCCGCCAATCTTTCCTCTGTGCTCATTGATTTCTCTACTGTTCGTCTTTTTTAGGCAGCTTTTTCTCATTGCGAGTATACAGTACCTGCTTGAAAATACCTACTACTAGAGTACGTAGGTACCTATTAATTTTTATCTCATTTCAGTTATGAATCAGGTGTACTGGAAGACCCAGCTGCTATACCTCCAGCTGGAATCTACAAGATGACGCGCGACCTGCAGCAAACAGAGGATTACCCCAGCGTCATTGACATTCACTTCGAAAAAGGTTTGCAAGGCAATTAGGCCTCTCTACGGAGAAGCGAATGAGACACTTGTTTTTGGGTTTAGAAAGTCATAAGTTACAAATTTTAGTACGGGCTCTTATTATTGCATTATACTTGTACTAATATTCTGTGATATTAGTGGCAAGTGCGCATATAAGAACGTGCACTAGTGCACAACCCGACCAAATTATCGACCGAAAGTTTGCAGTATGCGATTGCTCTTACCGATACCTACATTAAATTCTGCGGTGGATTTTACTAGGTCTACCCGTCTCCGTTCAAATCCCTAGTGGACACGAGAAAGCATTACTAGTCAAGGACCCGCTGGCTCTGGTTGAAACGCTGAACAAACTGGGAGGGCAGCATGGTGTTGGACGCATTGATATAGTGGAGAACCGCTTTTTGGGTTTAAAGGTTCGTAGGAAGCTCTGGATTATTAACATAGTGGTTTTCTAGATGATCTAACGGCTAGGTAAGGTACCTACCTAAAGAAGAATGTTACCTAGGTATATTGAATCTCCCTTCTCTCTTTCTAGTAATACCTACATGCCTTCTTACCAGGATTGATACATCTGGGTACGTAGGAACCTATCTTATACCTACCTTCTAATCTAAGTAGTAACTTACAAATACCTACCTAGTTACCTAACCTACTGTTGTCACTTTTCAGTCGCGAGGTCTCTACGAAACACCTGCTGGAACTATCCTGCACCATGCCCACGTAGATTTAGAAGCCTTTGCTCTTGATAGAGAAGTTCTGAGGTTTGTACCTACAATAAACGAGGTAGGTAGGTATCTGCTAAAGTAAGAAGACCACAGGTATTACGTTAAACGTGGTTAAATGCTGGTTGTTTTAGGGTGAAAAAATACCTTCAGGACAAAATGGCTGACTTCGTGTACAATGGTTTTTGGTTCTCCCCGGAAGCGAATTATACAAGAAAATGCCTTGAACATTCTCAAGAAACGCTCACAGGCTCCGTGACTATCCAAGTGTTCAAGGGAAATAGTAAGTCGCAGACGTATTAAAATGTAGGACACCAAGTTTTGGATCCATAACGACATCTATTGACGGGTAGTAAAAACCTTATTTTGCAAACAAATACCTCCAAAATAGGTACCTACCTACCTACATGCTACTTAAGTACCTACTTATATAGTTGCCATGTATCTACTAATAATAACAATTTACGCATTATAACAAATACCTACAGTTACAGTTACCTAGCACTAAGAAGATAACTAGGAGAACTTTATTTTTTCATCATAGTTACCGTGTTGGCGAGGAAATGTGGAGCCAGCCTATACAACAAGGACTTGGTATCAATGGACATCGCTGGAGGCTTCTCTCCTGAAGATAGCACTGGATTCATTAACATTAATGCACTTCGTCTAAAGGAATACTCGAGATTTGCTGAACAAAACCAGTAGGTCGTTTTATGATTTTTATGACTTTTTCCTAGTCGATACCTTTATAATAAAAATATTCTCACATATCTACCTGCTGTATTTTTTCATTAGTTCTTCTACTTTACTTACTTAGGTAGGTACATAAACCTAGGTAATCTTTTGCTAAACCCGCTAATAACATTCCACGCACACCTGCGGGCCTAAGATGCGCAACGCGAGATATTTGTCATGTCGTTCTGTCAAAATGTAAGCATTTTGCACCAGTTTAGGAACTATTGCATTATCTGTGGTACCTAATGATGTCGACAAAACGCGCCATAATGTACACTTTTGACACTTCTTAGTCGTCGCACCTCTCTGAGGACGAGATAATAGTCATGCAGAAATGTCAAAAGATGAAAATTCAAAGGCGCGGTTTCTCGATAACATTACCACAGATAATGCAATAGTTCCTAAACTGGTAAAAAATGCTTACATTTTGACAGAACGACATGACAAATATCTCGCGGTGCGCATCTTAGGCCCGCTGGTTGCGGGATGAGTGAGTCGCACAAGAGAAGAGACTGGCATAACATGAAGGAGTCCTATGCCCAGCCCAGGAGCAGGTGGATGAAAGGTGATACCGGGCAAAGATGACCCAGCAACTTTTTTGAGCTACTACTAAATAGAACCAACCACTCTAATATTCTATTCTGTGGCAAAACTAGCAATCTATATCAATATTTGCAAGATATTTTATTTTTTTCTGTCGCTAAGTAGCGACAGAAAAATCTTTATTAGTTAGTAGTCGAGGATAGTATTATCCTCGACTAATAAAAAATTTTCTGTCTTTATTAGTAGTCGAGTCCTCGACTACTATCTAATAAAGTTACCAGTTGGCAACACTGCTGTCAGTAAAAATAGACTTGGCAAAAAGACACGACTCCTGTGCCAAAAAACAAAAAATATGTCTGTCTGCATCACAGACGAAGTATCACAATGGACGGAGTGCAATCTTTGGTAGCGTGTCAGTTTTATGTTGGTTGAGTTTCTAAATTTACATTAGTGTGCGTAAGTAGGGAAGAGAAACTATTACGAAATATATCGATAAAAAATGGTCGCATACTCGTACTAATCTCGAAACACACTTAACTTTACTCTTTGTATTAATGACTTAAATCCTGTCTAATTGAAAGTTCATAAGAGGAACTGCGGGCGGAGAGACTTTAGAAAATTAGGTATTTGAAGAAACTATCGCTGTCGCTCTGCGAGCGCTTGGCGCCCGGCAGCTCTATCCATGTGTGAAGTTGACAGTGTGTGCGTGTCTCCGACGCGCGCTCCCACCGCCGCCGACCGCCCGCGCGGCGGTAAACGAAACTCCCCAGTCACTCGTTGTATTTTTTGGTGTTCGCATCGTTCAATATCTACTTACGCGAAGTGATTTTGTCTTATGATTGTGGTTTGTTTATTGGACTTTTTTTCCCTGCTACTCTTTTGTTTCGACTTATGTTTACTGGACTTCCCGATCCTGATATATACTGTATTTGACTCTGCTATGTTTACTGGACCTTGCCTTTTATAAAACCCAAGAATTCCTCGGTACCTACTACTTTGCATTTGAAGAATAATACATATCTACTTGTGCAGGACAGCTTTATAAAATAGACATAGTTTACGTATACGTACGTATATAATCCACAGTTAACTACGACTAATTGGTAATTATACGATGCCAGGGACGTATATCTTTCATGTAAAATACCTATATCACTTTAAAACTTCATTAATTAAGATATTTTTGCCAAAAAAACTTACGTGTGAAATGATAATTCTGGGTCTTTTACTCCACCTTTGGTTGTTCTTGATGGACAGAACACAGCACAACACGACATATTTCTTTAGACTAATGAATATTCGTTTGTAATAATAATAACAATCTTTCTGAATTATTTTAGCCTTTTTACGTACACCGGTAGCAATGTTGTGACCGACTCGTCGGTCACAAATGGACACGAAGTACACAGACAGCGCGGAGTTGCCAAACTTCCTATAGCTTTCTCTTTTACTCAACGTGATTATCATAGTAATAGATAAGGAAACAAGGCAATGCGTTGACATGACGGGCGGGCTGGCAACGTCTTTATGGCTCCGTCCATTGTGATACTTCGTCTGTGGTCTGCATAGTTGCTTGCGATTCGAATTTTGTAATTTTTTGAAACAACGCATAGCATTTTTATTTTAATAGTTTTTCTTGTGTTATTGTGAGTATTGTTGTTTAATTTTGGTGGAATTTTAACCAATAATACTTAGGTCGTAACATAAAGTGTGGGCCATTGAAATAAATGTGTGTAAAGTGGTTTTTCTGAATGTAAAAATTCGATTCAGGTTTTGGAGGGAAAATCCACCATTTTCTCTTCAAAACAAAACAAACTACAGCCGACTTGACGAAAACTTGGCTTGACTTAACTTAGGGGAAAAACAACGTTAGACTAGGCGGTATGGTTTTAAAACTATAGCCTGCCTGCTCCAAGGAGCAACAAAAAAAAAATTGCTTACAAAATAAATAAACGAAATAAACTTAGTGTAGTAAAGAACAGGCGTTATTTTTATTTATTACAATACATGTACACAACTGTGAAATCTCAAAGCAAAATAGCGATACGAAAATAGGTACCTACTGCTTTTCATAATGCAAAGAAACCTTCCTCAAAATAAAGAGGCCTTGCTAAAATCTTACACCACACGACTGAAAGAAGATGTGAAAAGTATGCTCGAGAATTTCGAAGGTAATCCATCCTCGATAAACAAAAACCCTTGCTAAGTACCTACCTAGGTACATAAACTATCTATCTACTCAGTAACAAACTTTACCACTTTTTCAGAAATTATAAAACTTGCAAAACTTGAAAATGAGTCTCAACTAAACAGAATGACCCAAATAGAGCAGGACACATTTGAGATGCAAGTCAGAGCAGCTAACATTGGTAATATATACCTACTCCATACCATTTAAACTTTGTAACTTTGCAACATGTACCTGCTTTTGGTCTAACCTTGTGTTTATTTCAATTTCAATATTTCAGTGAGAGCGGGGGAGTCTCTAATGAAGCTAGTATCAGACATCAAACAATACCTCATTCTAAATGATTTTCCATCTGTAAATGAGGCCATAGCTCAAAACTCTAAACTGTTCCGTACAAAACAACAAGAGTGTGACCAGAAACTTATGTCCCTTAGAGATGATATTGCAGCTGATCTATATGACTTAGAAGATGAATACTTTACTAGTATATACAAATAGTTTCAATATAACCTATTTTATTATATAAGTATTAGCATTATTTAATTTTGAGGGTACTGTTATTGTGTTATATTGATCAGGAACAAAATAATATATCTAGAGTACATACATACTTGTCTAATGTGTTGCGTATTGTTATTTAAAATCACATATTCTATGTTAAAACCTTACAACTATCAAGGCCAACCCAATCAAGAGTTATATTACTTTTTGAAAACTCCATTCCGGTCATACAAGAATAAATAATTGGAATTGCATATTTCTTTTATTTTTTTACCTATTATGTAAACAAATAAAACAAAGGTAGTAAAATGATTGGGATAAAAGTAAACAGTGCTGATAAACTCCAACATTTATTTCAATTTATCTAAACAGAACCAAAAACATCTACATGATGAAAATAATTGAATGATTTATTTTGGGCAGAAATAGTAGTGTGTGCCTTCACCAGGGTATTGCTTAGCTGTTACGGGTCTACCAATTTTGTAATTTTCCAAATACAAATAAAGGGTAGTTGCAACACCCAATACTCCTAGTAAATATGACCACTGGTGGAATAGTGAGAACCTTGGTCTCATGTTGGGATCATAACGATCCCCACCGATTATCTCTGCTGTGGCATGAAGCTGAAATTGGAAAAAGAAAGCTAGGTCAGTTTAGAATCTAGCGAAATGTTTCTTATATTCAGCAAAGTTATCAAACACATGTAAGGTATTTAAATCCATCCACCAATATTAAAAAATTAAAATTCTGGAAAAATTATCATTAGCCGATTGTTATGTTACCGGTTCACCAAAGTTCCTCTTTAGCTCCGGGAAATCCCATGGATAGTGAGGATCCCTTGAATCTTCTCCAATATCAGGAAGTTTTGGATAGTCCCCATAGCCCATATCCTCAGGATAAGGATGATATTCTTCAGGGGTCAACCCATACTTTTTCGCAGCCGCTGCATGTTCCTCAGCAGTTTTCGGGTAAGGACCCGGTTTATATTGATAATTCCAATCTGAAATATGTACAGTGACGTAACAATCAAAACACGAACTGCGGACGGCGAGCAAGCTAATGCGCTAAAATTGTAATTGACGAAGGCCTTACGGTTTCTTGCAGCATTACAAAATATTCCAGCAGCCTTCCTTAATGACTGCGGATTTGAAAATATTGCTTTTTTCAGTAAAGCGGATGCCATTCCAAAATCTTCAGTAAGACGGACAGTATTACTTATTTATTATACTCTTTGACGGACAGAATGACAGAACTTTTGTTTGACATGGACGAACGAAAAAAATTCGGGGCTCTTATTTTCAAAAACTTTTGGTTTCGTGACGTCACGTTAGCAAACAGGAGAATAGGATGATGATGATAATGATTAACCCCAGTATGCCGGAATTCCAGACACAATAGAAAACCTATTAGGTCTCGCGTGGATCCGCGTTCCGGCATACTAAAGGTTAAGTAGGTAATGTAGGTAGGTATGTGAAAATAACAATAGGAAAATAAATATTACTACTACACAATATACATAATTTGTGATTAAGCTTGAAATTTACAAGCATGAAGTGCATATAAACGACCTGTGCAAAAGCTATAAAGGTGAAACCGCACTAGAATAGAACAACACTGCAGCGGGGAGGCGCGGCGCGAGCGGAGCGGCAAAATATTCTCCGGGAGTCAACTGCGTCGCGACGCGCCGCGCCGCCGCTTCACTATAGTACCGCGTTATATTTCAAATTTTCAATGGCAAAAATATATTTCTTGACGTGCCACGCCACCGCCGCCGCCGCCCACCTCTCCGCTGTAGCGTTGCTCTAGTGCGGTTTTACCTTTAGACAAAAACTGAACCAAAAAGTTGTATGAAATGTGTCCTCCATTTTGTATGTAGAAATAAGGCTGGCCAATAAAATACTGGTACCTACTTTAGTTAGTACCGTGATCTATAACAAACTTGAGTTTTTCTAAATAAATAAAATAGATTTCTCCGCGACCGACGACGTAGCTACATATCCGCACTTTTATGTCATAAATTAAAATGTAAAGGATTATTGAAAGGAGGAGCAAGGATTATTCATGATGGGAAACGAAAATTCGCAGCTAAGTGGTCTGGAGATTGAGGAAAAGGCTATTGAGATAACAGATTTTTGGTGTCAATACCAGGCTAAAATTAATGATAGCTGCAGGTATTTTAGTCTAAAGAGTGATGGATCCGTATCTGTTTTCAAGGGTGAAGCAGCAGTGGGCCCTCTTTGGTTGGTTTCTACTCCCCTCGAGAAGTTTTCTAATGTGAGTTCTCATTCAATAGCACAGTGTAAGTAGCACCTACTTTCGTCCTGGTCCTATCTGTCGCCTGGTAAAATTCACTGTCAGCTTTGAGGCCACCAAATGGTTTTATGTACCTTGTTCATTTTTATTATGCTGAAATTGAGGACATACCTCTAAAGGTAGTTATCAATGCCTAATTAAATTTCTACTCAGTAGGTAAGTTAACCCACAAAATAATATCTCCCATTTTCTTTTCCTCAAGTAAATGTTATTGACCTAAAAAAAACTCATTACATTGCAGCTATTTTGTTTTGAAAATGTTTAATTATAGTTTCTAATTTTTGTAGTAAAGTCTTATTCTGCAAGCAGTCACAAAGATTTTTATAGCATCTCAAAGAAAATGAGTTAAAGTGGGATTTGACCAAGTGACCGTGGTAGAAATCTAATGTTATACATACCTAGGTTTATATAAAAATTATATTTTGGATATATACTTATTCATATGAATTTATTTTTTTACAGAACTTGCTCAAATATCGCCACCCATGTATTGTCCGTTACATATCAGCATGGCAGCAAAGATCTACTTTGCATTTAGTCACGGAATATGTCCAGCCACTTTCACACCTGCTGCAGTCACTTACACCTCTTCAAATATGTATTGGACTGAACAATATTTTGAGAGCTTTGGTGTTTTTGCATGATCAAGTAAGTCATTATAATAGCAGCGTTTTACCTGAAAATAAAACGCTTATTAATACTTACCTTATTTGAAACTTTTGGTTGAAGAAGGCTGTTCTGTTTTCTGCATGTTTTTACCTATATCGGCCTACGTATATTGCCCTCTCGCTCGCACATCTCTCTCCATTTCACCTGGCAGCGTGGCGGTTAGCCACCGCGCGAGCTCCCGTCATTGAGTCGAAACCATCCAGGCAGGATTAAAAATTAAAGTTTCAAATAAGGTAAGTATTAATAAGCGTTTTATTTTCAGGTAAAACGCTGCTATTAAGAATTACCGTTATTTGAAACTTTTGGTTGAAGACGTGTTTGTTATCGCCTGGTGGAAATGGACGCCAATGTGACTGACTGTCTGTCTGTATACATATAGATAGAGATGTGTATATACAGATAAACCAAATTAGTATGTGGTGGTAGGTATCTAACTAGAAAAGGAATACCATGATATAAAAATATAAGATATGCGAGAAAAATATATTTATTATTAGAAAAACTTAAACAAAAAATCCTCAATATTAATTGAAAAGTTAGACACACTTATAATGATGTTTACATAGATCAACATTTCATAACTGATGTAGGTAAGAAGGTAGGTGAGTACCTACTACTAAGCCTTAAAAGTTTTAATCACACGGAACAAAAGAACTTGTAATACTGCTGTGATGAGGCGGAACCTGCATTACTTCACGTCTGTAGAATTTCGTGAAAGTATTTCCAGATCTCCAATTTCCACGTGAGAGGATTTCGTCGATCGGGAGATTGTCAGCCCAGTTTTTTGATGCGACAGCTGAACGTATGCTTCCTGGAGATGCGATAATGCCAGCCTCACTTAACAAAGATTTTACCCATCCTGCGATCACTGTCCGTGATGCAGCTTTGGTTGGTCCTCTGAGATGTATGAATAGGTTTGTGGTATTTGCTGCATTACGCTTGTTGAGTAGAAGGTCATTGCAATGATTCACCCAAAACACAGGGTCTAGGTTATTACACCTTGAATTCTTTAGTAATTTCCACCCCGACTGCCTGTAATCAGAATTATCAGTTTTAGAGCCGAAATTGGGCCATAAAATCACATGGTCATCATGTTTTTCATAGTGCTCTTCATCTGTAGACAGCAAAGTTAGGTCATGTACTCGCCGACCCGAGCATAACAGGAGTAAGACTGCGCAATGTCTAGATGTTTGAAATAAATTATTTCTATCAATATTATAGTTTTTCAGAAATGAGACAAGAACATCAGTATTCCAAATCATTTTCTTATGAACTACAGGTTTTTTCAAAGAAATTGATTTTAAAACATGTTTAACTAAGACATGAGAGCTCAAATGACCTGACAACTCTGTGTTGCATAAAGTAGCCACAACAGACTTGTGTAATAAAATCGTATTGTACGATAATTTTTCTTTAATATATAAATCAGCTAAAAACTTTGCCAGATTAGAACCACTGGGGCTAAATGGGTTAAGTTTGTGTATCTTAGTCCAGCCAAGCCATCTATCCCAAGCTATTTTGTACGTTTTGCGCGTAGAAGGACGCCAAGACGATAACAACAGTTCTAGCTGAGAATCATCCCAACTGGTTAAGTTCTCTGACCACCCCCACATTTCCAAACTTCTAGAGTCATTTCTTGGACGTTGGGGGGCGGGAGCCCTGTCGATGTGTCTATCAGGTATCGATCTAAGTGATGTATTGTGAACGGAGCCGCCAACGCTCTGGACTTGAGGTCTGACCTCCAAAATACACGATTCCACCGAGGGACTATCAGAAGATATGTGCCTTGTGCCTGATTGAGGTGCGCTAGCACTCGCGGAATCAGGTAAGGAGGCGGAAAGCTCCACGCTAGGTGGTAATTCCACTGGTGAGCAAAAGCGTCGTGAAGAATCGCTTGATTGTCGTTTTGATCCAATGACACATAATTGACTACTACATGAGCATTTTGCGAGGCAAACAGATCTACAACGGGGACTCCGAATTTCCTGAATATCATCTCTGTGCAAACAGGTAATAGGTGCCACTCTGGAGGTGAGCGGAAGCGAGACAGATGATCGGCGTGGCTGTTGTACTTGCCCGGTAAGTGACGAGCAATTATTTGAATTTGATGAAATTCTAGTAAACGAAAAATTTGGTAAGTTATGTCCATGAGTGCAAATGACTTCGTTCCGCCTTCGTTTCGAACATACGCAACCGCTGTTCTGTTGTCGCTCTGCCATAAGACCGTGGATTGACTCAGTAACCTGTGCTGGGCTTTTAAGACCTTCAGCACAGCGAGGAGTTCCTTCTGATTGCAGTGCAGAATCTGCTCCTGATCGGTCCACTGTCCTGAGAATGCTCGACTGTCTAACTGCGCTCCCCAGGCTAGGTCCGATGCATCTGTCGCGAGAAAATGTGACGGGGGTGGCACATGAATCGAGGAGGGCAGACGATTGTTCCGAAGCCACCATAAAAGATCGTTTGATGCTTCTTTTAGTAGAGAACACCGTCTGAGTTTTTTCTTGGAGAAAACATTCAGAAGATCGAGAAGGGCTCGATAGTGAAGTCTGCCTTTGGGTACCACAAAACTCGAGAAATTGAGAAGACCAACTAGGCTCTGTAACTCTTTTAGCTCTACAAAGTCGTTGTCTAGAATACTCGAGATCTTGGAAGAGAGGTTGAGACTCTTTTCGCTTGGCAAGGATTTTTGGTTGTTCCACGTATCCCACTGTACTCCCAGAAAGGTGAGCCTCTGCTGGGGAATCGTTACTGATTTGTCTAGGTTTATTTGCCAACCGAGATACCGTAGTCTCTTGAGCACAACTGTTACCTGAGACTGCAAGACTTGACGACTTTGGTGAGCCAGGAGAAAGTCGTCCAAATAAACGATGATGCGTATCCCTTGTTCTCTTAGCGTTTGCGCTACCCAGTTTGTTAGGGACGCAAACACTCTTGGTGCCGTACTGAGCCCGAAGGGTAGGCATGACATCTGGAGCAGCTTTCCCTGGTAAACCAGACGAAGGAATCGTCTGTGGGATGCGCTTATGGGTAGATGAAAATAAGCCTGTGACAAATCTATTTTGCACATCCAGTCCTCGGGCTGGAGAAAATCGGGGACGCGGTAAACATTTATCAGGCGAAATTTCTTTGTCATTACATATTCGTTTAGAGCTGACAAGTTGAAGATGGGTCGGTGAGACCCGTCGTTTTTTGGTACCAGAAACATGTTCGATACAAAGCTTGGTGCGAGGTCGACTACTTCTACAACACCTTGGTTTAGCATCTGAGTTATTGCGGTTGTCATTTTGTCTGACACTGGGGTACTGAACTGATTGCTCACCAGGCTTGGTAGTACCAGTGGCGGCTTTTGATAAAATGGGATGCGATATCCCTTTATTATTTTTAACAAGAACGCCGGAGCGCCTAGTTGAGCCCACCGATTGTGGTATAGAAGTAGTCGGCCCGCTTTGAATGTTTGATTGTCAAAACTTACGTTTATTTCCTCGAAAATTACTCTCTGTGGAGTTTCTGGGCCGTTTCTGAGTGGATTTGTTATATTCTTGAGGTCTGTTGCCCTGGCGACCACCTCTTGGTCGAAAGGAACCTCTGTTGTAGTTACTTTGGAATGTAGGACGACCATCAGTGTAGTCATACCTTTGACCCTGCGAGGGACGAGAATGGCAATAACCCTGCGAGGGTTGATTTGTATGGGAAATGCGCGCAGAGGCGCAACATCCATGTGAAGTACCCTGCGAGGGTACACTACGTTTTACCTGCCCCTGCGGGGGGTGGTATGAAGGCTTTGAACCAGCTTGCGAAGCGGGAGCATCTGAGCCTTGCTTATTTAGAGGCAAGAACGCCTTTCGAACACCACCTGCCTTTTCAAGCACTGTAGTCAATGCATCGGCATCAAACAAATGGCGGCAGGTAGGAGGGATTTTCTTTACAGCAACTTTAGTTAAGGGGTCTCTTACAAAATTGGCTATACCATCTCTTCTCATCTGAACTACCTCTGCGCGATGGCCACAAACAAGTTGGAGCAACTCTGACGAAACCTTATGAAACTCTCCATTTAAAAAGTGCTCGTTCACCTTCGCACTTAAACCCTCGTATGTCAACTCAGAACCCCGAGCCCATTGCAAAAGGCTCTGGAGGGTAGTTTGTAAAATATCTCGTTGTTTTAAGACACAAAAGGTCAAGGCTGCAAATGCCTTATCGGAATGGACAAGATGCCGTAGTGAGTCATAGGCTTTAACCTCATCGTTGACCTCCAATTCGACAAAACCCGGAGTGTGGTTGTACGACTTCTGAGTCTCCGCATAACGGATTTCGGACCACTCGTTACTTCCGAAACGCTGTATCTCATTTAAAATCGACAAAAAATTTTGCGGGGTCTTAGGAACTGAAGGTTCTTTTAGTTTTGTTTCTATTTGAAAAACAAAATTAGGCTCGGTAGGTGACACCGATTGCTTAGGACTGGAGCCATGTATACTACCCTCATTAAACAGTTCCCCACTGATATTACCATCTACAAATTCTTCCGGATTCAATGTATTGAAATTGGTTCGTTCTCGAAGTTCGTGAACTTCTTGTGTCAATCTGATAAGACGGCGGTGTAGTCACGTTGACGACGGCGACTACGTTTGCCCCCCCTTTTTTTACGTTTCTGAGATTTATTTTTCTTTCGAGAATCAGAACTCGATGATGCTGAGGAACTTTCTGCGCTGGAGGAGCTGGAAGAGCTACTACTAGAGGGACTACGCCGTCTTTTAGATCGTCGTTGCACATGGGGTGATGCATCGCTAACAGTATTTGTCTTTTGAGGGTTAGATATATTTCTACCTTCAATCGGGTCTATATCACTCATTTTTTCGAATAAATTAACAATCCACAACTGAAAATGATAGCTTCTCCCTAGGGCAATAGAATTAAATCAAATTAGGTCATACATTAACAAAAATCAAGCACCTACTTAAAGAGGGTATATTCAAAAACTTCGTGAACATTCATATCTAAATTTAGATCTTGCTCAATAAAAAATGGATGAATTCACACCCTAAATGTCGAACGGTATAACCGTTAAATGTTTCAAATGATATCTAAAAAAGGTAATAGAACTGACTTACGTAAATCCTTACGCAAAGATAGTCGTGTACAAAGGAGCACGTACCAACAAGTTAAATATGTAAGGTAAGCAAGCTACACAATGTAGGTACATATATAAGATGCACAAAAATATGAATTAAATAGGTAGGTATGTACTCCTCGGGTACGACACGACCGTGCGTTGCAGAAAACAAGACGCCAATGACGGGAGCTCGCGCGGTGGCTAACCGCCACGCTGCCAGGTGAAATGGAGAGAGATGTGCGAGCGAGAGGGCAATATACGTAGGCCGATATAGGTAAAAACATGCAGAAAACAGAACAGCCTTCTTCAACCAAAAGTTTCAAATAACGGTAATTCTTAATAAATATGAGCTAGGTATATGTATTTATTTTAAAAAATGCCATAAAATATGGGACTAAAGGGTGTTGTGCGAAATATTCAAGAATATTAATTTTATTTTACTTTTCAAGTACATAGTGGACTGAACAGCTCAAAAATTTGAGCTATATATTTTTCTATTGAACTTTTCAGGCTTACATGTCGCATAATAATGTAAGTGTATCAGCAATTTATGTAACTGGTGATGGTCAATGGAAACTTGGTGGTATGCAGTACTTATGTGCATTCAAAGAGCTAACTCCATCATACCTGAAACACTCCAGAATACACAGGTACAACTATTAAATATTCCTTAGTTTTTCCAATTTACTTGCTGGAATACATTCCAATAAGTGCTTATTTCACAATATCAGGATTACGCTATCTGTCAGTTAAAAATATCTGTCTCTACTTTAGACAAGTCAAAGTTAAGGATATCTGGCGGGAAGCACCACTCAGAGATATGAAACAGGTCCAAGTTACCTTTTTTATTTTCAAGGTATGATAAAGCTATTGATCCAAATGAGGATACATATGAAATTACAACGAAGGTGGATCAGTACAGTTTTGCAGTACTAGTTGATGATGTCTTCAGAGGAAGAAATGATGGTAAGTTCATTTTATTTTAAGTCACCATGAGACTCGTAAATATAGACAATATTTTCGTATTGAGATAAATGAAATGGTTATTATTTATATGGCATTAAATTATACTGTGACTATTTTAAATATTTCAATACTTTTTTTTCAGAGGATGTTCCACATTTAGGGGAATTTAAGAATAATTGCCGGAACCACCTTCAAAATCACGATCCTTCAAAGAGACCCCAATTATCAGAAATTCTAAAGCATAGTTTCTTCAACCATGAATTTATTACCATTTATAAGTTTTTAAACTTTCTCCCACTAAAAGCTGAAGATGAAAAATGCCAGTTTTTCTCAAACATTTTAGAAAGTCTAAAATGCTTTGATGAAGAGACTGTTGCTAAACAACTCAGTGGACTTTTGCTGTCAAGACTTACTATGTTGGATCAAACTGCACGAAAGGACGTCATACCTTACATTTTAAAACCAAAAAATGGTAAGTACCTAGGCTAGGTACTTGTGTTGTCAAATATAATCACTTTGCTGAGAATTGGTGCTATAGCTAGACAGGAAAGCATTTAGTTTTATGAACTTTTATTTCATATTTTCAGAGAGGTTACAAAATGGAGAGAACATTGGATTTTTTAGTTTGTCAGTTTTCAAAGAACATGTGAAACCAAGGTTATTGCAGCTGTTTGGAGTAAGAGACAGCCAGATCAGAATGTTGCTCTTGAATCATTTCTCTAAGTTTGTTCATGTATTTTCACATGATGAACTTTCCCAAAATATTTTACCTGAGGTACGTACCTATGACATTAAAATTTTATACCGCGTGCACACTATGCCCATGGCGCTGCCGGCATGTATGCCGCTTAGTGAGAATAAAGGCGATGTTGCTGTGGCAATAAGTTTTCAAGAGTAGAGTGAATAGGTATCTTCTAGGTAACCGTGCTACATCGTTGACCATATCATTGCTTAACATCAGGTGATATTGTGGTCAAAGGGTTGCTTAAATTGTATTTAAAAAATAATAATTGATGCCTCCATACATTCCGGCAGCGGCATGGGCATAGTGTGCACGTGGTATTAAATTTAAGTGCAGGTAATGTTTTTATACCTATGTACTTATTATCTATGTTTACATGGTTCCTTAATTTTTATTACAGCTACTTCTAGGGATAAAAGATACTGATGATACTCTTGTAGCATCAACATTGATTTGTTTGAGTGAACTAGTGCCCATACTAGGCGCCGACACAGTAATAGGAGGAAACAGATCAAAATACTTCACAGATGGGAGACCAAACTCAAAAACCAATTTGTTACCAATGCAAACGACCGCCATTTTAAAAACAGAAAGAAAAATATATCTGCCAGAGAAATCTTTACATGAATTGCCCTGCTCTGAAGATATTTATTTAAATGATAATAACGATATTGAAACATTCGAAAATGCGCTAAATTTGAATGAAAGACCTTCACCAGTTGGTGGTGAATCCGTGGAAGATGTACATAATATTGTTGTTGAGTCGAATAAGATTACAAATCATATTGATAGCGAAGAGGACTGGAGTGACTGGGAAAATACAAATCGTCAGCTAACATTCGAAGCTTCTCCACCTGATGATAATACCACAGATAAACCATTTGTTGAAATAGAATCAAAAGTAACTAATTTAATATCAACCATTTCTGATAAGAGAGATAATAACGTGTCAAGGACAATGTTATTACAAAAAGCTGCAATAAAAGCTAAAAAGAATATAGTTGATATATCTGAATTAGATATAAAGAATCAAAAGGTCGATATCACAAAAAAGGAAGCAGATGAATTTGATTTCTTTGCAGACATGACTCCTGTTATAGAGAGACCTAGTATTGCTGAAGTTAATACAGTAGGTGAAAAGCAAGATGTCAGTAGTAAATTGAATTTTATACCTGATGAAGGTGCTGATGAAAGTGAAGGTTGGGGAGAAAATTGGAATGATTAAGTTATTACATAGAGATACTTAGCCTTTTTTGCTCTTAGTTACACATCCTGATACCTATCTATACAAGGTGTAACATAATTACCCTGTAATCCCGAAGGGGGCGTAATCAGACCGACCACCTGAGTGCTTGGACATGTGCAAAGGGTTAATAAATCTTAATTGAAATTATCATACAAAAGTACAACTTTCAATATTTTAGAAATTTGCGACAACCCTATGTGTTTGGTTACTATTTGCGTAAACCCGTACACACGCATGCAAACATAGGTACCCCTCCTACCGCGTCGCACGCACACGCATACTGTGTGTAGGTACATTTTAAGTAAAAGTTACGAGCTCATATTATGAATGAAAAACTTCGAAATCTCAAAAGTCGTAGAACAAACACTGTTCGCCATGACCTGTAAACTACTCCCTTCTCAGACTTATAGGGTAATTATGTTACATCCTGTATATGTACCTACCTAACTTACTCATGTAACTTTACCTTTTCACGCGGGATGTTCTCTGATAGCTAGATTTAATTTCATTTGGCCTAGTAGGTAAGACTCAATCAACAATGATCGGTGATGTTTTGTTTTTTTCTATTTTAGGTAAGTATAGCGTATAATCTGGAATATTTATAGATACATAATACCTATAAATGGTTGTAAATGTAACACATCACAGTCATGTTACCTACTTATCAAAGTTCAAATGGTATTCAGCACAGTACCAAAATGAAAAGAAACTGTTTCCTAGTATTTTTATTTTAACTTTAAAACATAACATTGAAATATATATAACTTTATGATGTAAATAAATAAATTATACATTTATTATTAAAAAAAAATACTAAATTGCTTAAAACAACGCATTTTGAAATGGGAGCTAGACGAAATAGTATTTTTTCCCTAGGCTTTTTCTGTGTTAATAAACCTTGAGACTTACCTAGGTACCTACAATTATGTATACATTTAAACATGAATATAAATATTTCTATGAACCTTTTAGTTATTTCAATGTAATTTTGGATGCTAATAGGTTTTGAGAGAAAAACAATACCTAGGTACTAGATTTTAAAGTTAGTTGGTGAAATGTAGCAATCAGTGCAAAAAATTAGTAGGTATAGGTAGTATTAGGTAGGTTCGATCACATTATTAGTAATGTACCTATCTGCAAGCGTTTATTTTATGACTAGTTATTTTATTTTTAAACCTAAGCAGCATTTTATTTTATTAAGATTGGTTTATCGCATTCGTTGGAATGTTTTTAATCTTCTCACAGCCGCACTCGGATATGTACCTAGGTACCTATTTCAAAAAATAATCAATGCATGCTTAGTTACCTACCTACCTATTCTATTGATTTCTCTTACCAATAAGTAATGACGAACACCTACCTACTATATGTGATTGATGACGATTAGTGAAGATGTTTCTTGAATGCTCCTGTTAGAGCCCTTAATAATACTGACATAACTGGGGTACCTATACTAAATAGCGATTTTCTTCTGCATTACCAAATCTTTCGAGCTCTCATTAAAAACCTCTATCATTTGTTGACGGGCCATCTCTGATAATGTTTCCAAATCATCGCGTGTCATTCCTTTGGTTGGGATTGGAGGCAATGTAGTGACCACAACTTTACCTGAAATAGCAATATACTTTTTAAAGTAAGTACATAACTACATACCTAATCTAAACAGTAGGTACATTAGAATGCAAATAAGTGTGTGTACCTATACAAAAAAACGAATTTTATTTACACCTATTCAATTATTATATATCTGGAAATTTTCTTGGATCTTGAAATTAATATACTTGCACTAGTGTCTCGTTGACTGTACTTCCCATTTTTTATGTATGAACATAAGAAAACCGTGTCCAGCGAAACTTTTTGTTAGGTAGGTAGTTTTGAACCGTGGCCCAGCGAAACCGTGGTCCTACGGGATGAAGCCTTAATTTCTGCTTAAGTACCTAGGTACCTACTACGAATAAAATATAGGTACAGTACCTGGTTCAAATGTTTTAGTTTCACTATCAAGGAAATAGTACTGACTGAAAACAACCGGCATGATTGGGATTTGAGCATCAATCGCTGAGTAAAACGCTCCTTTTTTAAATTCTTGTATGCTGCCTTTGTTGAACCTCGCCCCCTCAGGAAACACCCATAGTTTGGTCTAGAAAACAATAATAAAAATTTAAAATATCTACCTACGTACCTATGTACCCAACTACTTTAAAAATATGTATGGGCACAGATTATATAATACTGTACGTATGACATTATGTCATATTTACATAGGTAAACAGGTAGGTAGGTACCTATGTAGAGTCCTTTCCATGAAAGAAGTCCCGCAGACGCGGCGCTGTAGTCGACCTTAAGTATTATTTCTCGGGCAGCACTTTTAACAACGCCTCTTAAGTTGAAGCTGTTGAAAGCTCTATGGCACAGTATAGTAGGTATTGCCTACATGTCATTGTGTGAACAAATACTACGCAAACACAATTTATGGATGAGTGGTGGGCGCAGTGCAAAACATTCACAGGGGGGGGCACGTCTTCAGTTCAGTGGATATGTTAGTGAGGCAATGCATCGTTATAGGCAGTCATTAACATCAGGTGGGCCATCGGCCTGCTCCATCATTTACCTAGTTGTATAAAAAAAGGTAGGTAGGTACATAGGTAGGTACTTACTTTGTTTTGTATGACTCTGTCAGTTGCTTCTCTCATGAGTCTGCGGGCCTTATCAGTTTTTAGTCTATCGATGAATATGAGTCCTGAAAGCCACGCTCCAAACCCAAATGCTCCAATAAACATCAGAGGCCTCTTGGCAACTACTGTACACCGTTTCATACGAGGCCACATTTCAAACATTCCTAAAAAATACTAGATAGGTATGTAAATACGTAGGTAGGTACCTACTGGACAGGTCGGTAGCTAGAAACTAAAGTAGAGTAGATACTTACCTACATAAAT
The DNA here is from genome assembly GCA_947507515.1 of Eulithis testata. Lineage (NCBI taxonomy): Eukaryota > Metazoa > Arthropoda > Insecta > Lepidoptera > Geometridae > Eulithis > Eulithis testata. The sequence continues at coordinate 8,817,511 of OX382196.1, read as the reverse complement.
ACATTTTTTTTTCATATTATTCAGGGTCTAACGTGGTACCTTACCTTACCTACCTACCAAAGGAATTATAAATAGGTACCTACCTACTTTAAAAATAACGCTTACCTAATATATCTAAAGAGCTCTGATGGTTTGATATCACAATATAGCACTGCTCATTATCCCAGTTTTCGAGCCCACGCAATTCCCATTCAATGCCCACTATATGAGAAGCGTATCTACAAAATCTGGAAGCAACTCTGTCAAGGGAAAGAGAAATGGATTAACTAGGTACATAACTATGTAACATTATTCTGAAACAAAAATGCCCTGTTCCTCCTAATAAATAATCAATAAACTTACATTAGATTTGTAACATCTCGGGGATAAATTAGAACAACAGGTAATAATATAGTACAAGTTATCAAAACATATGAATAGTAAAGAAAAAACTTAAAATAATATCTAAAAACATTGCTCTTTTCGTAAAGAAAAGGCAAGGTAAATATAAAACCCGCCAAAAATAATTCAGGATATGAATAAGAGGAAGCCATAACTACTAATCGAGTGAAGGAAAGAACCGATCGATACGAACTTCCTGTACATGCGCAAAGAAAAGTGGTTGAATGAATGAACTAAAAACCGACTTTAAAAAACCCTAGAGGCAAAAAGGCGAAACCTTACCTTGCCTCACTTTTTTTATTGTGCTTGGCACCGACAAAACAGAAGAAGCAAAAACAGATGAACTGTGTCCTTAGCAAAGCCACGTAACTTAGCTCTGGTGGAAAAGCATCCTTATATTTGTTTTTAACAGATTGGCAACCCTAGGTTACTAGTATAGTCACAGACGAAGTATATAGTATTATATAATCTGTGCTTAAGTAGAGGTCACATCACAGACGAAGTATCATTTCGTCTGTGGGTCACATTATACTTCGTCTGTGGTCACATTAGTCAATAGAAAAAAATACTCACTTCCTCTATTTTAGAGGTTAGAAGTTTTAACTTTTTCAAAGTAGGTAAGGTCTATTATTCTTCCGACGTAGGTCTTCGCTACCACTACCTTACTTTTTACATTTTGGTCGATTGTTTATTTTTTTTTTATTTTTTTATTTCGCTCCTTGCTTCAAGGCTATAGTTTTAAAACCATACCGCCTAGTCTTACGTTATGTTTTTTCCCATAGTAAGTTCGTTTGTTTATGTGTTTGTCTTGCGTAAATCTTTTGGTCGATTGTTTTGGTGCTACTTTAAAATAGGCACAGAACACTTAAATCCTTACTTAGGTAGTAGATAAAAGCTCAGTGCTTACTGTGCTGATCAAAATTCCTATGTACCTACATAAGTACATTAATATACCTACCTAATAGAATGTCTGCCCCGAAATTCAAAATAGAATCAGGAGTACAACTCCTTGCGAGGTTGACAAAAAAACCAAATTTAGAAAACTTTTATCCTTCATTGTTTCAATGCGGGCCTAGGTGTGGTGAAGTAATAGAAGTATTCAGTGACGGCTGCTGTGCCTCGCATTTACTTATGGATATTATTGCCGAAGCACTTATCAAGACAAGATACAATAGTGTACCAGCTGGCGTGCTCATTTTTAACACAGGTGAAATTAATTACGACGACTTATTTTCAGTTACAAAAAAGAAGCTACGGTCTAACATGCAAAACAGCACAGACAATGCTGCATTAGACATGGCATTCAGGGAAACTGTTGCCAACTTTTATGTTGTTGACATTTACGATGCTAATCAATTCTATACCACAATATATAACTTACAAAGCATATTATTAGAACATCCAAGCATATCACTGCTTATATTCAACACGCTAACTGCTTTCTACTGGTCAGAGCAGGGACACAAAATAACAAGAATGGATTTATATATAAAAAATTTAATAAACCTAATCCAAAAAGTCACTAGAGAATACAAAACGTTATGTTTGTATACAAGACCTGAATATTTTTGTACAAATAAAGATACTACTAATATTCCTGTAGAAATTAACTACCAGATACAAATAAAGTTAGACAGTAATTGTAAAGGGAATTATCAAGTGAATGTAAAATCTACAAGTTCTAAGACTGTAAAGTTTTTTAGGATTGATGATGGAGAGTTAAAGTGGTTAAAGTGATAGTTAAACCCTTTAACTGTGGTGGCTGCATACGTATATATAAGATAATGAATAGGTATCTACTAACATTTGTTTAAACTTAGTACCTAATAATAGTACCTACCTAATCACTATAGTTAATTAAGTACAATGTCATAATTACATGATTTAAATAAGTTCTATGTATTGTGCTTTTTACTGTATAAGTGTAAGTGAATTCTAAGTTATTATAACATTTTGATAAGTAAAAAATTTGTTCATTATTTAATTAAGTACTTATTTATAATTAGGTATGTAATTAATAGATATAAATAGGCAATACTCCAAGAGATCACAAACAGTTGAGAGATTCTTTTAACTAGGAAGGAATAAGCTTATCACATCATTAAATAAATGATATACATAAATGCTGTAAGCCAGTGACTAAAATAATTAAGATTTTCCCATTTGCCTATTGTATGAAAATATGAGTACCCAGATTCTTGAATGGCAAATGAGGCTTCAAACATAACTCCTAAATATGCAAGATGTGCAATTGTTATTAAACCAAATATTAAATTTACAAACACAGCTAAAAAGCTATTCTTTTTAAACTTGTGCTCGCACTGCTTCAGGCAGGGGTTGGCTAAACAGCACACTTCTAGAGCAGATGCTACTTTGTGTCGCAGATTATATTCCACATAAGAAAATGTGCCAATACTGAAAAGAACTGCTGAAAATTGAAAATTAAAACCATGCAGTAATGAGGAAATAACATAGGTCACAAAAATAGATGTAAATTGACCATAAGGCTGACAAGGCTTAAATACATAATTTTTTAACCAGTGATGCATGGGTATATTCCAATAGATTACAACTTGAACTAAAGATCTTGGCATTTCAATAAGATATGGGTTTGCTACATGAAGTTCACAGTGGCAATCATTTGTCAAGCCAAACCCAGCAGACACCATGGAAACTATAGACATGCTTGATACAAAATAATGAGACATTCTAAATGACTGGGCATCTCTGTATGCTACTAACCACTTTGTCATATCATCATCTATGTACCATGGAACAACACAGTTTGATAATTCCAAAAAGAACATAGCCCAGAATAGATTTAACACTATTATTTTGAGCCATCTCCTTGACATAAATCTTACTGCAAGATATTGGTTGTAAGAATGAAATGATATCCATGGTCCTAGAAGACAATTAGCAGGACACAGTATATAGCCGCCAAACTCAACAGGGTTCAGCATTCTTTTGAATAAATTTCTGTCTAGTTCAATTGCTACTGATATTATTTTCATAGCTGCTATCATTTGAACTCCTCTGATTTGCTGCCACATTTTAGGATTTATAACATAAACTTCACTAAGCAATAGAAATGATATAACAGAAATTGAAACCAACAATCCTCTCCATTTTTTAGTTACAAAAGATAAAAGTATAATGAGCATGTATGATGCAGTACTAAGACCTACAGTCCATAGAAAGGGTGGTCCGATGTTGTAGTACAGCAAAAAACTTCCTATCACAAGACAGAGGCTGTGTCTCACATTGTGGGGTAGAGGCACAAATTGTATAATGGCACGTAATAATACATTAGCAACCATCAAATCTCTGGCGAAGTTCAGACCTTCATATAAAGTTGGTTCGGCGCATTGTGTTAGGTATGCCCATGAGGAGTCTACATACTCATCTTCTTCATCCATAGTTACTGACTGCGACTACGGTAATTTTTTGTTCAAGGTGATTTGTTATAGGTAGATCATGTTGACTGCGCTAAATGCACTTGAACTCTCTCGTGTTACATAGGTCGATTGTAAATAAACATCACAGATGCAGCTTTAGATAAAACAGTTAGATTTGTACCTGCCTTGAAATCTAGGCTAGGTATTTAGGTACCAACGTCATGTTTTCTTCCGTTACAAACTTTCGAATAATAGGTAGCTAATTTTACTGAAAATAGTCTATACAAATACCTCTACGTAAAAACCACAAAACACACCGCAATGCGCTGTCCCAGGGGGGGGACAGTTTCAAAGACCTGTCAAGTGGAAAATGATATAGCGCCATCTATTTTTTGCAACCGAAGTTTTTAGTTAATATTTGTCGCGATAGATGTCAGCACAAATAAACTCTATGGTCTCGTTGATGAAGAGTCTCCTTGATATTCGATGCTCTATGGAAGAAACATGGTGGAAACTATCGCAAATTTTCCCAACGGTTCTTTGCTTTGATTGAGTTGCGTTGCGTTTTCCTGGAGTTTATTGTGTTTTTGGGTTGTTTTGTGTTATAAGTTGCGTTCTGGTGCTCCCTATTTGCGTCGAGATACTCCGCATGTGCGTCGAGGTGCTCCGCAACTAGTGATTTGCACATTATCTGCGAAAAGACGCTTTTTTTTCTCTGCGAAAGGACGCTTGTTTTCTGTGCGAAAGGACGCTTATATTACTTGCGAAAGTACGCTGTTTTGTGTAAATTTGTGCATTATCTGCGTGCCAGTACCAGGTGGTTACAAAATTTACGATGCCGCAGCTATGTGCCTTTGGGTGCAAACCCACTGGTAAGTTATTTTTTGTACTTCAGCAGGTTTTTGTAGGTAGGCAGGCACTTACCTACTAGCTAGCTATGAGGATAGAGGTATCTGATAAATAATCTGAATAATAATACTACCTCACAATAATAAATGATCTATCATCACTCATTACTTCATCAGAAACTTGAGTGACTACCGGTTTATGCTGATAGCCACTCGAGATACTGGTAGAAACTTTTTACCTACTATGGCTAATTGGCTCAATATTCTGATTTTAGGTGTTCCTGTGCATCGATTCCCCAATTATGAAAAATTTCCTGAGCGCTTTAAGTTATGGGTTACTCTTTGTGGAGGAAAACTAGATGCAGCATCTGACTATGAATGCTATCAGAAGAAAATAGTTTGTGACAAGCATTTCACAGACAAAGATCGCAATCGAAATAAACGACTCAATGCTTTAGCAGTACCTTCACTCTTTCTATCTGGTAAGAGTTACTTTTTTGTTATTATTTTATCGAAACTAACAAAATGATAGTTCACGGTTTTGCCAGTTTTATAGTTTTTACTACAACTCAAAACCTATTTCACCTAGAATAAAAATAAAAACTGTGTTCGAATGTTTAAATATGATATGACACCCCACTTGATATTTTTGTTCGACTTTATTTTTTTTTACTCCCTTTGAAGTCTTTTTAACTTTACAACCTTTTGACTGATTTACTTCATTTACAGGCATAACAGCATGTGAGGACCTGACTTCAAATGTAATGGAGTCATCTTTGCTACATCAACTTCCCATGATAAGTATGTACTTACCTACCTACTTATACTATGTTTTTTTTTTTCCTCTTTTTTTGTCAGTGTCCTTGTGGTTAAGCTCAGTCCTGCCTCCGTCCTAGTCAGTAATATTTTTCACTATATGTATAAAAATCTTTTAGTAGTAGACCCCTATTTGTGAATTAACTGAGGAAGGACTACCGTCCAACCTATTTCTGTCCTCAAGCAGAGTAATGATCGCATTGCTGAGTGAAATGTATTACTGTCAGAGCAATTACAAGCAAATGAGACTTAACACTTTTACGTCTTAGAATGATGAACGCAATGCAGTGCCCTGCTGGGTACATTATGAGTGGATGAGCTTGGCTGGTTAATGAATTGTTAGGCAATAACTTCAGCTTAGAGTGATGAAACAAGAAGATAAATGCTTGTTCTTCCACAAAAGTTAAAAAAAAACTTCTGCAACAGAACAATATTATGTCAATGACTCAAATTTATTATATTACAGGTACACCAGCAAGTGGAGAACTATTGAATACTACTGAAATAGCTGATAGAAGCAGTCAGACTTTGCTTCATCAACATTCTACGACAGGTAACATACAATACACATAATATTACTCTAAAATAAATTTAAAATGGTTTCCCCTTAAATATAGTAGAAAAGTTAGCTTGTGTAAGAGTCTCGAGAGGCACTACCACTAATGCGCAACGCTTATATTGTTTTGTTTGGTTTGAAGGATACCAGTGCATTTATAATTTTCAAAGAGGGAGGTGCCCAAAATGCTGGTCTGATCTGGTGTCCATTTGTTCCAATATCCAATAGTAATATATCCATCTTACAGAGAAAGTAACTATGAAATTGATGTACATAATGTATATTGACAAAAAAGTTTAATGAATTTATTTTATCATTTCAGAGCTTACTTCTCAAGCAGATGTTCGTGTGCTTGATGAGCACAACTATACCGCTGCTAGCAGACAGAACCGACTTGTGCATAAACGTAAGTGTTATTTTACTTTTTATACCGACTATGTAGAGCAATTTATTGATTGTTTGTTTGTCTGCATTGAATAGGCTCTGAAACTACAGGACAGATTTAAAAAATTCTTTCACCGTTGGAAAGCCACACTATCCCCGAGTGACATAGGCTATATTATATTATAAAAAAAATTAGGGATCCTAACTAAAGCTGGGTTTTCACAGTCAGAGTTGGCTCGGACCGAGTGCACTCCGATGTCTACTTGAACGCTATTCGTATCGTGTCGGTATCAGACCGCGAGATCTAAGTTCGGGACGAACTACTTAAAGTATGAGGTAATAACTAAGCACTAATCATTATTTTTTCTGTTGTAGGCACTGGACCAAATTTCAACTGCGTCCAACTCAGCAAGATGCGCACCCAAATAAAGTGCTTACGGAGTCAAGTTTGCCGCTTAAGAAAAAATCAAACTTTCAAAGCCAGCTTGGCCAATGCCCAAAAATTGACCAATAGTTTAGCTTTTCAACAAGTTGTGAGCAGAATGTCAAAACCATCGCAGTTGTTTGTAAATATGCAAATACAGGCGTCGAAAAGACCAAAAGGCAGGCGCTTCACAATTGAAGAAAAAGTATTGGCATTGTCCTTATATAAAAAAAGCCCAAAATGCTATGCGCTTTTGCATAAGTATTTTACTTTGCCCTCAGCAAAAGCAATGAAACGGCTTTTAGGAAAAATAAAATTACATCCTGGAACTAATCCAATAATTTTCGAGAAAATTAAGAATTCCATTGCTGAAAAAGATACCACGGATAAACTATGCAGTTTAGCGTTCGACGAAATGTCTCTTACTACGCAAATCAACTACAATGCTCAAAAAGACACTTTAGAAGGATTTGCCTCAAACAACGAAAGCAAATTTGCTGACCATGCGCTGGTATTTATGGTTAAAGGAATCAAACAAAATTTTAAACAACCAATTGCCTATTACTTTACCAGTTGTTTAAATAAATTTGAGTTGAAGAAACTAGTAAAAACAGTCATTCGCCACGCACAGGATTCTGGCCTAATCATAATAAACACTGTATGTGACCAGAGCACTGTAAATGTTAGTGCTATAAATGAACTTGTAGAAGAAAAAAAAGCAAAGTATCTGCGTCTGGGAAAAGAGTGGCGGTATGATTGTTTTTCCGTTAGGGGCCGCACTATCATTCCTCTGTTTGATACTCCGCATTTAATTAAAGGTATAAGAAATAATTTAATTACGAAAGATTTAATGTACACAACCAACAATAAAGAAAAAACTGTTAAGTGGGAGTACTTTCAAAGAGTCTATGATGCCGACAAATCATATGGGGAACTCAAGCTTCTTCATAAGATAACAGAGGAGCATATTAATCCAGAAAAAATTAATAAAATGCGAGTGAAGACTGCAACACAGTTATTTAGCCACAGTGTTGCAGTGGTCACTGAGCACTTGACTGCCAGAGGAGATCTTCCAGAGGAATGTCGGCAATTGGTTGACATAACTGTCCTGCTAAATAATTTGTTTGACTCCTTAAACGTGTGCACTTTGCACATACCAGATGGCAAAGTTTACAAGGGAGCTGTGAAAAAAAACTCACCTCACCACAAACTATGGAATGAAAGTAAGAAAGTTTTAAAAACCACAAAATTTATACAGAAAAAGATCTCCGGTAACAAAATCCGATTAATGGAAACTACTGTACCATCAATAAAAAATTTAATAAGAACCATTGAGGGAATGGAAGCAATTTGGCAAGTGTTAAGTAAAAAGTTTGGTCTGGATGCAATGCTGACAAGGAACTTTAATCAAGATCCCGTTGAAAATTTTTTTGGAAATATCAGGAGCTATGGAGTCCGAAACAATGCCCCTAACACAATATCATTTGAGGGTGCATTTAAAGCATTGCTTTTAAATAATTATAGCGCGCCTCATTCTAGTAGAGCAAATTGTGAAGAGGATGGTAGTAACTGTTTACAAAATCTGGACTTTTTTCTAAGAGAAGACATACCTAATGAAACTTCTGATATTTCTGAAAAAAGTATTCCTTATAATGAAGATATATGTGTAGATTTAAGTTTAACTCAAGAAGATGCAGGCCAAAGAAATTATGTTTGCGGATGGGTCTTGACCAAGTGTTTAAAAAATGTTTGTAAATCTTGCCAGCAATGCCGACAGACTTTACTAAGTAATAATAGCACTACCAGAACTAACGCATTTATAAGAGCAAAAGAATATTGCAACAAAAACTGGCTATGCTATCCTAGCCAAGATGCTGAAAATTGCTTCCGCGATGTACAAAACGTATGCAAATCATTTTTGAAACAAAATGTACCTAAAAAAGAAGTGAAGAAAACCATAATAATATATTGCGATTTATTTGTTGACTACCCTTTTAAATGCGTCACACATAAAGATTTACTTAAAGAATACTTTTTAAAATGTACAATTAATGTTATTGTATACAGTTGGTGCAGAACCGTAAATCGGATTTTGTCTGGAAAAATAAAGTATGAAGGCGAAGAGGATATTAAAAAGAGCGCTGCCGATTACTATAATAAGCACAAACATTATAAAAATAGAAAATAAATTAATGTATTTAAAAACGTGAATTTTATTGACACTGCTGTTTTCAAAAATATTTGTCATTGTGTGCTTTTGTTGTTTCTTTTAATTTTCATAATGTGATTGCTTGCTTTACAACATATTAGCACACTAGAACCAAGTAGGTAGGAAAATTATGGTATCGTTTCTCTTGTTGTATTTTTCTAAACTAAACTAATTTGACAGCTCTAAAATTATAGCAGTCTTTTCCGTTCCAGTTTATGACAAAGGTACGACGGCAACATTTTTAGTGCTGTCGAATAATGCTAGTTTAGAAAAATGCAACAAGAGAATATATATTATCAATAATTACTGGTAGGCACCTAATAGAGTAAAAGTAGGTAAGTACCTACCTAGCTAGCTATACGTAGGCTGGTAAGTTTTCGGATGCAAAATGTAGATGGCGCTTCAAAACGAATTGGCAAAAAACGGCGCAAGAGGGCTCTCTTTCCCCTATTACTTATTATACTCTTTGCGCTGTCCTGTCCCTCCACGCACATCCCCCACATCCACAGGCAACGGCGCGGCGGCGCTACGCATATAGATGTTCCTTTCTCATCAATCCTTGCCATCAAATCAAATATTTCACTTGTCTGACACTGGCAAAATTTGTCTGTCGAAATCAAAGTCGAAATGACGGACAGACAGAAGAGTAGAAGAAGAAGAAGACACTCGCGTGATGGGTCATATAACCGAGGCCCTTACCTGCAGTTCACATCACATCTCACACGCACCACGCATCGGAAGAGCTGTAGAAGACCCGGATTGATTGATTGATCGTGACAGCAAGAAAAAAAAGAAGACGCAAGGTGTCCGCCATTTTGTTTCGTATGTAGAAATAAGGCTGGCCATGGCTGTCAAAGTATTTTTTTTCTGAGTCGATCACAGATCATAGTGCTTGCTTGGATCTTGGATTGGATTACGCTTGGATGGAAGTAGTTGGGACTTTGGAAGTAGCTAAAATGCGTAGACTCATAACCAACAAAGTGATTGTGTTGTGAGTGGTCGACCATCCGTCATAGTGTTTACGGATTGTGATATGTTTGAATAAGTATACCTCCTCTCGTTAAAATGGCTAGCCCTTCGCCTCAAAGCAGTCCTATGCCCCCGCCACAGGCTCCTAGCCCCATGGGGCCACCGACACAGAGCCCAGCGCCGCCGCAATCTCCGCACAGTCCTTATCAACAACACGTAAATGGCCCACCGCCACCGCATCCCTCTGGTGGAACGCAGCCGCCAATTCCTAATCATATGGCACCGTCGGGACCGTCGCATGCCATTCCTTCGAACAACAACAACGGGCCTCCGATGCCACCACAACAGCATCCACAGGGGGGACATCCAATGCCTCCTCACATGGTAGGACCACATATGTCTGGCCCGCCGGGACTCGCGATTGGACCTGGCTCTCACCCTTCCGGCCCCAACGGCCATCCATCAATGCCTGTAGGACCACAGCATCCAAATGCACCGGGTCAAGGACCTCCTCATGGGTACATGCAGCATCAAATTGGACACATGCCACCAGGACAGGTAAGCTTTAAGTAATAGCATGTACCTATGAGGTGAAGTCGGAAGAAATCCTATTGGTTTCTAAATTCATAAATAATAAAATCAGATTTCCTGTGCTGCCATAGTTTTTACCTAATAACCTACTTTGACTAATTGAATATGACTCTCATAACTGTGGGTTTCCACCCAAAAACATTCACAAGGCAATCCATCATACCAACAATCTGTTTTGTTGGGCTAGTGTTTCCACCAAAGAATGTATGTAAAGATCGGAAGACTTGTTTCCACCAAAATAAATTGTGTGAATTGCATGGTAAAGATCGAACGACTTGTTGTGCTATGGGTTTCCACACCTTGAAAGTGTTGTGAGATTGGAACAACACAATCCATACAAACAATATTCACAGAGCTGTGCATGTTTTGTGTTGACATCTTGGTGGAAACCCATAGTGAGACAAAGTCAAAGTCAAAGTCAAAAATCTTTTATTCAATAAAATCTCACTGATCACTTTGAATCGTCATTACGTTTTGTATGATTAGGTATGATTACATATTTTTTTATTGGATGAGTTGGAGCTAGTTCGTCCCAAGCTTGTTTGTCTTCTAAATAATCAGATATTTTATAGTATGCTTTTAAAAGAAGTCTCTGTTTTATTACGTTTTTGAACTTGCCAATCGACAACTGAGACACATCACTTGGGATTTTGTTAAAGAAGCGTACACATTGCCCTTTGAAAGATTTACTAATTTTTGTGAGCCTAGTAGTGGGAACAGCGAGTTCGTCTTTATTTCTAGTGTTAACATTATGATTATCACTTTTTTTGTTGAATAGATTGATATTTTTTTGAACATACAATAAGTTTTCATAGATGTACTGGCAAGGTACTGTCATTATATTTATTTCCTTAAACTTATTTCTTAGTGATTCTCTGGGACCCATGTTATAAATTGCACGAATAGCCCTCTTCTGCAACACAAATATGGTGTTTATGTCTGCAGCACTCCCCCACAACAAAATGCCGTACGACATAATGCTATGAAAGTAGCTGAAATAGACTAGTCTTGCGGTTTCCACATCTGTAAGGAAGCGGATCTTCTTGACTGTATATGCTGCAGAACTAAGTCTCTTTGACAATTTATCTATGTGTGGGCCCCATTGAAGTTTATTATCTAGAGTTATGCCTAAAAATACTGTGGTGTCCACGAGATCTATATTATCTTCTTTGATTTTTACATTGGCATTTATTTGTTTAACGTTTGGTAGAATAAACCGAATACATTTAGTTTTCTTTTCGTTTAGTAATAAATTTTTTACATTAACCGGCGGAAACGCCCCGGGGCGTTCAAGTTCGGTTCAAATTCATACCTACTGTTCGTTGACGGGTTAAACCAGTTTACAACCTTAGAGATTGCATTATTTACATCGTCATAATTAGTTTGTCGTCGTTTCACTTTAAATACAAGTGAAGTGTCATCTGCAAACAGTACAATCTCATGATCGTTTCTAACCACTCGTGGTAGATCGTTAATGTAAATTAAAAACAAGAACGGTCCTAGTATTGATCCTTGTGGTACACCCATTTTTACCACTGACCCCGGAGAACGTTTTCCATTAACATCAACTCTTTGAATTCTGTTACTTAAGTAAGAATTAAGAAGTTCAAGAGCAATCCCTTTCACACCATAGTGGTTTAGTTTCCTGACTAACGTTTCATGGTGCACACAATCAAACGCCTTAGATAGGTCACAAAAAATGCCTAAGGCGTCATGTGACTGTTCCCAATTTTCAAAAATATGTGATATTAACTCAACACCCGCGTCGGTGGTTGAGCGACCCTTTGTAAAACCGAATTGTTTATTGTCTAGTAAGTTGTTTAGTTCAAAATGTCTTTGCAGTTGATTAAGCATAAGTTTTTCAAAGATTTTACTAAATGTAGGTAGCACTGATATCGGTCGAAAGTTAGTAGGGTCAGAATGACTACCTGATTTAAATAAAGGTGTTATTTTACTATGTTTCATTAAGTCAGGGAACTCACCACAGTCAATGCATTGGTTGAATATAAAAGCTAGATCTGGTGCGATAAGATCAATTACGGATTTTACAACGGCAACAGAAATGCCCCAGAGGTGCGTGGTTTTTTTTACATTTATCATTTTAAAAGCTTTGACAATGTCATTTTAATTAAACAATGTTTTGAACTCAGGTACATTTTCTTTAAGTAGTGACTCTGCGATTATGTGCGAAGAGTTCAAAGACTTTGTAGTAGAGACTGGAATGTCGGTAAAAAATGTTTCAAATGCTTTGGCCACATCATCATCTTGGTTAATGATTGTGTCGTTAACATTTAGATTGAATACATTGTTATGTGTTTTGACTCTTCCGGTCTCACTATTAATTACTTTCCAAGTTGCTTTGATTTTGTCTTGACTAATTTTGATTTTTGAGCTTATATATTGGGATTTAGCAATACGACAGACTTTTTTGAAAATTTTCGAGTATTTTCTAACTTTTTCTTTGAACTCTTCACTGAAGTTATATTGTTTTTCACTATAAAGATCGTACAATGTTTGCCTGCTTTTATGAATACCCGCTGTTGCCCACTAACTGAATTTAGAACTGCCAGAGACCATAATCGACTTGGATGTAAAAATAACAGAGGCAGAGGCATTGATTCTGTTGTTTGCTACTTATTACTTAACAAGCAAAAAAGGGGTTTAGAACACAAACATTCTTAATACATAATATTATGTTAGTACTAATTAAAAATTCAAATTAGTATCTTCACTCATGAATGACAATCCTAAAATAGTATATTTTTTAATCAAGTTACATCAAATTTTCATCAAATAATGTCAAATACTTGACTCAAGACCATGTTAATGATAAAAATATATTAAACAATATCACAATACTCCTATTGCCAGTCATGCAAGTTTTTTTGCTAAACAGAGGTCCATAAATATGGCTTCCAAGCATCAACATCTCTTCAGCCATGCACCTGAATTGATTACTCAAGGGAATGATGTGTTCAGTATGGTGGGTAATATAAGGTTCCTTCCTCATGTACATTGTGTATACTATGGGTACATTCAATCTGTCTTTTACCCAATCTGCAGCATTTCCTGAAAAATTGACTGAAAATTGATCAAAGAATTTGTATTTTCTTGTGTCTTCAACCAAAAAAATTGAGAATATTATGGGACAATTAAACTACCGACAGATGTTACGGCACAGTCAGTCATAAATGACCTCTAGAGCTGATCCTCACTGACATTTTGTGTGTGGCAACATAGATGTTTCTACTATATCTGGGTGTTACATAGTTCCCATAATTTAAGCTTTGGGACTATTTAAAAAAAAAAACAATATGATGTCATGTACTTCAATTCTTCAAAAAACAAAATTACTCACAGAAACTGTTGGCAGTATTACTGAATTTGTAAGTTACATTAAAAACTTGTTTTAATTTTGCTGTTGAAAAGAGTAACATTTCCATCTGTAATATTCAAAATGATCATAAAAGTAATTTATACGAGTGTTCAATTATTTTATGCTACAATTCACATTACTTACCAATATAGCATGGTTATCAGCATATTTATCAGTATCAGCATAAGGCACTGTAACAAGATTTTCAAACCCCCTCAAATTTATAAATGCCAATAGGTTTGTTGCTATACTGTTTAGGAAAATAGAAAGAGCATTAGTCTCTTCCTCTGTTAGACATCTATTTCCCATATAAACTGATAAACATTCTGCATCAGCATCTGAAATTGATAGTTAAATTACTGAAATTACTACCTATTATGTATGAATCTGATGATGATGATGATCACCATAATAAATACCTAATTAGGCAAACTTACAGGTTGTTGCTCTAGACAAAAACCAATTACGGTCAATGTCAACTCCAACTGCTATTTTGTTTGAAGGACATTTCTTTAGTGGAAAGAATGACTTTCTATTTTTATTCCATAATCTGTCCTGCAAAGTTATAACATCCATGTAAAACTTGTAATGATCACATTATTTATATTAGCTGATAAAACTTGGTCAGTACTCACTTCTTTCATACTAAATTCATAACCATCCGGATTAAAAACAGGCATAATGTAGAAATCATATGTTGCTAACAGAATATCCTGAGGATTTTCCAGCAAAGTGTTAAGAAAATTCAAAACAATTGCTATAGACATCCAATCTCTCCCTTGTTCACCACCCAGTATAAATACTGCTGGTTTGTTTTCACCAGATGATAGTTTTACTAGCAACATCTCTCTCTTCTCGTATGTACTTTCCATGTCTATTTTCTGTAGTGCTGAATGCTTTTTACATTTACTATGAACCCATTTCACAATTTGGTTGTAACTCAGGAAACTTTCTGTTATATCTGGATTAGGTGAGTTTTTATAAAATTGGTGTATATTGTTTAATTCACTTTGTCTGGAAACCATCAAAATGTTTAACCACCGACTGTTTAAACTTACTGACACAGTTACTACCACGTATTATACAAAAACTATGCTCAAGTAAAAGTCTTAACTCTGACTTAAACATAGGTTTTGTTAATATAAACGTAAATATGTTTCTTACATCAGATAATTATCAACATTACTATATTCCATGTATTTCTCTTGTAGTTTCATTTCAAACTCCTCTGTGCAGCATCCATTAACAGCAATATCCATGGGAATGGCAGCATTATTGGTGATTCCATTCAGGAAGATAATATTATCTTGTTTCAAGTACATATCATACAAAACTTTCCTTTCATTTGCATTAAAAGCTGTTACGCTGTATAAAGAGTATTGCTCAATATGCTGTAAAGTACTTTTAATTATAAACATGCAAAGAAATAGTAGTAACATTATTATCTCAGAAATATTATCAGTTTGACATCACTTCAGTGTGGCTATGGGCATGGTAAATCAAAGAGTATTGTTTAATAATCCCATTCCACAAATATTGTAAATGTCAAAGTTTAGATGTTAAGATATTTATATGTCTAGATGTTTGTGTTTAAATTCCACTGCAAGTAATAGTCCAATTTGGGTGAAACTAGAAATATTTATTGTTTATTACGTATAGTTGTATGTACTTTGTACATATGCTACTTTCTATCCGGGAAAATCAACAGGACCGGGCTGAAGCTAGTAAACAAATATTTTCTTGAGAACTTTAATGTCAATATGACTGAGCGAGTTCGGGTTGGGTTTTTCAATGTAAAATTACAAATCATAGGTAGCAATTTTTTGGTGATATTATAAAAGCTTAGAATCCCTGAATGTTTTTAAAACACCCAAAAAGTATGAAATACTGTATTTCGATTTTTAATTTGAAAATCCAACCCAAACTAGCTTAAACACAAATTTGTTACTTTAAATTATTTTTTATGTGCGCGAAGCTCAGATTGCATGCCATGTCTGTGCCAATTTTCATCGCAAAATCGCAAGACGGTTAACGTTTCCACTGTCAGTTTAACCGTGCTTTGAATGAAAATTGGCAGATATAATTTTGCATTTACCAATTGGTGAATATTTTCAGGGTCCAATGCAGATGGGTGGAGGTCCACCGCCGGGCAACGGGCCGCAGGGTCCGGGAGGTGGGCCGCCGCACGGGCACATGCCGCCGCACCACGGCATGATGCCGGCCGGGCCGCACTCCTCGCAGTACGGACACGCGCCGCCAGGAGGCGCGCCCGCGCCGCCCTCCGCGCAACCTGCGCCCTCCCCGCAACCCACCTCCGCGCAACACCCACCCTCCGCACAAACCCCTCCTCACGGCCAACCACCTCCCCCGGTGACATCGTCCGCTAACGGCGCCGGCGGCGGCCCGCCATCCTCCTCCCCGATGCAAGGCTCGATCCCCGCGGCCGGCCCCGACAATCTTATCGCTCTACAGCGCGCCATCGACTGCATGGAGGAGAAGGGCTTGCAGGAGGACCCGAGGTACTCCCAGCTGCTCGCGCTCCGAGCCCGTTCCAACCCGCAGGATCCTTCCAAGGGCCTGTTCTCGAACAACCAGCTGTGTCAGTTGAAAGCTCAGATCACCGCTTACCGGAGTCTCGCGCGGAACCAGCCGCTGACGCAGCAGATCGCGATGATAGCGGCGGGCAAGCGCGACGGTCCGTCGGAGTCTCCGACGCCGCCCGCGCAGGCTCCCTACGAGGGGCAAGGCCAGCCCCCGATGCCGGGGCAGGGCCTGGCGGGGAGCAAGCTGCAGGGGGACCCCGCGCGCGGCGGCGGAGGGGCGCCGCCTACTCCTCTGCCGATGACAGGGCAGATGGCTCCTCCAACGCAATTGACTCCGCCTCTTGTTAATCCTGTGAGTTAATTTTATATGAACTCTGCCTAATATTTCAAACAAGATTCATAATAGGATAATGATAATGTATAGATAAGTATCTCATGCTGTTAGTAATAGTAAGGTGCATAATAGTGTGGGCCTTTTTTTTAAGTTATTTCTCGTTTTGTGGTTTTTTTTTCTTGTTACTCTTTTTCGTTTTCATATTTTTTATGTTCATTTTTTGTTTTTCCAGCCGATGGGTGGCGCTCCGATTCGTGGGTCAGCACCGCTTCGTCCACCTGGACCCGGTGGGGCTCCCGGAGCTCAACAGAATCCAAATCAGGTACATTTATGTCTAATCTTTTGCTTGCTCTTTCAACATGAAGTGAGTTGAAAAGTTGAATGATTTTTTTCTATTTCACAGCCTGGCATTCCAGTACCGGGTGCAAAACAGAATCGAATCACGAGCATACCGAAACCAGTGGGTATTGATCCAATACAGATACTCACTGAGAGAGAAAATAGGTATGAAATTCCTATTTACATCTTAATGTTCCAATGTTTCAAAATGATAAGAGAATAGTTTATATTGCAAAAGATGTATTTGTTTGTGTGTTTTTTTTTGTATTTATGTGAGGATCGGCGTCACAGCTGTCCATGAATATTTATTTATTTATTATCATACAGAAATATGGCTTGGCATTGAAACGATTATAATACTTGTTTAGGATTGCGGCGCGCATTGCTCTACGAATGGAGGTGCTATCCAATTTACCGGCGAATATTCCAGAAGACCTGCGTTTACAAGCGCAGTTGGAACTACGGGGACTGCGTGTCCTCAATTTCCAGAAACAGCTGCGAGCTGAGGTTTGTCCTGTTTTTTGACTGGTTCTTGTAGAGTTTGATTAACCACTTTGCTCTTCTAATTTAAAATAAAGATCAGTTAGTTAGTTGGTAATGAATGGAGAACATTTAATCATATGATGTGAGCATAATAGACAAATCTATCACCACAGAAGTCAGCTATCAATTTGGCTTGCGATTCGCTTACAAATACATTTTTTAACCCATAAATTACTATGACCACTACCTTGCTTACTAGATCCTAGGCCAAGTCCGTCGTGATACGACCCTAGAAACCGCCGTCAACATCAAAGCGTACAAACGCACCAAGCGTCAAGGATTACGCGAGGCGCGCGCTACAGAAAAACTCGAGAAACAGCAGAAACTCGAGGCCGAAAGGAAGCGAAGGCAGAAACACCAGGAGTTCTTGCAAACTGTACTTCAACATGGTAAGTCAATTCTGTTTTAACGGCGCTGTATGTTTGTCTGTGGCCTTGTAAATATTTTTTTTTTTTTTTGACTTCAGCCAAGGACTTCAAGGAGTACCATCGCAACAACGTAGCCAAACTGTCCCGTATAAACAAAGCCATAATGAACTACCACGCGAACGCAGAAAGGGAGCAGAAGAAAGAGCAAGAGCGCATCGAAAAAGAGCGTATGCGGCGGTAAGCTATGAACATAATAGACTCACGCCTACCCGATTTTATTTTATTGATGTCTCAACTAGACTTCGATTATTATAATATTGGTCCTTTACGATATTCCAAGACATGATCGAAGTTCCACTCCAATCATATACTGATTCACTCCAATCATATACTGATTGGAGTGGAACTTCGAAAGATCGGCGTCCTATTTATTATTTTTAATAGCAAAGATACCCGACACAGGTTTACACAATTAAAGGTGCATTAGAAGAATAAAACTAAGTGATCCCATAATTAAAGGGCACCACAGCTTGCGTAGGAAAGGC
Organism: Eulithis testata; assembly: GCA_947507515.1. Lineage (NCBI taxonomy): Eukaryota > Metazoa > Arthropoda > Insecta > Lepidoptera > Geometridae > Eulithis > Eulithis testata. The sequence goes on along the minus strand of OX382196.1, from coordinate 8,798,887 downwards.
CTTTTCATTCATCTACTGATGTTTCACTTTCTCAGTTTGATGGCGGAAGACGAAGAGGGCTACAGAAAACTGATCGATCAGAAGAAAGACAAGAGATTGGCTTTCCTCCTGGCGCAGACGGATGAGTACATCGCCAGTCTCACGGACATGGTGAAAATGCACAAACAGGAGCAGAGGAAAAAGCAAGTCGAAGAGGAAAGAAGGAAGAGGGTTTGTTTTTTTTTCGTTCGCGTATTCTTTAGCCTAATCAACTTGTCTATTGTTACCGTAACTAAAGAGCTAAATATTTATTTATAATATTTTTGTAGAAATCACGAAAGAAGAAGCTCCTGGAAGGCGGAGAAATGGACGCTATGGATGACAACTCGCAAACTTCTGACCAGCGCGTTAGCGTTATGGATCCTAAGTCGGGCGAGGTACGCAACTAACTTATAATCAAAAAGCCCTGTGGCCGAGCTGCTTTGTAAATCCATATAAATAAAAAACGTGCGTCAGTTCATTGATCGACTAGTCATAATGCGCACCACGTACATTTTGTTGAAGTGTATAGTCGTCAGAATCAAGAAACTGAATATACAATACTACGATTGTACATTCTTCAGCCGCACGGCCACAGCGCTGACTTTGCACTTTGCGGTGACGGTACCCTTAAATGTTTTTTCCTATTTAGACATTGAAAGGAGAAGAGGCACCATTGCTGTCCCAGCTCAAAGCTTGGATGGAAACTCATCCAGGCTGGGAACTCCTCTCAGACTCCGAGGATTCTGGAGACGATAGCCAGGATGATGATGGTGAGTAATAAATTATATCAACAATATCATTTTAAATTATAAAATAAAAGTGCGCATGGACACTTAATTTGCGCGGCAGCGCACGCAGTCCCATACTACTCAATACAAAGCAAACAATGCTGACACTGCTCGCCATTTGTGCGCCGTTAAAACTATTATTAATATATAATATATTCTAATATGCTTGTAATACCTAGTGTGTATGAACGCTGAAATAAAGACTGAATTTGTCCAAGAACTCTTAGAATTTCATTTTTTTATTAATTATCTATTTATAAAATTATATACTTTCTTAACACTTCTTTCCGCTTAGCAAGGAACTGGTCAAAAAAACAAACTTTCAAAGAATCTCTACAGTCTAACCTAAAGTCATTTCTGTTTTATTGATATTACCTAGAAAGCAGAAAGAAGCCTGAGAGAGAAAAGACGGAAGAAGAAAAAGCGCGTGAGGCGATCAAGAAAGCTAAAGTTGAAGACGATGAGTATAAGACTGAAGAGCAAACTTACTACAGGTACTTCAAGTCCCTTTGAAGGTCCAGGCCTTTACATCTATTGAAGATGATTTATACAGCGTCAGGAGGCAACCTATGCCTACACTTAACGGGATACTGCAGTGCCTGGGACAATGTTTAGATAGAGTAGGCTTGCCCAGCACCTATACCATCCTCTCAGCCTAATGGCCAGGACCCCATTATGAAATACAGTTTATTTGCGTCTTGTTTACCCAATAGGATGTTTATGTTTAGGCTTCTTCATTTTCCAACGCTTCTAAGGGTTATTATTTTTCAGTATTGCGCACACGGTCCACGAATCTGTCACTGAGCAGTCCAGCATTCTGGTTAACGGCAATCTCAAAGAATATCAAATTAAGGTAAGCTAAACAGAATATCGCGGAAACTCAGTCGCATGATTAGGCCCAATTTATTCTGAAAGTGTTTGAAGACTATGTTCAGCAGTAGACTTATAATGAAATCGGAATGCTAATATTACTTTGGTGAATGGTTTGTATAACACTTTATTTTCTTCAGGGTCTAGAATGGCTGGTATCACTTTTCAACAACAACTTAAACGGAATCTTGGCCGATGAGATGGGTCTCGGCAAAACCATCCAGACCATTGCACTGGTCACATACCTAATGGAGAAGAAGAAAGTCAACGGGCCTTTCCTTATCATTGTGCCGCTCAGGTGAGACTGAATAATACCCTTCTGGTCCTTGCTGACCATTCTTCTCGTCAAGTACGAAAATTGTATCTCGCTGTGTTGCCAGCTTGGTAGGCGGCCGCGGTATACGGCGCTGTTGCCGATTCGTGCAAATACCGATATTACACTTTCAAGAACCGGTTATCGAGTATAAGACTAAGAAAAGTGAATGAGTAAATCTCGGTCGAATTTAGCATACGGCCCTTGATACTAGTTTAGTATGTAACGTGATTTTTGTCTTTTTGTTGGATAATGTTTTTTTTTTATCAGTACGCTGTCCAATTGGGTGCTTGAGTTCGAGAAATGGGCGCCAACTGTGAATGTCGTCTCATACAAGGGATCGCCTCAAGCGCGTCGTCTTGTCCAAACGCAATTGCGATCCACAAAATTCAACGTGTTGCTGACTACTTACGAATACGTCATCAAAGACAAAGGCGTTCTTGCTAAGGTAAATCATATGTGAAAGCAATAAAGGCTGTCTCATAAATGGCGCTCTTCTTGACATGGTGTACGATACGAGGATATGATTTAGTTTGGATAATGCATTTTTATCCGTCTTACTACAAAATGCTGCTATTTTGATTAATAAAAAATGAATAATAAATACCCCAACAGGTGTCATGGAAATACATGATAATCGACGAGGGCCACCGAATGAAGAACCATCATTGCAAACTGACTCAAGTGCTTAACACTCACTACATTGCCCCGCATCGCTTACTTCTGACCGGAACACCGCTACAGAACAAATTGCCTGAGTTGTGGGCGCTGTTGAATTTCCTTCTGCCGTCTATTTTCAAGAGCTGCTCGACTTTTGAACAATGGTTCAATGCCCCGTTCGCTACTACTGGAGAAAAGGTACAAAAAAAACGTCATTATAATTTCTAGTAGGCACTGTCTTAACCCTTTTCCACATCCCTCCATACTCAGCACGACACTTCATGCGACGTTGCCAGGTCGCTTTCTTGGCCCACTTTCCCAGCATCTAAAATGAATTTGGACCACTAATCGTTTGTAATACCGCGTGTACACTATGCCCATGCCGCTGGCGGCATTAATGCCGCGGACTTATTGCCACAGCAACATCGCCTTTATTCTCACTAAGCAGCTAGGGCATGAACTTGGCAATGTTGCTGTGGCAATAAGTCCGGAATTAATCGCGGCATTAATGCCGGCAGCGGCATGGGCATAGTGTGAACGCCGTAAAGAATAAAGGCGATGTTGCTGTGGTTATAAGTCCGGAATTAATCGCGGCATTAATGCCGGCAGCGGCATGGGCATAGTGTGAACGCGGTAAAGAATAAAGGCGATGTTGCTGTGGCAATAAGTCTGGAATTAATCGCGGCATTAATGCCGGCAGCGGCATGGGCATAGTGTGAACGGGGTATGAGACGTTGCGAAGCTCACACTTAGCAGCCCTATCGATTTTTTTACGACAAAATATTTTTCATGCGGCGATGCCAGCTCACTTTTCCAACTGTCATTTTTCGAGCATGAATGTTCAGAACCGATGTCGTAACAACTCGCGTGACGTTGCCAGCTCGCTTTTCCAGCAGCTCTAAATTCAAAACCTGAAGGTCTGTGATCATTCGCGTGATTGTTTACGCGTGATGTTGCCTTCTTCCAGGTGGAGTTGAACGAAGAAGAGACGATTCTTATAATCCGTCGTTTGCACAAAGTGCTACGTCCGTTCTTACTGCGGCGTCTCAAGAAAGAGGTGGAAAGCCAACTGCCGGACAAGGTGGAATACATCCTCAAATGCGACATGTCGGGTCTACAGCGAGTTTTGTACAAGTGAGTATGCAATAGGAAGAAAGAAAAGACGATTTCTGTATTTTGTTTTCAGTTAACAATTACTTAACTGATGAATACATGGGCGTGTATCTAACTATGAGTTTCCACCAACGAAATATCTACACAAAATCCTTGTATGGATTGTGTGTTCAAATCTCCCAACACTTACAAGTTGTTTATGTTTACTGATCTAGCTGCATAACAAAAAATACAACGTTTCCACCGCAGCATAACATGTTTTACAATCGTAAAACATGTTATGCTGCGGTGAAAACGTTAGCCCGACGAAACAGATCCGTTGGTATGGATCGCATTGCGAATGTTTTTTGGTGGAAACCCACAATTATGTCACATTTGGATGAACCTCTGACTACCTCATAAAAATACGCAATTGATATTGACTATGTACTAAACAAGTACCGAGATATATGTATAACGTGCCTAGCTCTACAGTTGTGCGTGAACATAGATTTTTTTCAAATTTATCTTCCTCAGTCTGTATCTAGAGATCAGAGGTAATGTCTACGATTTTCTTTGGTGATTGTCATGAGCCTAGTCAATTAAATATAAATAAATAAATATAAATATTCACGGACACTTAACACAACGCCTTCTAGTCCCAAACTAAGCAAAGCTTGTACGATAGAAACAAGATGGCTGATAGAATACATACATTCATTAATTTTTTGTAAATACATACTTATAATACATAGAAACACCCGGACACAGAACAAACATCTATGTTTAATTGTTTAATTTGTTTCAGACACATGCAATCCAAAGGCGTGCTCCTAACCGACGGCTCAGAGAAGGGTACAAAGGGCAAGGGCGGGGCGAAGGCTCTCATGAACACTATCGTACAGCTCCGCAAGCTGTGCAACCATCCCTTTATGTTCCAGCACATTGAGGAGAAGTTCTGTGACCATATTGGTTCTAGGGGCGGCGTCGTCTCGGGGTAAGTTCGGAGAATTCTAGATATAAGGATCTACATTATTTTAAAAGCAATGTGGGAAAGCGCACTTTCTCTTTTGTTTGCACTTTATGAAGCTTGCCGTCTATCCCGCTAGGTTTGTTTGTACCAGATATTTGGCGATCACAACAACCAAGGTCTCGGGACTGAGAGTTCTGTGACAACATCAGCTCCGTCGGTAGCATTGAAATTGTGCGTACTCACTAGTTAGGCTATATATATATGTGGAATCGGATGGGGGTGGCGAATACGAAAACACTTTGTTGATCTTCTTAATTTTATTTGATGGAAGTCTTTTTACACGCAGCTTCGTCGTAGCCGGTAGCGCCAATCACACTCATTCCTTTAAAAAAATCATTCAATCATCTTTCAGTCGTTTCACTCGTTCCCAATCTTTCTACGTTCCATTTCACACACAAATCTCACGTTCCGTTCTCTTTCATAAAATCCACTTCCTACAACTCGGCCCTCCTGCCTTTGTCTGGCCTCAGACAATCACACCTCTCATACAAACCTCTCATACAACAATTCTCACTCACATACCATCTTACTTCATACACACCTTCATACATCTTAAACATCTTACATTAAAAGTTAACATTTTTTACCATAGGTAGGTACTCTAAACATTCAACTTTTATTCTAGTCTTAAATCTTTTAGTAACATGGGTATATAAAGTTAAGTATGCAATTTAACATCTTTATCAATTTAGGTTTGTAATATTTTAGAACAATAATAAAGTTACACAATCTTTACTCTTAATATTAGGGCATCTTAGTATTAAATATTAAACAATAGGTACACAATCAAACATTCATCACCTTTCAATACAAAAATAGTTCTGTTGACAAAACAAAAACTAACCTTTGACCTGAAAATTACTTTTCCTCATCGTTAACATAGTCTGGCCATGCCTTCATGTAGTCAGAAGATGTTGTAGTCTTATTAGGTCCTTCGGCTTGAGAGTCCGCTTTCTCTACATCATATCGGTTATTTCTCTTCATCTTGGTGATCCTATAAGGTCCTAAGAACTTGGGCTTGATTTTCATGCCAGTACCAAACTGAGTCCTCTTTATACAGACAAGTTCTCCTTCTTGATATGTGTTCGTAGGTTTCCTCTTTTTGTCAAAATTCTTTTTATTCTCTTCTTGGACATCCAATATTTGTTTTTTTGCATTTATTCTTAGGTTTTCTCTGTCTTGTATGAAACTATTTCTTTCCTCTTGTTTCAACAATTCAAACAGTTCAAGGTCTTCTTTTCTCTTCATTTTAGTACCTAAAAACAACTCAAATGGTGTTGTGTTTATACTTCGTTGGTATGTACTGTTCATTGCCCTTTGAACTCTGCTAATCAGCTTGTACCACTGCATTGGTTTTTCTATGGAAAGTTTCGTCAAAACTGCTATCAGCGTCCTGTGTATTCTCTCTACTTGCCCATTTCCTCTTGGAACTCCAGTTGTAATAGTGATATGCTCAATATTCTCCTCATCACAGAAGTTAGTGAAGTCGTGGCTTGTAAAAGCAGAACCTCGGTCTGTGATTATTCTTCTTGGATTTCCAAATGTGCTTTGGTAAATACTCATCTTGTTTAGAACTTCTTGGGCTGATGTAGTCTTTGTCGGGAATAACCATACAAACTTTGTGAAACCATCGACTACAGTAAGTATGTAGTTATACTGCTTACGTGTCTCCGTCATTGGTCCAATATGATCCAGATGAAGGGTATCCAGCGGTGTATCCCCCTTCTCAATTGGATTAAGGAATCCTTCCTGCTTCCCGCTCTTCCTGGATGCTAACAAACATGGTATGCACGTAGAAATAAAATCTTCTACCTTTTTACCTAGCTGAGAGATGTAGTACTCTTTACCAATCAACTCTATGGTTTTCTTCTTAGCAAAATGACCATTCTCATGAGCTCTCTTGATGATCTCTAGCTCCATCCTTGGTGGTACCACCACTTGTTGTTCAGGTCCCTTGCACAAAACTCCCCCGTGTAGGCAAAAGTCATTGAAAGGTTTTTCTTCTTTCAAAATCTTTATGATTGCCTTCAATCCATCATCACACTCTTGTGCACGTCGTAAATCACTATGCAGGTCTGAAAATATGGTTGCCACATATGGGTGTCTGCTAAGAGCATCAGCATGTCTCATCCGTGATCCATCTCTATGCTCTATCTCATAGTCATAGTCTTGTAGGAACAAAATCCACCGTACCACTCTAGTAGATGTTGCCAAGTCTTTTTTATTGAGTGTCATCTGAAATGCTTTACAATCTGTCACAATCTTAAAATGTTTTCCATACAAGTAGTGCCTGAACTTCTTTATACCTTCAATAATGGCTAAGGCTTCTAACTCATAACTCGTATATCGGCTTTCAGCATCAGATGTTTTTCTGCTCATGTAGTGTACAGGATGCAACTCATTGTTCTCTTTCTGCATCAATATTGCTGCATAAGCTACACTGGAAGCATCTGTGTGAAGCTCTGTTTCAGCACTTGGCTCATAAATTTTCAAGACAGGTTTGCTTGCCAATTTCTCTTTCAAAATCCTGAAAACAATTTTATGCTCATTTTTAAATTCAAACTTCGTATCTTTTTTCAACATTTCAGTCAACGGTCTTGCAATCAGTGCATAATTCTCGATGAACTTTCTGAAGTATGAACAGAGTCCTAGAAAACTGTGTAGCTGCTTCTCATTTTTGGGTTCTGGAAATTTCATCACAGCATCCGTCTTAGCTGGTGATGGCTGGACTTTACCGTCTTCAATTACATAGCCCAAATATTCCACTCTCCTCACCAAAAGCTGAGACTTCTTCCAATTGATTATCAACCCATACTCTGCAGCTGTTCTCAATACTTCTTTTAGTCTCTCAACAGCTTGTTCTTCACTGATCGCTGGAATTAGTAAGTCGTCTATGAAAATTATGACAATACCTCTTGTTATTAAATCTCGAAATATAATCGAAATAAATCTTGTAAAAACTTTAGGACATGTGGATAAGCCAAAAGGTGCTTTTAAAAACTCAAATTGAGACTTCATTGTTACAAAAGATGTATACTTAATTGAATCTTCATGAACTTTGAGGTGAAAGAATCCATTTTTTAAGTCTAGTGCAGAAAAAACTCTTGCTTCTGCCAGTTTGTCTACATGATCATCGATGATAGGTAATGGATATTCATCTTTCAAAATTTTCTTATTTAGCAACCTGTAATCCACACATATTCTAAGTTTACCATCTTTTTTTCTCACAAGTACTAGTGGGCTAGCATACTCAGAAAAACTCACCCGAATTATGCCTTCCTTGAGCCACTCATTCATTTGCTCATCTATTTCTTGTTGCTCCTTTGGAGAAACTCGCCGTGGTCGTGATGCTACTGGGATGTCGTCTTTCAATGTGATTTTTAGATCAATTGGAGCTTCTTTCGTCTGACATGGTTTGTACTCGTCCACTAACCTTGCCACATTTCGTCGTACATCTTCCTCCAGAATATGACCTAAAGAATCAACAGAACACTGAAAACATTCTATCTCATTGATCCAAGAATCATGAGGTTTCATCCACACATATCCGTCTTTCATGATTGTGACCACACTTCGTAAGAATTCGTGCCCTAATATTATCTTATACGGCATAGAGTCTCTATTGATAATATAAAACCGCACGCCATAGTATCTCCGGTTGTCAATCTCAATGTCCGTAATAAAACTTCCTTGTGTACGCACTGCCGCAAATCCTAAGCCGGTAAGCGTAATGTCTTTATCTTCGCTGCACTGAGGTGAACCAATCTCGTCGTAAAAGTCATTGGAAACCAAGTTTATTTCACTGCCTGAATCTATCAAAGCACTGTCTCCGCATCTTAGATCTACGACCGCACTATTTCCAACGCACTTTAACCGGAACCCGCACAAAAACCTAACCCATTTTATAGGTTTTCCGCAATGTTTATCTTCTTTTTCTCGTTTGTTTACATCCAAAACATTGAACTCGCCGCCATGACAGTTTTGAGCCTCCGCCATTTTGAATGAACTGTCCATATCGTCGCTTGTCACGCCCCCTAGCGCTGCCGCCGCTGTAGATGTGATGAATGAACGTTTGTTAGAACTGTTTCCGCTGAAGCCTGCCGATGGTGAACGATGGTTGCCGACCGTCGCCGTTTCCGGAACTTTCTTCGTGGGACACGTAGAACCAACATGGCCGAACTCGTTGCATTTGAAACATTTGAGGCCTTTGTCTTTTGATGGACAATCTGATGATGCATGCCCTATTTCCCCACAGCTGTAGCACCGTATCATTCGCCTGTTTCTTATTGTTTTCAGCTTACTCGTCGTTGCAGTTGCAGAAGCAGTAATTTCTTTATTTTTCATCATTTTGGTCTTGATGGTTTCATAAATTTTCAATTTTTCTTTCAATTCGTTGTACGTAGTGACTCCGTATAGCATCATTTTGTGGTTTTCGGCATCGGGTATTCCGTCGATGATGTACTTTATTGCCACGTAGTCTGGCATCTTGCCTCTTTTACCCAATTCTTTCATGGTAAACATGTAATCGATGCAACTTTCATCGGGCTTCTTTTTTCTTGAACTCATCAATTCGTGAATCGTCTTACTGTCAACGGTGTCGGGAAACTCTTTGTACAACGCCGTCTTCAGGTCTTCCCAAGTCTTGAATGTTTTCTCCGCTTTCAACCAAAGGGCCGCAGTGCCGGTGAGGGAACGTCGTGCCACCAGAAGCTGCTGTAGAGAGGACCAACCAAATATTTCAGCATTGTCCTCCACGTCGCTAACCCATTGTGATACAGGATACGTCTTGTCCTGGCCGTCGAATTTAGGTATCAGCTCCGCCGTCATTTGAAGCATGTTGTAGGGCGTCGTCTTCTCATCGCTAATGCCGGTGCTGCCCGCGTCTTCGTAGTCGTCTTGCCGGCTCTTACGTCTTTCGTCTTTTTTCCCCATATTTCCTCCGTCGTCGTAGAAATATTGCCGGGAAGAACCGGTGATGATTAGCAACAATGGCGCCTGCCGCGTGTGCCGTCTTTTTGCACGCCGTGTTTTCGCACGAAGTACGCCGCTCCCACGCGATCCTTGTTATTATTCAGATCCCGGACGAGCCCCCAATTTGTGGAATCGGATGGGGGTGGCGAATACGAAAACACTTTGTTGATCTTCTTAATTTTATTTGATGGAAGTCTTTTTACACGCAGCTTCGTCGTAGCCGGTAGCGCCAATCACACTCATTCCTTTAAAAAAATCATTCAATCATCTTTCAGTCGTTTCACTCGTTCCCAATCTTTCTACGTTCCATTTCACACACAAATCTCACGTTCCGTTCTCTTTCATAAAATCCACTTCCTACATATATATGCGCATTTTTCTGTATATTCTCTAAGAAAATAACATGTATATTTCAATACAGATGTGATTTATACCGTGCGTCGGGTAAATTCGAGCTATTGGATCGCATCCTACCCAAACTGAAACGCAGCAACCACAGAGTGCTAATGTTCTGTCAAATGACGCAATGCATGACCATCATTGAAGACTTCCTCTCTTACCGGGCCTTTTCTTATTTGAGGTAAGTAAAATAAAAATTCTCAAAAAATCAAACAAAGATTTGAACTTTTTTGGCAATGTTTTATAGTGCAGGTACTGGGGTTCCGGGATTGAGAAAAATAATAAAACCGCGTTGTTAGAAAATAAGACCGCTCAGATGGTAAGAACTTGCGCGCGCGTCGCCTCGAAAGGGAATTATGCGTATTTCTTTTGTGGAAGAAAAAAGTGGTTGCTTTTGTTTATGGACTGTTTCTATTAATCTTACTCATACGAGTTTATTACTAACTAGCGACCCGCCCCGGCTTCGCACGGGTGCAATGCAGTGATGATGATGATGTATTATACATATAAACCTTCCTCTTGAATCACTCTATCTATTAAAAAAACTGCATCAAAATCCGTTGTGTAGCTTTAAAGACCTAAGCATACATACATAAGGACAGACGCGGGAAGCGACTTTGCTTTATACTATGTAGTGATTGTAGTATTTCATTGAATGATATATTTACTCTCAGACTGGACGGTATGACAAAGGCGGAGGATCGTGGAGAGCTACTGAAGAAGTTCAACGACCCCAACTCGGAATACTTTATCTTCCTGCTGTCGACGCGCGCCGGCGGTCTCGGCCTCAACTTGCAGAGCGCTGACACTGTCATCATATTTGATTCTGATTGGAATCCGCATCAAGTTCGTTTAATGTTTAGCCCAGTTAAATTAGCATTTCACCAAAACCGTTTATCTTCTACAATATTGATCATACATGCAAACAGCAAAAACCCATAGAAAACGAGATATTTGCAAAAGCTCACTTTTTGTGATCTTTGACCTTGAGATTTTAATGGACGCGGACACCCTACCATATGTAGGTTTTGAGACAACTTTTAGGAAGTCAAGATACAAGTTTATACGAGTTTATAGCTTGGTATCTCTATTCCGAGATTCTTACCTAATTTTGACTAATTTGACTGAACTAGTTTGAATAGACTACCACCTACGTCTTGTGAGAGACTTTACTTGCAATGATTGAGGTCCATGAGTCTATGTCCAGCAGTGAACTTCTACAAACTGATAATGCTGATTTTGAATGGTGCCACTTTCTTTGTTACAATTACTTATGTGAAGTTTATAAATCACTAGATTCCGCCCGCGACTTCGTTCGCGTCCCGTAGGATCCCGTTGATTTTCCGGGATAAAAAGTAGCCTATGTGTTAATCCAGGTCACGGACAATATATATTCCAAGTTTCATCCAAATCGCAGCAGTAGTTTTTTACGTGAAAGAGTAACAAACATCCATCCATCCATACTTACAAACTTTCGCGTTTATAATATTAATAGGAGTAGAATATTCTAATTGATATACCATTTCAAACATACTGGGATTCAAACGCATTATACCTATAAGAAAATAAATGTTTTGGTCAGGATCTGCAAGCTCAAGATCGCGCCCATCGTATCGGACAACGAAACGAAGTGCGCGTGCTGCGACTTATGACCGTCAACTCTGTAGAAGAGAGAATCCTTGCTGCTGCTAGGTACGTAGTTTATTGAATCGTTTATCATCACGATTGCCTACGATTCGAGACCTTTATAGCTGGATGGTAGTTATACAGCCACACACTGATATATCATGCAACTGCAGTCGACCTTTACCTATATTTTATAGGTTAGCGTCGATCGCTTACATACGTTCAACACCAAAGTAACGCTGCATGCCGCGCAGTGTAACTCGATAATACTTTTTGCTACCATCTACTCATAAAGCGATCAAAGTCATCATCATCATCGGCAGGCTGACTTCACCCACTGCGGGGCATAGGCCTTCCTTTGCTTGTGCCACTTTCCACAGTCCTGCTCTAGTCCAAGCATAATCCTAGAATGGGCAAAAAACTACGGCCTGGTTCATACCATTTTTTGTATCTTTCTTCTTACAAAGAATTACAGCGTTGTGGGATTCCCTAGTAATCTCAGCGCTTTTGCGACAGATAGAAATAAGTACTACATAAATTGCGTAGCCTCACTCGATTGTATGTAAACCACGCATGATGTCACATAGGCCGCAGTCGCAGCAATTTATTTTATTCGGTTTGCATTATAAAATGTTTAAATTGCTATCAAATACTAAAGGTACAAACTAAACATGGACGAAAAAGTCATCCAAGCTGGTATGTTCGATCAGAAGTCCACCGGTTCTGAGCGGCAACAGTTCCTGCAAACTATTTTGCATCAAGATGGAGATGATGAAGAGGTATGTTGTTTTAACTAAGTATATTTTTCACGTGCTTTTTGCGCTTGCTAAAGCGTATCTATGTAACCGTTGTAATCAAAAATATAATTTTCCTTTCCAAATCTGTCTGAACAAAAACTTAAAAAAGGTAAATAATTAAAAAAAGCTATAAATCTGAACAATTATTGTGACACCGATATCGGGTATTATCTTTACTATTTTCCCGACGATTATTTATGTACCCAACAGGAGGAGAATGAGTTACCAGAAGACGATCTGATCAACGAGATGATAGCCCGCTCGGAGGAAGAAATGGAGCTTTTCAAGCAGATCGATATCGAGCGCAAGAAAACCGAAACGCAAGCGCGACTTATCGAGGAGTCTGAACTGCCTGACTGGCTAGTCAAGAATGAAGATGAAGTGGTTTGTAACAAGGTAACACAGGTAGTTAGGACACAATGGTATTAGTAACACTTGCGTCGTATTTGTAATCTAATAATAGTCTTTAAACGCTTCTGTTTGTTTGTTTTTTGTGTTTTGAAGTGCCAATTGCCTGCCCACTCGACACAAAACATTGAGTTATAAATCCAACCTTATGATCACAGGGTCAAGGCTGGAACTACCTTGACGAAGACGAAACCCTAGGCCGCGGGTCACGTCAGCGTAAGGAAGTGGACTACACCGATTCTCTCACAGAGAAAGAATGGCTAAAGGCAATTGATGATGAATTCGATGAGGGAGAGGAAGAAGAAGATGATGACGATGATGAAGTACTGGATAAGAAGCGAAAGAAGGGAAGGAAACGACGGTATGCTTAATTTATACTTTATTTGCTAGGTACTAAAGAATACTTCTCTTTGTGAAAAAGTTCTTCCAGGGATTATACCTATAAAGTACAGCAGTTATTATGTATTAGCGATAAGTAGGTACCTACCTCTTTTAAAATGTTAGTGATCAAATTATGTCAGCCGTTCAGGAAGTTACTTTCAGTAGGTACCAACTACCTACTGTGCTGACTCGGTAACTAGGCTAAATGCATTTATGTAAGAATGTTTTCGTACTTCATTAATTTATTTTATTTAAATGTCACGGAGTCCGCCTCTTTTACATTACGCGAAGACCAGCCATCATTATGTACAGCTTTTTCTATGAAACAACCAGAGCGAGCGCGAAAAAAAATCCGCTATTCCATACAAAATACCTACTTGGCAAAGAACGGAACAGCAGATAACAGGCTCATATTATTGGACACTCATCCCCCGAAGTTCTCGATAGTTGTCTCCACAGTCTATACATCCGTAGTATAATAGAATTACATTGCTGTTTCGTTACAGCCGCCAAGAAGATTCAGATGAAGAAGAAGTGCCAACTTCGTCTAAAAAGAAAAGCAAAACTGAACTCAACCTGTTGAAAAAGCGCTTGAAAAGCATCATGAAGAAAGTGATTGAACACTCTGATGAGTAAGTATTGTTGTGTTATACCCCAACATGATATTTTGTGGTACCATACATGACCTCATGGCAGTGGTCTTACCTCTAAACCGTTTTTTTTTAACTTTTCCATATTAGTTGAAAAAATGAGTCAAAAAAAATTTATACAAATCAGTCACTTTGTATAATCATTTATCATACTGTTAGGAATCAGAAGCGGTTCCAAATAAAAAAACATAAGAAGTAGTATTTGAGGTAAAAACACATAACTTTAACAGCTGACAAACAGCTAACTTCCATAAATCGCATTAATGCTCATAGAAATCAGGATATGGCACTAAAAATGACGAGAAATCATCAGTTACACATACACATACTCATAAAACATAACAATTCCACATGATTATTGTATACATATAATAAAATATGCTGAAAAGTCTTTAATAATTTGTATTATTGGTGTAGGGGTGGACGGATACTCTCGGAGCCTTTCATGAAGCTGCCGTCGCGTCGCGAGCTCCCGGACTACTATGACGTCATAAAAAAACCGCTTGACATCAAGAAAATCATGAACAGGATTGAAGATGGAAAGGTAAGTTATTTGCTTTCATTCTATTCTGCACTTTTTCGAAGTGTATAGTTATCAATGGCTCGTTTCATAGCAGTAAGTTGTAACGTCGCGCGTCGTCGTCATTTACGAATTGTCTAATGTTGTAGCAGCTCTATATTAAACCTGATGAAGATTGCCAAGACTCATAACTTTCGTTATAACTTTTAGTTTTCGGGTGTATTCAATCTTGTTACATATTACATAAAAATAATAGTAAAAAGCTCTACAGCAATTCGGCCCTCCTTAGTCTTATTTCTCAACATTTTATTTCCGACATCAACAGTACACTGACATAACGGATTTGGAGCGTGATTTCTTCACACTGTGCGCCAACGCCCAAACGTACAACGAAGAGGCATCCTTGATTTACGAGGATTCGGTGCGTCTTCGCAACGTGTTCATCGAGCTGCGGCGCAAATACGAGAACGGACAGAACTCGGACGAGTCCGAGGACGAGAAGGAAAAAGGTAACTTGATACTTATTTTTTTTAAGTACACCCAAATCCTCTGCCTAGGCTTAAGCGGGGAATTCACTAGACGGACATGCTCGCGGACATGCCTGCCGGACCTCTCTACTATAGGTCTTTGCGATGTTCGCGGCATGTACGCGAGCATGTCCGTCTAGTGAATTCCCCGCTTTAAACTGTATAGGTGTGACGTTTTTTGAATGTTTCTATCTATAAACTCTCAGATTAAAAAGTCTCAGATTAGATTACCACGCTTGATCTAAAACTGAAAGTTGTTTTACCAGTCTTGTCTGTATTTTGACTTGAGCATAGTTTATAGATAAGCATTTCTAAAGCGTTCATTTTGGACTATTGAAACTAGCCCATTAGGGCTAGTTATCCTTTCAATAGTCCTCCCAAATGGAAGTTAGGTACCAGATATTAGGGATAAAAAAAGTTTTAACAGTTCTATGACGTAACAATCCTATATAACAAATGGGAGTTACCCGACATTTTAACTATTTCCAGAAGAGGAAGATTCAGATGGAGAATCAAATAGGTCTGTTAAGATGAAGATCAAACTGAAGGGCAAAAGCAAGAGCACTCCGACTAGAAAGCGGAAGCAGCGCAAGTACATCTCCGATGATGAAGATTATGAGGAAGATTGAGTAAATACATTCATATAATTTTACCACTAAGTTTCAGAATAGTGACTAGCTTTTAGAGTCGCACATTTCTATCGATATAAAAACGCGCGCATTTAATAGATTCGCGAGAATGGTTTATCTCAATAAAAATGTATGCGTTATTTTGTGGGGATAGAGGTCGTAATCCAATATTAGCTTTTAGTGACGCTTCGATTCGACGTCTGTGTACCCTGACTCTTAGTTTCACCATTTTGTCTGCGAGGATTCGGGATTTACGTAGATAAATAGATCTTAGTGTTTATTATCCTTTTCAATAATGATCATTGTATTGATCCCTAAATAGGAAACCTAAAATTTTGTAGTATAAAGTAGCATTGGTATAATATTAGAACAGGTAGAACGAGTTATTGTAACTTTTTACGCTTTTTCATTAAAATCATGGAAAGTATCCATTCTTAGTGAACTTTCTCCCACATATATGATAATAAAAAAAAATACATTTTATTTGATGAGAAGATGACGTATGAAATTGATAAAATATGATTTAAATATTGAATGAAAATTTCTTACATTGAAAATATTAATAATTTATTGGGATGAATTAATCAATGTGTAGGTTTTAAACAAATATATAAGTATTTGTGGTCAACTACATTTAGGTATACATTTAAGTATAGATGCATTGGTAACATTTTATTCATTATATTATTATTAGAGTTGCTGCTCTAAAATAATTGACATTGTAATAATTAAATTAGCATTTCGTGTGCATTCAAGAAAACTTTCTATGCAAATAATATTGTTTTATTTTAACCTCTATAAAGTACACTCAGATTTCATAGGTTTATATGTTGCTCGTTTAAGTTTATTATCTCCCCATTTGTACTTAACACCATGCAAAGAGAGCATGTGATTGTTTAGACTGGAGCTATGTGCAAATCTTTGGGTGCATGCTTGGCACGGGAACGGTTTTTCGCGTGTATGTACGCGCATGTGCCGCTTCAAATTGGCCTCGCTGGCAAACACTTTCTCACATAATTTGCACTTGAATGCCTTTATACCCCCATGGCTGAAAACAAACATTTCAAATTATAAAGAGAGGGAGAAGAATGATTGCTTTGGATTATACATAGGTAACTCAAATTCAAAGGGCATTTGTAACTCGTAAAATAGGTAGGTACCTACCTTTTAAGATGATTGGTGAGACTCTTGTTGAAATATGTTGTGTAGTTGCAAATATGGCATTTTTTATTTTTGACAGCACTGTGTTTCAGTTTGTGATTGTGTAACTCTGCTGAAGTTACAAAAGCAGCCCAACATTCTTCACACTTGTAATTACAAATATTTTTGTGCCTATTCATATGACTAGTCAAACTTCGTTTAGATTTGAGCACCTTGTTGCATATCTGGCAAGAATAAGTGCCACTATTATGGACCAGCATATGAGTCTTCAATGAGAATGCATGTTTAAATTGTTTTCCACATTCCGTGCATGTGTAGTAAGTGGTGGTGCTGTGGGTCTTGCGATGAGCTGCCAGGCTCGATGCTTGGGTAAAACTTTTCCCGCATTCACAGTTGAATGGTCTCTGGCCATTATGTGTTCTCATGTGATTGATCAGAGTTTGACTGTGACGAGTGGAGTATGAGCAAGTGGTGCAGTGGTACAGGCGGGTAGAACCAAAACCAGTCACTTTTCCTGGGTGTCGCCGTTTCTCGTGCATGCTGACAATGTGTTTCATCAGTGATTTCTTTGTTTTTAGTATCTTATTACACGTATCACACATAAAATTAGCCTTTCCGACTCCAGGTTCTGTATTTGTTTCTCTCTTGGTTTCTGTGCAACAATCTTCAAATGTGCCATGGTCTAGTTCAGTAGTTCCAGTATTTATTATAGTTTTATTTACACTTTCACAATAATCTTTGAACCGTTCGTGGATAGTAACACATTTTATTCTAAATCGGTATGCAGAATTTAAGTCCTCTAAACATTGTGTACAAAAGGCACAAGGTAGATATTTCTCCAAATTCAAATGAATTTGGAAACACAATGAAATCTTTTCCCAAAATTCTTTTGATGAAGACAAAACTGTGGAATCACCTAACTTTTTAAAACAAATTATACAAAAGCGAAAGTCCTCGGCAGGACTATTCATTTTTAAGGATTCTTCATTCTTACTTTGGTACAAACATCGGCGTTAAATAAAAACATACCTAGGTACTTTTTGGCGAGCATTATTCCTACTGACAAAAATGGCGGACGCGTATGTATACGCATAATTGTGTGCTTGAACACTTATCTGTCAAGTGTCAAAAAGTCTAGGTAATCTAATTGTCAAAATTTTGGTTGTATGTACCTCCCTTTGTACACTGACCATATTCTTATCCGCACTCCCCTCTTGTTTATGACTCTACCATCAGCGAACTCGACACTGGCAGAATAATTGTGACAACTAGCCACAAAAGCCACAAACCAAGAAGTTGAAGTTAGGTAGTAGTCGGCAAGCGACGTATTTTTCGAATTATGTTTCCAGATTTATCTTGGATCTAACAAAAACTTAACCCCTGTCAATACGTTGTCAGTTTTTTATGTTACACAAAAAAATTCTGACAACTTATTGATAGGGAACTAAGTCCAAAACACACGTGGGTTTTGGCGGTTTTTGTTAGATCCAAGATAAATCTGATAACGTGGTAAGGCCGATGGATATTATCCACAGAAAATCTGGGTTACGCTGGCCTAACCCCATACTGGCCTTTCCCCGATGTTGATTACCCAATAGTTACTACGTCGTCAATTGTCGGTACAACAGCTGACAAAAGTATTAGTCCTTTCCTTAAAAGAAGTCCCGCGGCAATTTCCGGAACTAAATTTTAAAATACAATTTTTAATTAGTTGTCAGGTGCTGTTAATGTGTTCGGATGCTAGTGCGTATTTATTTGTTTTCTGTGTTTAATGTCTTGTTTTCAATGCCTAAAGTTGTTAAGTGCTGCCCGAGAAATAATACTTAGGGTCGACTACAGCGACGCGTCTGCGGGACTTCTTTCATGGAAAGGACTCTACCTAATGATTCCCGCTGCTTTATAATGACATTGTTACATTTTTAAAACTGCATAGGTGTATTGCATGAACCTAGGAATCTATGGACCAGGCATTATACATCTCTATGAACAGTTCTCCCTGCGGCCGGTCGCCATGTTTTAGCACAGCCAACATCAAGTACATCAGTTGTCATAGCGACTTGTTTTTTTCAGTGTTCTCAAGAAAATTTAGTGTTCTACGCGAAAATTGTGCTTGTTAGTAGTGCTAGAAATTGCAGAATACTGCATTTATTATGGGTAGGTGCAGTGTGTTAGGTTGCCGCATGAAACACCATAAAAAACATCCCATTATAACGTTGCACAGGCAAGTTACCGAATTCATTCAAAATATCTTGTTTTTCCTATTATTTTGAAAGATTTTGCTATTAGTGGGAATGTTTAAAATGATATTCTTACTTTTCTGTAATCATTTACTGTTTTACCATTAATATTATGTGATTTTATAAGAAAATAATTCTCCCTTGTAAATAGAGTTTCGGTAGTACGGCATTTTCATTTTTATCGATATCGATAACTTAGCGACAGGTGAATATAATTAAACTCGGATTTCTTTTTTATTATTTTAGATTGCCGACATCTAAAAAAAAAGAACAGTGGCTGGATGTAATTGGGTTGGAAAACTTAAATAGATCAACGAAACATATTTTCATTTGTTCCCTGCATTTTGAAGAGACATGTTTTAACCGAACTTTAAATGTAACAAGACTGCGCGATGATGGTGACTGGGATCGACGGTTTGATGAACCCTTATATTTGATTATTGTGAACATAATTATTTTACTTGTAAAAGGCATTTTTAGAACTTGATTATAACCGGAACGGCTTTTACAGTTTTTATTAAACCTGTTTGAAATGATAATTTTCGTTTTATTAGGAATGATCGTGCCAAGTAGTTCATAAATAATTATACCTGAGTAATTTCCCTTTACACTTAAGTATTATAATATTAGTAACAAGTTGACACGGGCGCACTACGTACCACCATAGTTTTTTTTAAATGCAAGAACCATCTACGAACTTTTAGAAAACATAAAAAAAAAAGAATTATCCAAACTGGTCCAGCCATTCTCGAGCTATTGAGTGACAACGAAATAGGATTCATTTTGATATATTATATAGAAAAATAATAGAAAGAATAAGTAGGTATAGTCCGACAAACCAGAAAAAATCTGTAGTAGCAGTTATTTATTTATTATTTCCATTGGTAATTATGAATGCGTGGTATGCTGATCAGTAATAGTGATACTTTACTAAGGCTCCTACACATATGCCCCGGCACAAGCCGCAAAAACTGGCAGTCCGCATGAAACTCAATCAATAAGCTAAGTAACCTTGAGCCGCACGCGGCAACCTAAGCCGGCGGCACTGTGTGTGTGTACTACTCGTAGAAGCCTTTATGAAGAAATCTAAAAGAAACTCATATGCGAATTTTTTAAATTCTGCAAACACCGTGCGATTCAACTATCGATATCGATAATAGTGCGCGCAGCTCTACGGCAAGCCTCCATCTTTGTGCCAGACTCAGATTAGGTATGCACGTTTTTTTCGTAGGTATGTCATCTCTATTCTTTTTTCCCTTACTCTATGGTGTATTGTAACAAAGTTCCAATCATTGCAAGTAAAAAAAATGTGTCATCCAATTTGCCCCAGACCATAGAGTAAGAGGTTCATGCCCCAGACCCTTTCGGTCTTATTCCAGAACGAAGACTAAAGAAAGTCAAGGTTTAAACGTCAAGGTTTGAAGGTCAACGTTTAAACCTTGACTTTCTTTAGGGCTGGTTTCACCATGCTCTGTTAGACTAACAGCTTGTTAGCCATTTAACGGACTGTTAAGGTCGTTTTGTGTTTCACCATGGCCTAACCAAGGATATCTTCATTAACAGACTGTGAAATCTAATCGCTGATCTGACGGCCGCTATATAAACCAGCTAAACAAAAATACATCTGCTTGCGTTTTATTTAAGTTGATTTAGTAATCCTTTGTCAATTTTGTTTCGTGGGACGATTCTTGTTAATTTTGATGATTACGTAACACTGTTAGCAAGACTTTGGTAAAACTGGGCCTTAGTCCCCGTTCTGGAATAAGACCATTTGTCGCGATTTTTCAGTACCTACTATCATTAGACAAGACTAGCTTTTTTTTTTTTTATGAATATGTTACTTGTTCTTGTTACCAATATTTTGTCCTCTGTGTACCTACCTACCAACCTATGGTACCTAAGTGCTAAACTGCAGCATAAATAAAACAAATAAATATATCAGGATTTTTTTATGTCAAAAGCGTTACGCTTCCGCCTGAGCGGTTGCCCGCTTGATAAAGGAAGCTTTCTTCTGCTTGATCCTGTTCTTCCTCTCGGCCAAAGTGAGTTTGCGCTTGTTCCAACGCTTTTGTTTGGCAGGGTCCTTCTTGCTGTCTTTTTTCTTGGATGCTGGGTCGGCCCGGATGGCTGTATGTGCTTTCTGGTAAAGATTTTCGACCTGGAATAAATTTGAAATTAGCAATGAACTAACAGTACCTATATCTACTAAGTAGGTGCCATACAGAGGAATGAGTTTTGCTTTTTTGAAGGAATGAATAATTCATACAACATATCAAATCCATTAGTTGAATAATAAATAAAAGTTGTTGCAATGCCCAAATTGAATCAACCTCTGTGGGAATTTGTTTCAAAATAAAAGTGCATTTCAAATAATGTAGTCCAACTTCGACACTGCTAACCAGCAATGAGATGTGCAGTAATTTGGTTGGACGTTATTTTGTGACTGAAAATGTAGATAAATAGTTACCTCATTAGCATCAACACCCAATTTGATGTATTTGCTGAATTGCCTTTTGAAAGATTCATCATCATCTTCCTGAAGACTCTTCATGTAATCTGCTACATGCTTTCCAAAAATGTGTGATCTGTGCAGAAAAATTTAAACTATGAAAATGTTGTACATAACAAGAACTATGACAAAAAAAAATTGTGGTAACTGGGTATTACATTTTTTTTGTCTTGATGACCGGTTTCAAAAAAAATGTTTTTTTTTGTGACAACCAAAAAGTCATTAATTATAGTATAGCTCCAATTTTGGCTGTCCAATCAATAGTTGTGCTATTATTTGGAGGATGAAAGGAGCAATATATATCTATAATAAGTGCTAAGAATTACCTGTGAACCTCTGCATTAAACTTTTTAGATTCTGCATCAAATCCAGGGAATCGTTTAACTGAGTGTGGTACATTTAGGCCTCCATCGACGGCACCTTTCATGGCACCAAATACACGGGCACCAGTCGTTGTGCGTGCTAGTCCCACATCAAGGTAACATCTACAAAAATGGTCTTCATTATTTAGAATTAAAGTGGAAATTACTCTTAATAAAGGAAGTTAGTATGTTACGAATAAGCATTGATAGCTTATAATTATAAATAAATGATTCTCTTTTTTTTACACGGTCCATAGGTTAAGTAGGTACCGATATACAATATTTTACAACACTACAAAAAACCTAAAAATATTTGTATGTGCTTACATTTCACCCATAAACAATTAATCATGGAAGAGACTTAAACTTGAATAAATATGTATTAACCTGAAAGCTCCCGGTCCATTGTCAACAGGTTCAACATTGTATTCATCTCCATTGACTTCTTCAACTCCAGTGTAAAGTGTGTCCAAGCCCAATCTCTGGAGCAGTCTTCTAGCCAGCAGGAGACCAGTGCAGTAAGCTGCAGCATAGTTTGTCAGACCAACCTGCAACAACCATCTAAATATTTAGTCTGATTTGAACTTTTCACAAGAACATTGTAATGCATTTGACAACAATCAGTGGTGAACATACAACAACATGGTTTTGTGCCTTTGTACAGTGGCTTCAGACCGCCCGTTCAGATCATCATACTCAATTATATCTAATCACTGTAAAAAAATATTTCAAGCAAGTATAAAATATATAGAAAACATCTTACAGAAGTAACATACCTTGATACCATAGCGGGGGAGTTCACTGGAGTAAGCAGCGCATACAATGTGATCTCCTTCAATACGGGAGTATGCTACTTGGCACGTGACATTTTTGTTAGACAGACGTACAATCAGACGGTACTTGGGTGTGTTGTACTTGTTCTTGTCCTGAAATGCGACACCTAGTTATTAGGTACCTATTGAGTATCCATGTTTTAAAAATCATGAGCCCTAAAAACTAAAATAATTATTTACCTGAATGACGAGGCGTTTACGAGCATAGTAGTCGGTTTTACCTTCACGACGCCTCTTGAACTTAACTTGGTACCTCTTGAAGTACTGCTTGCACTTCACTACTTTCACAAAACCCTAAAAAAAGTGAGTATGTAGGTAGTTCTTATTACCAATATCTAGAAACTGAGATAATCAAAATACTTAGCAATAATCAGAGACACTTTATAATCAGGTATGCTGCTTCGGAGAACAAAGCAATGATGCAGTACACATAGAACATGGTACTGCACACTGAGATTGTTCCTTTCACAGCATCAGATGACGCGCATGTGTCGGTGTATCATCATTTTATAGGTTATTTAGTTGAGTTGATAGACATCAACCCAAAACATATTTCACAGACATTACTAAAACTCCAAAACCCTCGCAGCTGTCCTACAAGGAATTAGCAAGATCGTAGACTCTTATGTACTGTGATACCGATCTCGGGATGACCACGTATTCACCGAATTTTCATCGAGTTTTATTTGCACCATCACCAACCAATTTACATGGACATCCTTCAGATATGATAAATCACATTATTGTATTGACCTAAAATACTTTATTTTATTATATTTATATTAGGAAATGCTCACCATTTCGTTTATAAATTTAACAAACTATAACCAGGGCGTCCGCGAAAGGACACCACCCGGGAAAGAGAGGTTTTTTTACTGTTACCTACTGAATGAATGACAATACTGACATTGACATAACGAACACAAAAAAAAACTCTTCAACACCCTCCAACAAAGAACGAAACGAACGAAATGGGATTTTGTTGTGAAATACAAAACTGACCGACGCGACGACAGTTAAGGTTAGACCGCACTAGGGCGGAACTGCACTGCAGCGGAGCGGCGCGTCATTTTCAATGTAGTTCGGTATAACGCACTAGAACTGCAGCAGCGCGGCATTTTATCTCTCAGTCGGTTGGCAACCACTGAACGCGATGGATGAAATTGGTGTGAACGGTATATATATATATATATAAAAGAAGAGGGACCTGACTTACCTATCACATTCCGCTAAAGCTAGGGCTAAAATTTGGAATGTACTTTCTTTACATGGCATAGGCACCCGCTAAGACGGGATTTTAACAAATTTAACCCCTGACTGGGTCAAATTGGCCTAAACGTTAGTATGCAAAATAGTATTCCTTGAAGTTATAAATACCAAAATTGGCATGTACCTATACTCATCAAACTAAATAAATAAGAACTGTATTTTAAAAAACTAGCTCCACACTAATTCGCTGTGCTATTAGTTGTTAAAGTTTGTATGGAAAAATTGGTTTGTTTCAAGCTTAGGTATATACCTAGCATGTCCTTACAAAAAAATAAAATACCTACGAAAGGTGTAGGTAGGAAGGGAGATAGCGTACCTAGGTAAAAAATACCAGCCTCCGAAGCCACATTTAAAGAAGTAGCTAAGTGGGTAGGTATGTAAGTAGGTAGTAGGTACCTACTTAAGATCTCGCTATAAAGTCAACGGGAAGCATAGTTTATGTGTTGCATTATTACTGAGTACCTACCACGCGGGCAAAGCCGCGGGCGCTACAGCTAGTATAATATAGATGGATGCCTCGCAAGTGTCGCGGACGCGCCGCTTACTATAACACACTAAGCGGCAGCGGAACTGCGCGTCGCGAGCGCGTTAACTTTGCCAAGTTGCCCAACTCTGTCGCGACGCTCCGCTGCAGTGCAGTTCCGTTGCCGCGTAGTGCGGTACGGCTAGTACATTTACTTGGAAAGAATATTGAAGCTAACTGTCGCGACGCTCCGCTGCAGTGCAGTTCCGCCCTAGTGCGGTCTAACCTTTAGCTTCAATAATCTTTCCAAGTAAAGGTTAGACCGCACTAGGGCGGAACTGCACTGCAGCGGAGCGTCGCGTCAGTTAGCTTCTATATTCTTTTACCTTGGGAAGAATATAGAAGCTAACTGCCGCGACGCTCCGCTGACGTGCAGTTCCGCCCTAGTGCGGTCTACCTTTAGCTTCAATATTCTTTCCAAGTAAATGTACTAGCCATACCGCACTACGCGGCAACGGAACTGCACTGCAGCGGAGCGTCGCGACCACCGAACATCTATATCCTAGCGGGTCGCGACGCTCTGCTGCAGTGCAGTTCCGCCCTAGTGCGGTCTAACCTTAATAAGTAATGTTTTGTTTATTCTTCCGGACGACTCGGACGACTCGGACTGTTTATTTCTCCGTTGAACATCGTTTTCTGTATCTAATCTTTGTATTTTTCTAAACTGACGAGCCGAATGTGTGTCGTGCAGTGCATCTACTTTTTGATCACATAGTAGGTAATAAAACAATGAAAAATTACTATTGTTTTATAGCCCTAGCAGCTACTCTATTCGAACATGCAGCTGCTGAAATCATTACTGCTTCATTGATAGGCTCAGCTTTCGTAGCGGGAGGCTGGTACAAATGGGACACTATAAAAGACAACACAATTTGTCGATACATGGAGTGCTGTAACGATATGCACGTGCCTTACGACATCAATAGTACGTAAATTATATTATTGTTTAGCAAAGTATGCGTAGGTATGGTTAGCTATAGACAATATTTTGATGTTCATGTTCATACAATTTCAGAGTTGAAGCTATCTCTTTCACAAAAAATATTTGGGCAGCCCCTGGTCAATGAGTTAGTGAATATTCTCACTGCGCACAAGGAAGCTTTAAATAGTAAAGGCAATAAAAAAGCGTTGGTCATCAGTCTGCATGGATGGTCAGGAGTTGGTAAAAATTATGCGACTTCAATGATCGCAGAGGCCTTATACTTAAAAGGCATGCATAGTCAGTATGTGAAGATGTATATGGGAAAAAAAGACTTTGGCTGCACAGATTTGGAAAGAAAAAAGGTATGTACCTAGTACATAACATGATTTATCATCACTACATAGTATAAAGCAAAGTTGCTTCCCGCATCTGTCCTAATGTCTGTATGTATGTATGCTTAGATCTTTAAAACTACACAACGGATTTTGATGCAGTTTTTTTTAATAGATAGTTATTCAAGAGGAAGGTTTATATGTAAAATACATCATCATCATCACTGCATTGCACCCGTGCGAAGCCGGGGTGGGTCGTTAGTTTTATATATTTTTTTACATTACCTTACATGGTAGGTAGCTATATTCATTGGAATTAGTCTCATGCAATATTTTTTTTCCAGCAAGAATTAGTCAACACTATCAACCAGATTGTGAAGAAATGTCCAACGTCACTAATAATATTTGATGAGATTCATGAAATGTGTCCATCTGTTCTGGATGCTATCAAACCTTTGCTTGATCATTACCATGCTGTGGATGGAGTTGATTACAGGTAATAATAATGATACCATATTTTCTTTAGAAAACTTCTATTTCATGAAGAATGTGTGCTTCGGTCATCTATAATGTTTGGACATGCCTCTGACTACCCTTGGACATCCACAAAGTATCTTGAGTAGGTACTATAGTAGGTGCCAAATAACACGGCAATACAGGTCATTCACCCACCTTCACCACGATGTCACAAAAGTCTATGTATGTACAAACAGTACTAATGAGATTCGAGCGATACCGTCTTAGCGACAGGTTTGTATGGAAAGGGACAGAATTAGCCATACATAAATTGAATTTTGCGATATTGTTGTGAAGGTGGGTGAATAACCTGTATTGCCGTGTTATTTGGCACCTACTATAGATAGATACCAAGAGAGGATGTCTACCATGCCTGAGCACAAAATTGTGACCTTTCATTTGCAAAATAAATTGTATAAATTGACAGGTGTCACAGCATAGTCGGTAATAGCTCTGCCTTCCATGCTGTGAGTCATGAGTTTGATCCCCACCAAGAACAAACATTTGGGTGTGGCCAACTTAGATGTTTGGTCTGTCTGGGTGGAACTATGTATTATATGAAAAAAATTCTAGAAAAAATAGGTTTATAAGTATTCTATCAGGAATCTGGTTTCCATGCTACAAGTTTTGCTTAGCTTGGGACTAGAAGCTGTTGTGTAAAATATCCAAGAATATTTATTATTATTAAAAAAACAATATAAAGCAAAATAAACTTATGAAATTAAAATATTTGAGCACTTTTAATAAAAAACAATTCACTTTCAGAGATAGTATCTTCGTGTTCATCTCAAATATTGGAGGACAAGAGATATCAAATACCCTGTTAGGCTTGTATGAGCAGGGTGTTAAAAGAAATGATGTCGAGTTTCATGACTTTGAATCCATTATCCGCAGAACAGCATTTTTTCAAGGTAATTTTTTAAATACATAGTTTAAAAGCAGCAAACCTTAAATGGTCAAATTCAAAAAGTCTTTAATCTTTTATACATTTAATAACAGAATCAGTTTAGATTAGGCCACAAGTATGCCTATGCCTAGTACAAGTCCGCTTAGCATGTAGAGAGTAGATAATAGAACCGTTTTCCCCCCGAAGGGTAAAAAACGGATATTTAGGTTTCAGCCGAAGCTTGAACCACATTTGAGATTACCCTCCCAATATTCGTCAAATATATCTGCTATCTCTTTCTTTCTTAGGGTATATTACTGGTATCTCTTTCTATACCTATCCTTGTCTCGCCTTCTTATGCAGCGCACGGCGGCCATTGCTTCAGTACTTTGAGCCGGCAAGGCCCTTAAGGTGTGGTTCAAGCTTCGGCTGAAACCTAAATATCCGTTTTTTACCCTTCGGGGGGAAAACGGTTCTATTTAGGTGTTCGAGCCTTCGCTTGAACCACATTTGAGACGTGTTTACTATCTGCCGGCGCTGCCTATAAAAGCGTACTGTGATCTGAGGAGACTAATTAGATAGGTAGGTATTTACTTATTTGTTGGTAAGAATAAAAACGATTGTGTGAAAATCACAACATCAACGTTAATTATAATATGAATAACACAACATAAACTGGTAGGTAACAAAACGAAAAGATTGATTATAAATAATATTTCTAACAAAATTAGACAATAGGTACATAATAACTACTTTTATCGAAACCCAAATTAATTACATAGGTGAGAAACTGGTACTTAGCACATTAGAGTTTGACCTAGGGGAAACATTCAGTTCTTTGAAGTAGTGTTGGAAAAAAGTGTTCTTTGATCTCCAATTTCCTCTTTGTAAAATTTGATCAATATTATGTTGACCATTGGTCCAGTTATGTGATGCCACAGCTGCTCTAAAGCTGCCAGCCGATGCTAAGATGCCTGCATCTTTAAATAAAGTTCTAATCCAGCCTGCAATAACTGTAGGAGATGCATGTTTTGCTAAACCCCTAGTTGTAATAAAGAGATTATGTAGACCACGGGAGTTGCGTCGATCGCTAGAGACTGTTATGAGTTTTCTGACCCAAAGTACCAGGTCAATCTGTCTGTTAGAGACTTCTGAAGACCTTTTCAAAAGCCAGCCAGACTGTCTATATGTGTGAGAATCGGTTTTGGATCCGAATTTAGGCCAGAAGATCATCTCGTCACCATTGTCTTCATATGCCCCATTTTCGATGCTGAGTAGGGTTAAATCATGAACTCTTCTACCTGTTGCTAAGAGTAGGAGAATGCAAGTATGCCTAGATACTGCAAAGATGCTATCTTCATTAAATTTATATGTCTTCAGGTATGCAAGCAAGTCTTCAATTTTCCATGATAAACCTTTTTTAGTTGGAGGACACCTCGTAAAGACTCCCTTAATTATCTGTTTTACAGTAGGGTGAGAACTGAGTTCTGTTGCTCGAAGCGGATTGCTGAAGTTAGCTACGACTGATTTATGCAGGGCTATTGTCCTGGGGGCTAGCTTTACATCCGTGTGAAGGTAGCACAGGTACTTGGCCAGATCTTGAGGCTCTGGGTTATCTACCGTGATATTTTTTGATAATGCCCATTGGCACCACCGATTCCAAACCGGTTTGTAGGTCTTCAAAGTGGATTTCCTCCAAGAAGATTCTAGTAATTTTATTTCAAAATCAGACCAGTCTTTTACTTGATTAGCCCAGCCTGAACCATCCAGACCCCCAATTTTAGGTGTTCTACTCCTGGAGGTGGACGGTTTGTGCGCAGATCGGTTATGTTCTTGTGAAGGTCCGGGATCATAAATGGAGGCCCCTCCGCTCGTTGTTGGAGGTCTGGTTTCCAAAAGGCTTTGTTCCACAGTGGGGCAATGATAAGGTACCGTCCCTCCGAAATCTCTAGGTGACGTAGGACGCGCGGAATAAGTGCAGGAGGAGGAAAAATCCATCCCAGCTTGTATTGCCATTTCTTGCTGAAAGCGTCCGTGAATTGGCTCTGCGGGTCGGCTACATCTTCGCTGACATAATGTGGTACAACTGCAGATCTTTTCGAGGCAAATAGATCTATTTGTGGTGTGCCGAATTTCTCGAAAATCGTGGATATAATGGACCTGCTGAGATGCCATTCTGGCAGGGCCTTTTCTCGTGATAAGCTGTCTGCTAAACCGTTGTAGATTCCCGGAATGTGTCGGGCGACCAGATGACACTGCAAATTCTCGCAATATAAAAGTATTTTCATCGTCGCTCTCAGCAATGTCATTGATTTCGTTCCACCTTGTTTGTTGATGTACGCCACAGTTGTGCGATTGTCGGATTGTAATGTCACCGTTTTCCCAAAAACTTCGTGGCCAAGGCATTGAAGGACTTCGAAGACAGCCCAAAGCTCTTTCATGTTGCTGTGCCAGTTTTTCTGGACCAGTGTCCATTTGTTCCAATATCGACGGCTGTTTGCTATGGCACCCCAACCCTCGCCCGCAGCATCGGTGGTTATGAAGATCGACGGATTGTCGAAATGAATGACTGTGTGTCTGTGGGTGTTCTTCAGCCACCAGTCGAGTTCTATTTTCGCATGAGCTGCTATGGGGTATTTCCGATAAGGGCTGCTGAAAGGCAAGCGCTTCGATGCCCGCTGTAACATACGGCAATGGAGTCTCCCTAGTGGTACTGC
Organism: Eulithis testata; assembly: GCA_947507515.1. NCBI lineage: Eukaryota > Metazoa > Arthropoda > Insecta > Lepidoptera > Geometridae > Eulithis > Eulithis testata. The sequence goes on along the minus strand of OX382196.1, from coordinate 8,768,935 downwards.
CAACGATGCAAAGTTCAGTTTGCCCAGAATCACTTTCGCATCCATCCAACTCCATCGTGTTTTGTCTAGAAGATCTGATATGCAACTCTTTAGCTGGAGAACCTTGGTTTCCGACAAGCACTTGCTGTTCTCTTTCGTGTTCCATACAATTCCCAAATACTCCAGCTCGGTTGCCGCAACTGCTGATGTTTTTAAGTGATTTATTTGCCACCCTAGATCCGTCATGAATTCTATGGCAAATTTCGCTTGCATTTCCAGCGTTGCTGGATTCTCGTGGATGATTAGGAAGTCGTCTAGATAGACGACCACTCGTAAGTGCTCTTGTCTCAGTTGTTGTGCGACCCAATTCGTCACCTTTGCGAATGCTGACGGAGCGCTGGCTAAGCCGAATGGTAGACACTTCATTTCGTAAGTAGTTCCTTGATACGCGAGACAGAGGAACCGACGGTGACTTTGCATTATCGGAATGTGAAAATACGCCTGCGAAATGTCTATTTTCATCATATAATCTCCTTTTTGTAGGTGCAACGGGATTTGTTGCTGATTCACAAGTCGAAACTTTGGGGTGAAAACAAAATCGTTCAGACGTTTTAGATTGAATATGGGACGATATTCTCCGTTGGTTTTCTTTCTCAGAAACAGAGTAGAGAGGAATCCCGTTTGATGAACTGTTGGTTGGATAGCTTTGGATTCTATGAGCTTTTTTATTTCTAGTGTCATTTCTGGAGAATACTTGGTTCGAAACCTTAACACATTCGTTCTTGAAAGCTTTGTGAGAGGAGGTGGTTTCTTGAACGGGATTCGGTATCCGCTTATAATTTTTAAAATGCTTGTGGGAGCCTTTTTCCATTTGTTTGTGTACAATGCCAGGCGTCCCGCTTTGAAGTAGTCATTTTTGGCCCTCCCCCCACTTTTTCCCCCTTGAATTGGAATTGGGGTTGAAGTGTTTTTGCACACGGTCAGTTGATTCATTTCTTTTGGCGTGCGCCGTGTTGGCATTGTGATAGTTGGATCGTTTCGTATTTCTCGAATCGTGGTTTCGGTACTGCGAATTTTGGCGAAAGTTGTTCCTGCCTTTCGATGTGTGGCTATGATTAGTTTGTGACCTTGATGCTTTTGCCAGGTTAGTATGTCTTTTCTTGGCTGGAAAAAACTTATGTATACCCCCTTGTTCTTTAACTGCTTCTGCGAAAGCTTTTTCCTCAAAAAGATGGGTCTCGGAAGGGGGAATGTCGTGCAAGATGTTCTTGAGGGCCTTATTTTGAGGTTTGTAAATATCTCTACGCTGTTGCAATACCTCTGCTCGACGGCCACATACGTATTGAACCAGTGCATCGGAAGATTTTCTAAAGTTAGAATCAGCGGCCACAAAATCTTTCCCCACTTTCTTTTTCATTTCTTTAGGTAAACTGTCCAGGAGGTTTTGAAAGATTAACCTTTGTTGTAATAATCCATTAGTGATTGCTCCAAGTACAAGATCAAACCGCTCTAGTATGGCCGATGACTTCCATTCGGGGGCAACGCCCGCTAGAAGGTTGTTTGGTTTTAGGGCGCTGAATGCAGGAGACGCCTGGAACTGTTTTTGTGTTTCAGCATAGCGAATATTACGCCACTCGTCATCACGAAATTTCTGGCATTTTAAGGCATGTTCCAATGCTGTAGGGTCAGCTTTAGCAATTTTCGGTTCCTGTGCTACCGTGGTCGGCATGAAATCAAACGTAGTTTCAGTATCCGAATCCTCGGATTCCTGTAAATCCACTAGCTGCCTTTGTGCCTCCGCAATTCTAGCTCGAAGGTCGGCTTCTTTTGCGTGTTTCGAAGGGTTAATCACTTCCGAAGAGGTACTATCGGGCTGGGACTCAAACGACCTGTTCAACTCATCTTCAGCCCTAGAAGGAGAGTCCTCCCTGTTAGGCGTTGCAGAATTTTGTATAAGCTTTTTCACATTTTCGTTCTGCTCCGATTGCAATTTTAACATCGTGTTAAAAAATGACGCCTGTTGGCTTAGCAAGGAGGCTAGTAAATGCTCTTCACTGCCTTGTGATGGAGGTCGAAGATGCTCAATGCTCGGGGTTGGAGTCGCAGCCGAGCGTTTAGGCTGATGAACTTCAACCTCTTCCATTTCTATTGATCTCTTCTTCCCCCTCAGGTTATCAAGCTCAATCGACGCCTCAGACCGTTTCAACAGTTTAGGCTTAAGGGCCGCTACGGTATCCATGAATAGGCTGTATGACGGCCCGTGAATTTTCTCCATGACAACATGAGGAGAATATATGAGGGCTCTGCCTAGCGGCCATTTAATGATAGTAGCCCTGATAGATCTGTAACTGCGCTCCGATAAGGACTTCGTTGCGGGGTCAAACGCCAGAGCCACATCTATCGTAGGTATTGCGAATCTAAGTTTTACATCAACTGATGAAGGCACCTGGTTACTTCCGAATAGCTCGTGAAAGGAGTAGTTATAAACTTGCCAGTCTCGCCAACCCTCAGGATAGTACTTGTCTAAAGAAGCAATAATTGCCTTAAATTGAGCTTTTTCTTCCGGATATACAGATGCAAGACTTCCCATGGTGACTAGGGCCGGCATCTCTGAAAATAAACAAACCAATGGCTGTTGAAAGCAGGGGTTATATACCGCCCTAAGCTTTAACTGACGTCTCATTCAATAATCGATTGAGAAGACACTCAAATTTTGAGACGACAATGCGTCGACTCAATCTAGGTAGGCAACTCGTCGTGTCGCTTCAATTCAGATGACGTTTAAACCGAACGACATGGCAGCAGCGCGTCGTCTCATTCAGACGACATGGCGGGCGGTGCGTCGCCTCAACTATGAACGCGCGTCGTCTCGGTCAGAAGCCGTGTCGACTCGACAGCGTCGTCTCAGTTGTGTCGGAATGATTTGCATGTCTCGACTTGTCGTCGCTGGGTCCTGAGACGCCGAGCGGAAAATATCGTCACTGGGCCCAAAGGCGCCGAGTGGTATTGTTGTTATGAGGATACCAATGTAGCCTCAAAGCTTACCTTCGCATGAAGTGATCACTTCAAAGTCAACGTTTTTAACTCTCATTGCTTAGGTGTTCACTGGACGAATATTGAAAGCGTACTGAAGCAATGGCCGCCGTGCGCTGCATAAGAAGGCGAGACAAGGATAGGTATAGAAAGAGATACCAGTAATATACCCTAAGAAAGAAAGAGATAGCAGATATATTTGACGAATATTGGGAGGGTAATCTCAAATGTGGTTCAAGCGAAGGCTCGAACACCTAAATGTTCTGTTATCTTAAAATGGATTATATTTTACAGGTGGCTTTGAAAAAGCGACGGTCATTGCTCACCATCTGATTGATTACTACATACCATTTTTGCCATTGGAGCAGAACCATGTAGAAATGTGCGCCCTAGCAGAGTTCCGAGCTCATGGATTTTACCATCCTACTGAAGAGATGATGGCGTAAGTATATTGTAACTGATATAACAGTATTTTTAGAATTAGTTCAAAATGATTTAAAAGGTCTCATGTATTATCTCTTCAAAACTCTTATTCTATGTTCTAAAATGTGTTTTTTTTTTAATATTCCAGTGATGTCATGTCTGTGATAACTTACGGACCTACTGAGGACCAACCTATATTCTCAAACAATGGATGCAAGAGATTTACAAAACACATTCCTTATGTTATTCAAAAGCATAAAAGAAAGATAGAACTTTAAACTAAGTTTTAACATTGTGATATTTGTGTAAATATTTAAAACTAGCAGCGCCTCGCGGTTTCACCCGCGTAATTCCCGTTCCCGTGGGAATTCCGGGATAAAATATAGCCTATGTTCATCAGGGATAATGTAGGATTCTAATGGTAAAAGAATTTTTTTAATCGGTCCAGTAGTTTCGGAGCCTATTCAATTCATACAAACAAACAAACAAACAAAAAATCAAACCTTTCCTCTTTATAATATTAGTATAGAAGTATAGATAGTATAGATTGAAGCTTTGTTTTGTTACAACTTAGCTGTAGGTGCTCTGAGCAGTTGAATCCCTAAAAGTATTTTGTTTTACTTATTTATTTCCATTCCATTTATCATGAAGCTCTGTATAACACCTTATGTTAGGCATCTTCCAAAAAATAACAAATCAATGTTAATGCTCTTTTTTATACTTTTTTACTGACGTGAATGTTACCTACTTATTTTATGTTGTTGTAAATAAAAAATGTTAATAATAACTGTTTTTTAATTATTAATCTTCTTTTTTCAAACTAAATCCCCATATTAAAAATAAATTTATATATATTATATTTTAAAAATTTATAGGATCAATACATAACAACTCTTGGACAACTTTTAGATCAAACCTTTATTTACTATTTTTATTTAGCCAAACACTGTTAAGCATTATAGGATAATAAATTGTGTATAGCATAAGCCCTAGTCTGTTAGATTTTTATTGGATTTGATAATTTGAATAAGGCTACTGTTACACATGCTTTAAAATAGCATGCTAATTAGCATGTGTATCGAAACCTTGCTAATAATTAGCATGCTAATTATTAGCAAGGTTTCGATACACATGCTAAATGAGCACAAAGCATGCTAACTAGCATATTGTGTAACATTACCTTTATTCATAAAATATGCAAAAGATAACTTTGATCACTTTAGCAATAATTATTTTAGCATAAACACAAATGTAGGAAGTTGTCAGGGTAACTCATATGTTCAGAAAGCCATTGTATTGGTGTATCTGATGGAATTGTTATACCGTGTGTCCTGAGTTTCACTGTAACAAAAAAAACATAATAAACAGGTCTTCTTGAAGCAGTCCGTGCAACAAACTTGTCTGAACAAAACTCACCAGTAGTTTTGTGTGGATATAACTCTGCAATCATTTGTTGAATACTCTTTCTGCTACCATCACTGGAATTCTTTGGATTGACTAGACTTTGATGGCATGTTCCATCTTCAGAGTATATTCTAATGGGAATGTGTTTGAAACCTTCGTTCTCTCCATGGGATTCCATTAACCTTCTGTTTATGGCCCAGAATTGATCAAATTTATCTGAAAGCATATTTTTGATCAGTTTTCCTTTCACTGGTATGAAAAATTAATGTTAACTCCGACAAAGTAGCTTTTACCATTTTGTAAACCTAACCATAGCTGATTATGGTCTTTTTTTTGCATTGTAGACATCACCTGGCCTCTATGTTTAAGGACATCTGCTTCTTTTACTGTAGAAATAAAATGTGCTTCTACTACATCCCTGAAAAACCAAATATTTGAAAACAACAAAGGATCTCAATACAGAATAGGTACCTACCTATATGAAAATGACAGTATTTCTTACTTGTTTGAGCACCTCAGTAGAATATCTTCTGGGAACTTTGTAAAATGCACTGTTAGAATCCAAGGAAGCTGAGGTTCATTTCCACAAAATAAATCGTAGAGAAAACCTATAGGATAATGCCATTTTAGAGGCTGACCATTGTAATCTAGCCACATTTCACTATCTGAATTCTCTTGAGATATGTAACGGAGAAAATGCCTCTTCATCTGAAAGAATACAATTATAAATGAGACTATTATTCTACATTTCCAGTGTGTTCAAGTATGTGTACAAGACAAGTGTTTCATACTTTATCGGTTACAAGAGGAAAATAACTCAATCTCGGCACCATTACATAAAATGGATCTGGCTGCTGTATTTCCATAATTTCTTCTTGTGCTAATTGAAAACATATTGGAAGTTTGCCGTCCCATATTTCTCGTAATACTTCTCTATCGTTAGCCATTATCTAGCCGCCGCCAGCGCGTGCCACAACAATAGTCTGCCTCTGCCTGCTGAATCTGAGCAACACAACTGACACAACACAACACACGAATGCACCGAACATCTATCACGAATGAAACCACACATAGAAAAAGAATGGCGAGTGCGGGTCCGGTTATTGTACAACCATGGAATGTACAGCCTGTGAAAACACAACCGTGGAAAGCGCAGTCAGGAATGCACGACCGTGGAATTCATGTATAAAATACATGAATTCCACGGTCGTGCTTTCCTGACACGTGCTGAGTTTGTACGGCCCGATTTTGCACAGCCCGGTAAAACACAACCATGGAATTCATGTATAAAAAAAAAAAAAAAAAAATACATCAATTCCATGGTCGTGCATTCCCGACACGTGTAGGGAATTCACGCCCGTGGAAAGCACAACCATGGAATTGATGTACTTGCTCCTGATTGGTCGATTCATTCTATGCTTCGTTCAGATGTAACTACAGAGTAAAAATGGTACTAGTGTGAATTTAGTGATTAGTAAAGTACGGCTTATTTATAGTCAACTTCGCAATCAGTCAACTTAGCGTTCGGTCAAAAATGAAGATTTTATTTTTTTGCCAATTTTATGGATGGGCTCGCTTCGCTCGCATTTTTCATAAAGAAACCTTTTTTTTTTTTTTTTTTTTTTTTTTTTTTTTTTTTTTTTTTTTTTGCGCTGGGAAAATGCATGACGCATCCCCCCTCCACTGGAGAGTGACAAGGGGGGGTATGTGGGACTCCCCGGCCTCGGCCCCAAGGCCGGTATACCCACTAAAAACCCAGCGGCGCTCCTGCGTCGTCTTAGTGGGGGGGACTGGGAAACCGGCAGAGCCTTTACATCCAGTCCCTCCCCGACGAAGCCCGCCATTACAGCGGGGCCCGCACGCCCCTCCCCTGCAGGGTGGGGCCTGGGAACGGCAAGCGACTCGGCCGTTCCCGTCCGCCCGCAAAGGTGGCGAATGTGTGCAATGCGGGGCCGGGGCTCCATGTCGGCCCCGCCATTCGCCACCATGCGTCAGAGCGGCGCGGGACAGTTCCGCGTCGTCCCGCGCGCTCTTCCCCGCTCGGGGGCCCAAGGCCCCCCCACGAAGCGGCGCAGGAGTGTTCCGCGTCCTCCCGCGCGCGCTTCGCCGCCTTCTATGGGACCGCTCGTCCCCCACGAAGCGGCGCAGGAGAGTTCCGCGTCCCCCCGCGCGCGCTTCGCCGCCCCCTTCTGGGACCAGGTCCCAGAAGGTCGTCCGGGCCACCAAACAAGGGGGCCCGGACCCACCTGGGTAGACCGAAGTCTACCCTGCCTCATCACACTGTGCCCTCTGCTACTCAGAGGGACACGCGGAGAGGCCCACCGTGTCGAGTTATTGGCCACCGCTAACAAGATCCCACGAGTGAGAAGTTATTAGCGGTGTTTACCAGGGTGCACCAATCCGCGACTGCTACCGTTCCCCCAGGACGAATCCCAGGGGACAAGTAACAGCGCAGACCTCTTGGAGGTTACCCGACCTAGCACCCCTCATAAAGAAACCTTTTTTTTTTTTTTTTTTTTTTTTTTTTTTTTGCGCTGGGAAAATGCAAATGACGCATCCCCCCTCCACTGGAGAGTGACAAGGGGGGTATGTGGGACTCCCCGGCCTCCCCAAGGCCGGTATACCCACTAAAAACCCAGCGGCGCTCCTGCGTCGTCTTAGTGGGGGGGACTGGGAAACCGGCAGAGCCTTTACATCCAGTCCCTCCCCGACGAAGCCCGCCATTACAGCGGGGCCCGCACGCCCCTCCCCTGCAGGGTGGGGCCTGGGAACGGCAAGCGACTCGGCCGTTCCCGTCCGCCCGCAAAGGTGGCGAATGTGTGCAATGCGGGGCCGGGGCTCCATGTCGGCCCCGCCATTCGCCACCATGCGTCAGAGCGGCGCGGGACAGTTCCGCGTCGTCCCGCGCGCTCTTCCCCGCTCGGGGGCCCAAGGCCCCCCCACGAAGCGGCGCAGGAGTGTTCCGCGTCCTCCCGCGCGCGCTTCGCCGCCTTCTATGGGACCGCTCGTCCCCCACGAAGCGGCGCAGGAGAGTTCCGCGTCCCCCCGCGCGCGCTTCGCCGCCCCCTTCTGGGACCAGGTCCCAGAAGGTCGTCCGGGCCACCAAACAAGGGGGCCCGGACCCACCTGGGTAGACCGAAGTCTACCCTGCCTCATCACACTGTGCCCTCTGCTACTCAGAGGGACACGCGGAGAGGCCCACCGTGTCGAGTTATTGGCCACCGCTAACAAGATCCCACGAGTGAGAAATTATTAGCGGTGTTTACCAGGGTGCACCAATCCGCGACTGCTACCGTTCCCCCAGGACGAATCCCAGGGGACAAGTAACAGCGCAGACCTCTTGGAGGTTACCCGACCTAGCACCCCCTCATAAAGAAACCTAACCTAACCTACTCATTTGTGAAAGTCGATCTTTCGTAAAAAAAAAGAACTTCAGTTTATTTTTTTAGCAGATTTTATGGATGGGCTCGCTTCGCTCGCATTTTTTATAAACAAACCTAACCTAACCTACCTACCGATTGCGAAGTTGACTATATATACACACTAATAAAAAATATTGGTACCTACCTAAGTAAAAATGAAATATTTTGTTCTGTTTACGTTCCCTTTCAATCGTTCAATCGTTCACATAGTCAGGCAAGTAAGTGTAAACAAAGCATAGGTGATGACGTATTTTGGCATCCAATTCCCAGGTTGTACATTCCGTGGATGGGCATTCCCGACACGTGCTGAGCTTTCACAGCCATGGAAAACACAACCAAGGAAAGTACAGCCCCGGAATTCGATGCCATTTGGCAGCCAATTCCATGGCTGTGTATTCCCACCCTGTGCAAAACATTGTACGGCCTGGAAAACACGTCCCGAGATTGCACAACCATGGAATTGGCTGCCAAATTATACGTCAATTCCTGACTGTACATTCCGGGGTTGTGTTTTCCATGGTTGTGAAATGACGGCACCCGGCGAGTGCTATGTCAACTTAGGAAAATGGCGGTCACCTATGTGTGCGTTTTATGTATGTATAGATGCATTTGTGTACGTGAACACATTTCAAGTGTCAAAAAGCTGCTATAGCTACTTCATAATCTATGAGCTGCTTGCTTCTGATTGCAAATATGTTGCATTCGAACACAGACGAAGTATCATAATGGACGGAGCCATAGAGACGTTGCCAGCCCGCCCGTCATGTCAACGCATTGCCTTGTTTCCTTATCTATTACTATGATAATCACGTTGAGTAAAAGAGAAAGCTATAGGAAGTTTGGCAACTCCGCGCTGTCTGTGTACTTCATGTCCATGTTGTGACCGACGTACCGGTGTACGTAAAAAGGCTAAAATAATTCAGAAAGATTGTTATTACAAACGAATATTCATTAGTCTAAAGAAATATGTCGTGCTGTGCTGTGTTCTGTCCATCAAGAACAACCAAAGGTGGAGTAAAAGACGCAGAATTATCATTTCACACGTAAGTTTTTTTGGCAAAAATATCTTATTAATGAAGTTTTAAAGTGATATAGGTATTTTACATGAAAGATATACGTCCCTGGCATCGTATAATTACCAAATAGTCTTAGTTAACTGTGGATTTAAAGCTTTAATTAATAATAAATAAATACATTGTTTTACGCCTCCCGGCTAGTGATGTGCCTGCAGCGTCCTTAAGATTTTATCGATATTTACAACCATGTTGATTTATCTTTTGTTTATATTTAACCCTTGTTTGTGTTACCTATATTAAAATTCTATTTACCTACGCGGGCACCCTAAAATGACAGTTTTTATCATTATTTAACATTTCGCATCGCGTCAACCGTTTTATGCGTCCCACTGCAGGGTACGGGTTTCCCCCATAGAAATCTCCTATTTAATAGTTACTAATAAAATATTTTGTTTTAGGTTTATTACAACCATTGGTCAATAAAAATTGTTTGGGTTTTATTAACCTCCGACCATCACGAGATCTCAGTTCGGGGCGAACTACTAATTTTAATTTATTATTATAACAAGTACTGAAACGATCAAGGCACTCTTGGTGGTAAGAGATCATGCCTGCCCATTGTAGTGGTATAATATAGGTATAACTTTTTTATCGTCAAACCTAAAAACAAAAGATACCTAACTTAAGACTGTACATCTATGTTCCTACACATAAATGAGTATGTAAATATTTTATGACTTTGTTAGTTTTCGCGAATTAAACCTTTTTTTCTTGCCCTAAACTCGTGTTTGATTTATTTGGTTTTCCTGCAACTTAATTTCCTTGATAGATAGGCTATGTACGAGGGTCTAAGCGTTCAGCCAAGAGTAGCTAAATTATTACATTCACTTTCCTTTTTTACTACTGACAACATAGGCCATTTGCCCACCAGCTCACCGGATGTTAAGTGACGCTGTAGTCGAAGATGGTAAGCATGCCTAGTCTGGAATGGAGATCGGCTCACAAGTGAGGCTGTGGGAACACACCGTTAGATGATTGGCGACAGATTAGTTTCACACATAGTTTTTTTTTTTAGTTTCGTGTAATATGATTTTAATATTCAAATATCATAATTCATAGTTGGGACTGGGATTCTCGGACCTTTAATAACTTAAGATAATTCCTTCTACAGAATTGAATGTTTTAAGGATGACCCAGGGTTAAGAACTTTCAATTAGACAGGATTTAAGTCATTGAATACAAGGAGTAAAGTTAAGTGTGTTTCGAGATTAGTACTAGTATGCGACCATTTTTTATCGATATATTTCGTAATAGTTTCTCTTCCCTACTCACGCACACTAATGTAAATTGAGAAACTCAACCAACATAAAACTGACACGCTACCAAAGATTTCACTCCGTCCATTATGATACTTCGTCTGTGCATTCGAAGCATACAGCTATGGAGCAGCTCACAGACGAACTTCGTCTGTGGAGCAGCTGATCCACTTTTCGACCGTAATGAATGTCAGTTTACCGATAATATGTCAAAACAATGTCAGATTTGTATTCACGCAAACAAATGTACGTATAAATAGTTAAAACGTAACATAGATGTCCGCCATTTTATATGTAGGAATAAGGCTGGTAATTTTTTTCAAATCCAAACACGCGGAGGCGAAAGCTTGTTGACGAATTATTAGAATAACCCATAAAAATGGGTAAAAAGAGGAAACTTCAAGCAAAAGATGATGAATTTGAGTTTGATCCTATACCGAAACACCTCGTTACTTCTCACATTAAAAAACAGGAAAAACGTCTCATAATTATTTTAGAAAATGCACAACTAGAAACAGTCAAAGTAAGTACCTAGTATGAGCTCAGTATATGCATTTGTGATGATAAGCATGGACTGTTATCATTAAATAGAAGTGTTAACTTACCTTACTAGAGTTTTCACTCTAGGTGAAGCGATATTTTTGCGCGTGCTGTGCCATCCTTGAAGGAACAGATTTAGACCCATTGTCTTGTTATTTTTGTTTTTGTTGTGTTACCATTGTTGGTTGTCCTAATAAAATATTTTATTTTTCTTTACAGACGGGAAACAGCTTTGAGCTACTGAATTGTGATGATCACGCTAATATCCTGAGGAAGAATGACCGAGACCCTGGTTCCTGTCGGCCAGATATTACCCACCAGTCATTGTTGATGCTTATGGATTCACCCCTCAACAGAGCGGGCTTGTTACAAGTGTATATTCACACAGAAAAAAATGTTCTTATAGAAATAAACCCTCAAACTAGAATACCACGGACATTCAAGAGATTTGCAGGACTAATGGGTATGTCTGGAATGGTCAATTCTATATTTATGATTTTAAAAGGTTTATCTTGATGAGGGATATTCTTGAAGCTGTCTAAAAAGATAGAAAAAGTTGTTCTATGGGCACTAATTAATCTTCGGTGCGCCGTGAAGTTATTACAAAAAAAAACATATCTAGACAGATATATTAACATAATTACAACAAAGTTATGATAGATTTAACAAGTAATTTTTTCAAATTTCAGTGCAGCTTCTTCATAAGTTTGCCATCAGGGCATCAGATGGACCAATGAAGTTACTGAAAGTCATCAAAAACCCAGTCACAGGACATTTACCAGTTGGAGTTAAGAAAATTACAATGTCTTTCAGCTCAAAAGTGGTTACAAACACCCGACAACTGGTTCCTAAGGATGAACCTGTAGTGATGATCATAGGGGCAATGGCACATGGAAAAGTGGAGGTAGACTATTCAGAAGAGATTATTTCAATCAGTAACTACCCACTGTCAGCAGCCCTGACATGTGCCAAACTATGTACTGCATTTGAAGAAGTTTGGAATGTTGAATAAACAAAATTTAAAACATGACTCTAAATGCGCTAAATGTATAGCATTGGCTGTACAACCTCCAATCTTTCTTTTTCTCGTAGTTATGGTATAAAGTAACTCTTAGTATATGTAACTCTTGAATAAAACGGATTTATATCGAGGGTCATGAACCACTCACGTCGTTCAGGATTCTAACACTTGAATCACTCACTTGTACGGTCGTGATTCAGACATTAGAATCCTTCGCTTGCTCGTGATTCATTTATGCCCTCGCTTTAAATCCGTCTTTTATTCACTAGTTGCATAATATACTATTCAGTGGTTTCATGGAACAAGGTGTGTAGACTTTATAATAATAGTAGTTTTACAATTCTACTAAGACCAACTGTTACTATACTTACAAACTCACTAAACTTACAAAAATATCAGTTTGTCGTCAGCGAAACAGATGGCGCTGGCTGGTCAATTTTATGAAAAAACATTACTATATTACCATGGCACAGCGCGCGGCGCACCCCCTTGCCAGTTGAAAAATCCACCGTATTGCCTTAAAAATAAATTACGGCCGATGATGGTTGCTTCCGTGCGCCGCCGCCGCGGCCGTGGTGGTGGGTTCAATCTGTGCCTTGCGTCGTCGACGTTTTGGAACATGAAGTCCTACTACTTCATGCCCCAACGCACCGGATTCCCGCATTTCTCTTATTTTATTTGCACATAATTAAATTAGTAAGTAGGTATATGTTACCTGGGTTCGACTGAGTAGACATACTTACCTACCCAGGTACTTAAATTGTCTTATAGCAATCTCATTTCAATGCATCAGTCTCAAAGATTACAAATCTCTATATTTTTTTATCTAATTATAGTTATTTTGAACCTTATTTTCTTAGACGTGCCTATCTTGATGGAATGTAAGGACGGGGTAGGCGGGTCAGTCAGGCAGGAAGGAATGCGTCCATATAAGATTTTTGTTTGAAACCAAAACGAGATAGAAAAAGTGTGATGTTATTCGCGCACACGAAATCGTGGGAGGAATAAATTGGATGAAAGAAGTTTACCTAACAATTATACTTTTTAAAATTAAAACTACTCTAACGTAAAGAAAGCACTCGATACTATAGTACTTATCTAGTACCTACCTGTATACATAATGGTATACCAGCCAGCTATCTAATAGGTAAGGCACATACTGTTTGACTCGACAACTCGTAGTAAATGGATAGGGTTACTAATGTTTGTAATCGTGGCATGTAGTTTAATGAAAGCGGGCCTGACCGGCGGCAGCCGTTCACTGCATCTCGAGGGACCAGCTAGATTCTCGACCACTTGCCATAAATGGAGAATGGTCCGACTCCGCCGTGCGCCAATTAACTTCACAATAATGCTGCAGGTAGGTACCTATACCTACATCTACCTCTCGATACTGCACTCCACCACCACCGCCACGATACGGTACTTATTTCCATGCATAATTGCATGTCCGCGACTTCGTACGCATATGTACGTACATATGTACGCATGAGAGTTACTCAGGGCACAGATTATATAATACTATACTAGCTCAGGGTATCATACTGTTATTAACAACTTATTGCGTTATTCAAATCCATCTACTCATTCCAGAGCTGTGAGAAAGACAATTAAATCAAGGCATGTTATCAATCCTTGGAACTTGCTGACAGGAACCGAACGGTGTAGGAATGTTGAAGTTTGCGTCACATTTCCTTCATTGAGTCAGGCCGGTGGTCAGGCCATAGTCAGGCATTCTAAAACTTTACAGCGCGATGGCGCGATGGCGTGATGTTGCGTGTCATCATTATTATAATAATTTATGGTTATATACCTAGGTCAACCTACACCTTGCATCTACATTAGTAATATATGATAGGTGGTACTTCCATGATACTGTGTGGCACCCTCTCGTACATACCCTTATTCATACCCGTGGTTTTCCTCTGTGATACCCAGATTCATAAGAGACTGGCACTATCTGGAGCACCCAATTACATCTACATATACACATATGTGGGTGGGTGGTGTGTTTGTGTTGTATTGAATGTAATGTTTAAGAACAGATCGTATGCTATGTATAAGTATGTAATTTACTATAGATGCTAGGTATAGGACATCTATGGATCGAGTGACCGAAGTGAACGAAGATCTTAGTGGCAACTTGGGCAAAAATGCTTTGTATAATTTGTTCGAGCATAACTTTCGAACCGCATAATTTGTTTTATTTTTTGGAAACATTACGAGATTCCAGTTCGGGTCGAACTACTAGGTAGGGTAGTTAGGTAAATAAATACGTAGGTAAGAGAGAAAGATAGGTACCTAATACTGTCTGATATCAGGAAATAAATGAAGCAACTTGGCGAATAAGGCTAAGGTGGCATTGTATGCAGATGCAATGCAAGCTCGGTAACTGCGGCTTCAATCCACTATTATCAGGTCGAACGTGACAAAGAACAGCCTCGCTGTCATATCAAAGAGGTAGGTAGGTAGGTAGGTAGGCACACGCACGACACATGCGTGTTTGTATAATAACGATAGCGAGCTCCGCTACAGCCATTGCCATCGCCGCCGCCGCCGCTGCGCTGAGCGCCTCGCGCCCAGACGAGCCGGCACCGTTGCTGCCAGACCGTTCGGCGCCTGCGCGCACAAAGGACCCATTGTATACCTCGACCGACCCTATAAAAGGGACCCTTACCTTTTACGGCATTTTTTTCAAATTCCTGATTCAGAATGACACTCAAACAATGGGTTTCCGTCCCTTTATTGGCACCTTATTTTTTGTGAGGCTTTAAATGGACTTACCTAACCAAACTCTGAATAAAACTTCAACCTGTTGTAATGCCGTCGGTTATTGGAAGAACTTTGCCGCTATTTGGGGCAACCTAATCACTTCCTTGGGAGTTCTTACAGGACTTACTCCTCGATTAAATTGACTTTCAATAGGTAGTCACATTAGGTACCTACCTATTGAAAGTTAATCTAATCGAGGTGTAGTTATGGTAGGTAGGTACGCATAACTGATTCATTGCGCAAACCTGGTAGTCAGTAGCAGTCAGTGTGTAAGGGGGTGTAAGGGTATCCTGCTGCGAGTGCGAGACCACCGGATTCCTGTAGTAGGTACCTACCTACCTGATCTGCCAAACTACGTTTAAGTGGACGCAATTTAGTAAGAAGGTGCGGCTAAAATGTGGCATACGCCTACGATTTGACAACGTCCAAACTGGTTTCCTCTCACCGCACCGCGTCCCCGTGCTACCAAGCCTCGTTCACCACCGCAGCGACAGAAAACGTATATGTTACAGATCAAACATTTTGTAATCCACTCAAAAACACGCTTTCTCAATTTTTCTCGGCAAGCAAATCAAATCATGTTCAATTCGAACGCAGAGTTGTAAACAATATGAGAGTCAATTATTTATTTTATTATTTTTATCCTATACCTAATACCTACCCTATTTATTTTTACAGCGGATACTTCTAGTCTAGCTTTAATTAATTACAGGTATCGGTGGACTAACTTCATCGAATCAAAAGGTTCAAGGAAAATCGTTCATCACATACAAACGGTCAATCAATCAATGGAAAATTACTGCACATTGATACAGATGGTATAACTCGCGTTTCTCACGTTATCTTACTCACTTACTTTAGCTAGGTACATACCTACATATATACGTGTTTGTATTAATCTCAGTTGGTTGCAGCAGCGCTAACGGTCGATCGAGTGATGTCAACGCAGAGAAATGTTATCTACATCCGTGTGTGGTCCTAAAAATGATGACACACGTTACAGCGTACTTTGTGTACCAGCTTTTAGAGGTGTTCCAAAGAAATGTTCTTGATATACCTAGGTATATCTATGCATTCCGCGATCAGAGTAATGGGCGCAGTGCAATGCATCACAGAGTACGTTCTCGGACGGTGACGTGGACGTGCTCAGTAAGGCAATGCGTTGTCATAGGTAGTTCTGCTCGTTCCAAAAAGTTAGATAGATAGATATATTCTTTATTGCACACCAAGAAAATAAAAAGTTGAATAAAAAAGAGGCATTTATAAGTGTTACCTATTATATCATAGAACAGGATAGACCAGTCGATAGGTACCTACCTAGGTAAGGACATACCTAAGTATAGTATTATATAATCTGTGCCTAAGTATAAGGTTTACCTATGTGTCAAATAATGTGCTCTATAATATCTTGTTTATGAGAGAGTGGAGAAGAGGTATAAAAAAGTAGGTAAGTTCGTATGAGCTAGTGACCAACTCCAGTGACGGAGTGAGATAGGTAATAGGTACAGCTACTTGAGTATAATGGACTGAGCCTGAAATTGGGTCAACTCACAAATAACATGTTGCATTAGATGGCCATGGTCTGGTAACCGGCTGGCTTGGCGCCACCGACATGTGCATAACTATTGCACAATATGGTGCCATTATTGTGATTGCTATCTTTTTTTGAGCAAAGTACCTACCTATATCAAACAAAAGAATATTTTTATCAATACAGAGTTCGAAAAGCGCAATAATTATATTCTAAGTCGGATTGTCTGCCTTCAATCAGCAATACTAATGAGTGAGCAAAGTGAACGAAGGAATTACCTATTTTGAGGTAAGTAAATGAAATCGGTCAAGGGGTAAAGTTTTAGGGCTCCAAAAGAAAGTAAAAAAAAACCAATGTCGTACAAAAAAATTAAGTGGGGTGTCGTAACGTTTGTATACGATTTATGTTGGCGTTTGCTTAGACATTCCGAAACAATTATTGAATTTACTGAAAACTGTAGGTAAATTTGGTAAAAATAGTATAACGTGAGCTACTCGTACCATTTCTTAAAATTTTAAGATTTTGTAGTTCAGGATGGTTTAGGCAACTTAATATACTAGTTGCAAAGTTTGCAAAGTTAATATGAACCATTGTAAAAAAAAATGTTTTTAGGAACATCACGAGATCTCAATTCGTTCGGAGTAAACCGAATTACTATTTTAATAATATCTAGCTAGGGCAAAACAAAACGCATCTTTATTAGTAGGTAGGTATATAGAATGCCGTTGGAAAATGGCAAAGCTCGCCGGAATGTAATGCAATGAAACATGCAACCCACGTAGGTACTGTAGGTAGGTCCTTGCAGTTGTTGAGTTGAGGAGTATGATGAATCCTATCCTACTTCCTAATCCTATAGGTAAAGTACCTATCCTAGTTAATATCATAAATGTGAAAGCTTACCTACATGTTTGTGTTTTAATCACGCTGCAATTAGGTACCAGGTCTGCTTTGGATAAAACATGAGGTTCGTAACTTGGATTAACACATAGGCTGCTTTTTTAACCCGAAAAAGCGAAAAACCGTAAGCAGAGCGTAAGCTAGCTAATGTTTTCTGATTGCCACCGCAACTAGAAAACATTTTGGCTACCTTTACCATCTAGCAGAGATCATATTTTCTTTTTATTTAGTTGCATGCAGAACATATCTAACATCGCAGAAGTTATGTGTACTGGCTCCTCTTTATTTTTTTAAATAGCTTGTTACCCGTTGTGATTTAAAATGATGACTTTCAAATTTAAAATTTCAAAGCAATGTTTGTTTATTTTAGGAGTTCCTAAAATGTGGCATACCTAATTAGTCTTCGATGACAATGCAATATTATGGTGACAACGAGCTGATCTCATGATGGCGCTGGAAGGTGGTCATAGGAGCTCTATTATAAAACGACGCAAACCCATCGAGTTTGGGGGTCTAGTCGTGATTCTAACTTCAAATGTTGGTACTTAGCTACCTATGATGTAGTATCACTCACAGCAGAATACCTCTACGTGTTCTGTTCCGTGTTATTTGTAATTTGCGCAGTAAAGCGGGGAATTCACTAGACGGACATGCTCGCGGACATGCCCGCCGGACCTCGCTACTATAGGTCTGTGCAATGTTCGCTAGTGTAGTGTAGGACCGTCGCAGACAATCCGGCAGACAGTCTGCGACGGTCCTACACTAGCGAACATTGCACAGACCTATAGTAGCGAGGTCCGGCGGGCATGTCCGCGAGCATGTCCGTTTAGTGAATTCCCCGCTTGGGGGGCGCCAAGAATCAAGCATCGCGTGCTATGCACAGTCGATGACGTGCGTGCCGGTGGCCTGCGCTGAGCTAACAGTGCACCGACCGCTCATTATACACACCATGCCTACTTGTGCAAAACGGTGAAACCTATACAAAAGAATCAATGATAGGATCAATAGCCAAGCTATAATAAGTATTTAAACTGGTTCGACGACGGTTGTTTGTGGAGACTGGATTTCAATGCTTGAATTGAAGTAGGTAACTAACATCATTATTTTGATTATTCTGAAGATCTTTGTATACTTTAAAGCGAATGAACAAAGACTGGTAGCGGTGTTCACGCATACAGTCATATTCCGTCATCTATCTCTATAGAGTCTATACTCAAGGGCCCAAGGCTGATGAGGCTGACGAAGCACTTTATGTTCGATTAAGTAGTACATAGGTACCTTAACTACCTATAGGTAAGCAAGATAGAGGTTTCGAGATACATTCAGAGATAAAACCAAAGCCAAAATTCTACTCAAGACTATTGAGAAAGAACTCAGCTTCTAGTAGAGTAGAGGCTAGACGGAAAGGCCCTCTACCTAGTTTGCTATTTTCAAAGCAGAGATCGAAGGTGCGACTTGTCCGTCCGTCCGTCGTCTGTCACAAGCCGTATTTCGGTAAGGGAATGACCAATATCTACCCACTGAAGTTTTGTCACTAATTGTACCAACTACTAACCTACGTAAGAGAGCTCGATTGGGAACGCGTATTTGTGCACGTAGGCGCCTGTTCTAGGTAGCTATGTAGTAGGTATATGGTACTGCTGTACATACTCTACCGATATCGATATATGCAAGTCATTTTTGTTATGTATACCACACTTACTTATCTGTTATCGGTTTCAGCAAGGGATTGTTCATTAAAATCGTGATGTAATAACGGTTTAAAGTACACAGTTGTGGTTATTGTGGATATTTAAATCCTTATATACCACAAAAGAGGTATTCTGTGCCTTATACCGGCTCTACCTACTTATTTCTAGTTTTATTTGCCTTTTCGCCATGTTGTAGGCACTCATAAGGCAAAGTCTTTGCTAAATATTTTCAGCAATTTGCCATGATCTGTTGGCTGCTCTGTAACATAATCTCGTTAAATACGCACAATTAATGCAGGCACACTATTATTCTCTGGGCACCAGAGCCTGACCAATGGCCATGTCGCTAACCACAATACCGCAATGTAATTGAAGAGCATTCACAAGTTGACGGTCAAACGCGGTGGTGCTTGCTTTGTACCTAGGTACCTGTACCTACATACACCACTGCTAAAGTCGGGACAGGAGCATTGACTTTAGCAAAAGATTCTCTCTTCTGTGGCAATCAATAACAAATATACCACAGCAAACGGGCGGTTAATGTAATCATCAGTTTTTAAACACCAGGATAAAATGAATAATTACGGTGGTGATGAGTTAACGTCCTACATCGTAAAAGTAAAACTGAAATCTTGGAATGGAACCTTCAGTCCTTTTTCCAGACGAGACGTAAGTATTTTATTCAGTAGCACCTCTAGCATCAGACTCAGACAGTAATAAGTCAGAAAAATTCATTGATTATCTAGTTAAAACCATTTCAAAAGATCAATCATCATTACGACGACTGTAAGGTACAAACAAATTGATTTGACGGAGCTACGGACTTTGGCGAAATAATAACATACCTACATACAAGACAAAATAAATTTTTAAAAATCCAGAGCTCTTAGTCCTTTTTTAAATTCGAGTAGGTACCTAGATCTAAGGTACATCATAGTTCACATGCATTATGTGTAGGGGCAAGTGCTGTTCTTATGGGCGCTTGTACCTGTGGACACAATCGATTCCCACGAAACTAGCAACTCTAAAATTCAAATTTGAATGCGACCGTTTAGCTTTGTCTATGGTTGATAGTTTTGACGTGTCGCCATCTTTGTTTTCTGTGTGGTTTTTTACATGCCGGCTATGAAAGATGTTTGCGCCAAAAAATAAGTAATTTTGCTTAATTTAAATGAGTTTTTTTCGTGAAAATACTCGTTATCGGTTTGATCGTGTTTGCTTGCAATATTATCTGTGTAGTTTATTGCTTAGTTAGTGCATTTTCTGTGTCTGTCAGGCTGGAATACTGAAAAGTCATTCAAATTTGAGCACCACTTAAAATTGCTCTGCCTCTGTTTGACAAACATTACTCATTTCTAAGAGATGGCAATAATTTAAGCGGAACTTAAATTGAGTGGAGTATTCGGCCATCAGTCTGTTTTATCCTCAAAAATAGATCAGTTTTATTTCTTTTGTCTAAATTTGTACTTGTAGACAAAAATATGAGTGTACCTGAGGACTACCTACCCACTGGTACAAAAGTGCTATAATGTTTACTTAAAAAATCTAAATAGCCGTTTTGTTGATTTTTTTTCACTGCCTTGCAACGAACATTCGAATGAAATCACTTATAAATCTGACGAAAAAAAGATTAAATAATTTAAAACGAGAATTTATCGTTTGTTAGATGTATCTTTTAAAGACAAAAATCTAATGCTCAAATGTAGTGTTTGCATTGCAATCATAGCTATCATATTTATTATGTTCCGAATTCACACAGAGAAAACTTTAAGTTTGATGATGAGTGTGAAGGTTTCATGCTTCGTATTGTATTAGACCTTCTTTTATTGTCTAATTAATATGAACCGTCCCTAGGTACAACACCCTCCCCAGGTACAATTTGACTGTAGAGTCCTTTTCATGAAAGAAGTCCCGCGGAAATTTCCGGAACTAAACTTTAAAACTAAATTTTAAATTAGTTGTCAGGTGCTGTTAATGTGTTCGGATGCTAGTGCGTTTTTATTTGGTTTCTGTGATCAAAGTCTTGTTTTCAATGCCTAAAGTTGTTAAAAGTGCTGCCCGAGAAATAATACTTAAGGTCGACTACAGCGCCGCGTCTGCGGGACTTCTTTCATGGAAAGGACTCTACATAGGTACGATCGTCTGTTGTTCCCGTGGACAAATACGGTGTTTTTAAAAAAAGCTGATTATTTTGGTAAGTATAAGTGATATTGAGACTAGAATTTTAGTTTAAGAAAGGCTTATTATATCTTAAGACATGTGATAAAAATGTTTTATACCAAATTCTGGAAAGTGTCCACATGTTCCGCACTTGCCCCTAGTAATAGCTTACGCTAGCGACTTTGTCCACGTTCGCCCTGTAAATTTTCCGGGATAAAAAGCATATAAGTTTCAGCCAAATCTGTAGTAGTAGAGCTTCTTGTGAAAGAGCTAGCCCGGGGAAGACTACCACCGTACTTTCTTCAGCCGCCAAGCAGTGATGCTCGCATTGCTGTGTTTCGGTTTGAAGGGAAAAGGGTATGATGGGTTCTGGTGCAAATAGACGCACATGACCCTTTAAACCTGTCTCAGAGTGATGCATTATTATATTACCAGTCGGTATTTTTTTTTGTGAACATGTTAGGTAGTTAAAAAGACACAAATAATATAAATAAACAATTCATTTTCTTGGTCTAAAACCAAATACTCATTGGCTTTGTGTTGCTTAACAACGCCATCTGCTGAAGTAACTCAGTGTTATTGTGTCGTTAAAGCAGTTAAATTTTATTTTATTTTTATGTACATACCAAACTTATCTAGTTCGAAAAGGTTCTATGCTCATTTGATTTCAAGTAATTTCAGCAGTGACATATCTATCTTTGTCACGGGCAAAAATGCTGAACACTGCCATCTAATATTAACGTTGTCAGTTGGAAGTCGCATTAGAAGTAAAACTTCAAAAATATATTATTATTCACCAATAGATGTCAGGAAGAGTCACATTTTTCTGTTTAAGTGTTTACTTGAAACACGAATAAAACCACATTTTCTAAAAATGAGTCCTAGCTATATCGATTTATCGCCCCCGAAATCTCCTGTATACTAAATTTCACGAAAATCGTTCGAGCCGTTTCCGAATTTCAGATTAGATAGGTATGGTATATATATACAAGAATTGCTTGAATTGATATATTATAGGCATTGGTTACCATTACCACACTTACCACATCGGCATTATGTTCCATCAATTAGTTGTATGATAGAAAAATCGGATCAATAGTTGCAGAGTGATTATTTTAAACACAAACATCTAAATAAACATCCAAACATTTTTTACAAACTACGAGTACTACGAGCTGCATGGATATTTTCACCTTGAATATCCATCCATGCATGCCGTTTCCGCGACGCCGGCGGCGCCGCCGCCATGCATTTTCAGTCAGGTTTCCCTCAACGTGAACGTTGAAAGCTTACGTCTAGAACGAATGCATAGAAAGCTACGTGAGTAGAGTGGGCATTGTACCTACCTACGATCGAAAGCCGAGAAACGATGGCGCAGGTGAGATGACCACAAAACCGGTTGGATGTCCGTCCATTCCGCCGTCTCATGAATCTGGCTCTATGTTGTCTTAGTTTTTGTCGATTGTGAGCTACCTACATTAAAATATACCTAATGCCTGTATTTTTTTCAGATCTGTATCTTACCTCGGTAAGTAATAACAGACTTCTGTCCTAAAAAGTCGTTTATGAAGTTGAAAAAAATCCTAATCCTGATTTAACCAGTAGTTCGCTATTGACTTGAAATGAAATACTTAGTATGCTGATTTACTGCTCAAGCATTGATCCGGACTCAAGTATAGATTTTTGTATGAAAATCTATACTCAAATCAATGCTTGTGTAACGATTTCTTTATCGGCATCCGGGCCTATGAGGGATTATGATGCCAGTAGGTATTTCGAGGTTGTTAGCGCTTGACTAACATGGCGTACGCGCATTAGCGTTGATTTTGACTCTATTCTACCTAATGCAAAAAGCAAATAGGAACGTGCGCGTTACGTCGAATTCACTAGAAATTCTGTGAGTAGGTAGGTGTATGTACTAAAACCTATTTGATAATAATTCGGAAAAGCAAAAACCCTTACGTTATACCATGTTATACCTACAACTAGACTAGGGCGCTCAGGGAAATGACGAGTTAGTTTCCAATAAAGTAAAAAGTACCTAACTAATCAAATGAAAATTAATGTACATTTTGTATGGTAGGTACCTATTTTCCTTATAAATTTTTATCGCAAAACGTAATTATACATTTTAAGTTACGCGCAGGACAGTAGGTAGGTAGGTACCTTACCTAACTCGTAATCATGCTTCTTCGTAGAGTGACGCAGTAAAATAACATAATAGAAAACTTAAACGTTATGATTATTGAGCAGTTCTTTAGAATAACTTTATGGTGTTTAAAATACCCATTAACCCAACCGACTGAGGGTCATATATCGACTCTACGATCTCAGGAGATATATTAGAGCCCCAACTGGTCCCTATTTAGGTGACGTAAAACACACGTGTGCGACATTTTGCTTCAGATGCATTTCAGACTTACGAAAATCAACTGTAATATAATGCTAGAGACACGGAGTTTCTTTGTCGATGAACAGTTTTGTGTCATTATTGATATGAAGTAGCGATAACTACTGAAATATTTTATAGCTTTAACTCGCATTGGGTATACGATCTTGCCTAGTTATAATAGGGTACAAAATTAAAAGCTGCCAAGTGGTTAGTAGGCTGTTTTCGCTGTAGGTTATTATTATGCTGGTATGGCGGACAAGCCGTGCCGAGGCGACGATGTGTCTGTGGACTTGATTCTTGATTAGCTGAGTTTATGAGAAGCGCTGTATCTCACACTCACATGGATAGCCACTTTGTTTTAGATTCTATAGCTAATGCAGGAAGTGGAAAATAACTATGAATCAAGAAGAGTGGTAAAGGAGCCGCGAAGTTCGAGAAAAGATACCAATCACTAGTAGTACCTAGTACCAATCATTAAAGTGATTGAGCTGTTCAATAACTATGACACTTTACTTGATTTTTGCACGACTTCTTTTCTACCTCAGGCACTCCTGTGCAAAAGGGAAAGAGAGTAAAACAATTTTACAACCCTGTGGTTGTTTTAGCTCACACTCTTACCAGTAAACTTAGTTGTTCTGTCAACCTACCAAATACAGATCCTATCTATGCAGATCGAATAAGCGGTTGGAAAGTTATACTCTAACAAACATACCTACCTACTACCTACCTACAATGTGGCGGCCGCCAGTTCACAATGGTTCACACTAAGATATTCGCTTGCTCGATTAATAAAATTATAAGCATAATAATATCAAACTCGTTTGGCCGAGCTCAGAGACTAAAATCATGCAAAAACCGTTTCATGGAATATTTTCTGATAGCCATGATGTCATGTGGATTATATTACTGAGTAGGTACTCTGACCTTGCTTGTCAGTATTTAGCCAACATTTTTTACAAAGCAGGTACCTAGGTACCTACTTACCTACCTACATAGCTCTATTTGTTGATCGAGTGAGTGAAGCGAACGAGATCTTCGGAAAATATTGGAGGTATAAGTAGGTACCTACTTTACTTAGCTAAAAATTGAGCACTGGCTGCCTTGGGTTAAATTTTACTGTAGGCAAACATTCTCCGGAAATTGAGCTTTCCTGAAATTAAAATCGGAGTAAAAACTGCTCCTTTTACAGTAGAGATTAGCCATGCACACACAGGCACGTCGAGGAATTTTGCAGAATCTTCTTACATTTTAGGTGATTTTATTTTAATTTTATAACCCAGATATCGAGACGATACATAAGTATAAAACGAGTCGTCTCAAACTTGTTTTGCTATCATTCGCCTGGAGGGGCCTCATTATTAGCATGGATTAATTTTATTCCAATCAAGTGTTGGCATGATAGGTATTTAGTTGGACAACACGACGCTGCCACATGTCATCGCCCCTCACCCGAACCGACTTCAGTACTTCTACGGAATTATTCAAAGGAGAAAAAATATCCTGGACTTGTACCTAATGTTGTGACTTTATGTGATGTTGACCGTGTCCAATAAACTTTTCGTACTGTCTCTAACTAAGATGAGATCAATTTGTTGCACATTTCACATGGTACTTCTGTGCTGTAACTTCTGTTTGCATTGCACCGTGGCAGGCAACGTGGGCGGACTTAGGCAGGATTCAAAAGGGGCAGCTTCCGCCGCCGCACTGCCGCTTTTTACATGGTACTTCTGTGCTGTAACTTCTGTTTGCATTGCACCGTTGCAGGCAACGTGGGCGGACTTAGGCAGGTTTCAAAAGGGGCAGCCGCCGCCGCCGCGCTGCCGCTTTTCACATGGTAATTCTGTGCTGTAACTTCTGTTTGCATTGCACCGTGGCAGGCAACGTGGGCGGACTTAAACAGGATTCAAAAGGGGCAGCCGCCGCCGCCGCACTGCCGCTTTTCACATGGTACTTCTGTGCTGTAACTTCTGTTTGCATTGCACCGTGGCAGGCAACGTGGGCGGACTTAGGCAGGATTCAAAAGGGGCAGCCGCCGCCGCCGCACTGCCGCTTTTTACATGGTACTTCTGTGCTGTAACTTCTGTTTGCATTGCACCGTGGCAGGCAACGTGGGCGGACTTAGGCAGGATTCAAAAGGGGCAGCCGCCGCTGCTTTTCACATGGTACTTCTGTGGCTGTAACTTCTGTTTGCATTGCAACGTGGCAGGCAACGTGGGCGGACTTAGGCAGGCCGCCGGCCGCGCCGCCGCGCCGCACTGCCGCTTTTCGCGAGTTCGCCGTTATATCTAGCTAGAGATGTTTCAGTTCATTTATTTCATGAATAATTTTTACAGTGGTGTCGTGATACAATGTCGTGCGTGACTAGTAAGTACATATATCTAATAATGGGTGGGTAAGGTACTTAGGTACCTAATTAATTTACTTATGGTTACGTTTTCGCAAAGAAAGAAATGGTAGGTTCCATCCATCACAAACTATGTGGGCAAGACGGGACGGGGTGCAAAACTGTTGGTGCTTTGTGAAAAAGTTTTAATTAGCTAGGGCTAGGGCACAGATCATATAATACTATACTAGGCTAGGGTGAGTAAGTAAGCAACTAATTAGGGTTGTTATTTTGTAGTTAGCTATGTTTGATTATTTTATAGATAATGAATTGAACTAAAGGCGTTTAAGTAAGGGTTTGAAGCGGATTTCATTGCTTTAACTATTTTTATGTTCTACATTTAAATCTAGCGGACGGGATCGAAATAGGAACGGCATGGCATGGCAAGCATGGCAGGCAAAGGCGGCGGAGGCGGCGGCGGCCGTCCGCTCAGATAAAAAAACAACTTTCCTCGAAACGACTATGGCGCTAAGACTACTAGGTCGGTACTCAAATCTATAAAGTGCTAAGAGACCCCTTACAGCATGCGACATAAGATCTTTTAGCAACGGTTAAGGCTGGGCCGAAATAACTTGTTGATGTTCGTTGCGGGTGGAGCAGAGTGAGCGGGTGTAAGAGGGGGCAAGCGCCGCCGTCCGTCGAGCGACGGCCTGTCTACGCCGGCAAGTCGGCGACACCCTGTCTGCCACGGTCAGCGTTGTTGCCGCTTCGTGCGCATTCCTATCCGCCCGCACCCCACAGCGCTCATGAGCCGCCCGCGCGCACAAAGTGACAACGTCGCATGCAAACTTGTTTCGTAAACGGATGTGGCAGAGACCGGGGCAGCGCATTAGTTTCTGTCTTTTTCTTTCATAAGTGTCAGTGAATGCCAGAAAGAGAGAGCAATGGTGGCGCTACGTGCTATCGGCTCCCACTTGCGGCATTTTTTCACACCGCTGAGAATGAGGCGAGATTACTGACTTAGGATATATTCACACTGAAACATTATATTACTACTGTTCACTCCTCCAAAGTAAGATCTCGCGAAGTACGCTAAAACTAAAATGAAACGACAGTTATCTTTCTAGGTACCAGTCTTACCTCAACTACAATACCAAATCATTGAAACTAATTAAACTAAGAAAAAACTGAAAATGATTTTAAATGTCCAAACCAAGCCCTAACAACTCACTTGATTGTTTTGTATGAATTTTTTTTCAACTCATAATCTTATCAAGTAGGTAGGTAAAGCTTTAGAGTCCTATCCTTAAACCTACCAAATTATATGAAAACCGGATAAGCGTTTCGAAAGCTATAGCTTACCTATAATAATCTAACAAACATACAACACCGATTTGCCCAAGTTAAGACTAAGATTTTCGTTCGCTTCGCTCACAGATCAATAAACTTATGCAAGTAGGTAGGTAATGTACCTACCAAGCAAACCAGTTTCTTTGCTTAGGTATTAGGTACCTATAAAAAATATTTTGGTACGGTCTACATTTTTGTATTTGAGTAGTACATAATCTGATTAAATAATGGCCAAACGGTAAACATTTTCATAATGTATCAAAGGACTACCATTATTATAACAGCATAATATGTGTTCAGCTACACTGAAATTATCATAGTAGGTAATAGGTTAGAGGTACTTTTGTCGGAGAAACAAAATTAAATCTGAAACTAGTTTTATTTTTATACTAGCTAAGTACCTTTCACCATTATAAACAACGGTTTATGTACATGAAGCTCGTGTCGCACACTCACGCACGTCGGACAGGCGGCACCGACGCGCCACCAACATCCGCGCCGTGTCGAACGAACGAAAGAGCGTCGAGCAGTCAGTTCGGCGCCGTCAACCGCCACGCGCACACGTTTACATTCAGAAATGGCTGCCGCCCACACGCTCTCAGCCCCCGCGCCCTCAGACCGCCGCTCAGAAGGACGAGCTGGTTCGAGGCGTATTTTTCCACCACAATTCAAACTACAAGTTCTTGAAGCTTACCGACGAGACGCTCAATGTCGCGGTAACCAACGTGCTACTGCCAGGAAGTTTGGCATACATCGCCGCCAAATCCAAAAGTGGCTACAAGCAGAACCCGCCCTGCGAGCGGCGCTTCTTAGGCGAGCTCCACAACCGGCTCCTTCACCTCCACCTTACGCAGCAGGCTCACCTGAAAGTGCACGGCTACCTACACCACCACCCGCATCGATGACCTCCCCGCCTCAGGTGACTCAGTTATCTGTGCAGCTACCAGGACCACTTTCAGTTATTGAGCCGATCGACCTTTCCGTCCGACGACCTTCGCCACCACCAGCTCCACTGCCAACTACTGCACCCCTCGCAGCACCTGAACCACGTAAACCATTCAAACTTTTCCGGCCATACCTCCTGGAAGATGATCAAGAAAAACGACCAGCGATTGCTTCGTTGCCCGTTTCCGTTGGCGTGCACGTGTCAGCGTTTGTGCCAGTGCAGAGTGCGGCTGGATGCGCATTAACAGCATATTCCGCACCACACTGGTGTGCACCAGTGCCCTCCTTTTCGGCTCCGCTCAGATGAAAAGATGCCTTTGGGGTTCAGCCCTGTACTCCTGTGATCTAGTCGCCAACGCCCGTCCGGCGCCGCCCGGGGCGTAGCCCTCCATCACCGTGCCTTAACATACACGCCGCCATAGTGCATTATACCTTCATCTTGAGATGATAGGTTATTTTGTGTATAAATTAGAATTAAATAATGTATTTTTATATGTGGGATTTATGGAAAGTAGTACCTACATTTACTTATGAAGATTAAAATATTATAACTATTATTATCTCTTTATAAATAAAGCATGTTGTTTACTAAAATGTATTTGATTCGTTCAGTTGATTCAGTTCCTTTTCCTTCCCAGCAGGTAGCGCCGGCGCCAACCCATGCCTATTTTTACCTGAAGTAATCTCCGTCCATTCTTATTCATTTCTATAGGAATGTGAAATAATTTCTAGGAGGTACCTACCTACTTCTAATGTTTTATAGGTTTTTTTTCTATTATTGAGGAAAAGTTTTATTGTCCTGATAGTATACTTATGTACTGAATATGAAAAAGCGTATTTTTTTAGAGCAAAAAGCCTTTAGTACAATTCAATGACTTATATTTTGCTTCGCCGTAGTCGGGGTAAAAAGTAAAAATGATACGATAGACAAAGCTATGTAAAGATAAATAAAATACTAGTCCGCGATGTAAGCTTTATAAATTTGTAGCTGCTTGTCATTGCAAAAGACAAACAAAACACGAATTATTTAATAACATCGTGGGATGGGGAATTGGGGAATAGCGACGACCGCCACCGCCACCGTGCCACCGCCACCGCGCCGCCGCCGCCGCGCCGCCGTCCGCCCGGCCCCCTTTATAATCCTTAGTACGTCCCAGTAACAAAGTTGTTTTTCTCCGTTATGACTAGGAATAAACTAGTAGTTCGACATGAGATCTCGCGATGTACCCAAATCGTAAAACAAGTTCGTTTTACAAAAGACCTTGGAGTATGGAGTCCAGTTCATCAAATCTCAATAAGTGTACTTTGAGAAGAACTTAATGTTCCAAACTGCATTTATGCCTGAGATACTTGGAAACTGGTTTTCAGAACTGATGAATATCCTCATAACTTGGAAACAGCTCCAAGGGGCTCCAAGGGGCTCCAAGCTCCGAGCTTGTTTTGCATATTCTAAAACCGTTTTTAGGGTTCAGATCCCGGTCTCGAAACCCTTATGTAAAATCAATGCAGTTTTTCAAAAACGGTTAAAAATAAAAGGCATTGAAAAAAAATGACGGTCCACAAAGTCAAGTGGGGTATCATCCTAAAAGAGCTTGCTTTGCATAATTTAAGACGATTTTTTTTATATAATCCATAGTTTTTGACATACGAGGAAATCTATCCCAAAAATGACCATGCCCCTCCCCCTGCCCCCTAGGCGGCGGCTCTCAATCTGTCTCGCACGTGCAATAGAGACACTGTGTCTGGTGGCGCAGAGCGGGCAGTTTCCAAACGTCTTGAGCAGGACCGTAGAACTTTGCTAGATACTCTAGATAGATTGTGATTCCGTGATTGGGATTCCGTACCGTACCAAGTGCACTCGGAGATATTTATGCATTTCTTAAAAATATCTGAATCATACAGTTGACTGTAATACAGCTACTGTTTATAATAAGGTTGGAAGTCCCATTAGCAGGTGTCAATAAGTCTAGCAAACGCTAGGATTTGACAACCGCTGAATCATTATTACCTATGTCGCTTTCTGTGTCTCTCACCAGTTCTAACAATTTTTGAATACTTAGCTTACCTATTTTCCTGCTTCGAGTTGTATCTGAATCTGAGCACCTAAATTTGGATGCGCATTATCAATCAATGATTAGGTACCTACATGGTTGAACAACCAGCTATCAGCTTCAACCCTAACAGTACCTACCTAGTAGTAGGTACTAGGTACCTACAAAATTTCATGGGTTTTGAAACCAACTAGATTAGGTAGGTTGTACTATTCCAAATTACAACCCTAGCTTTTATGGTTCTACTGTTTTTGTTTAAGTGTTCCAACAACATTAGTTAGACCCATTGTTATTTAACAGTACCTTCCTAGTCTACCTTTTTGTTTGGTAGTAGGTAATTTTCTCAGTAAATAATTTATTTTTTAAATGCAGTTCTTATTTTTGTCACAATTGAGCCACTGATTCGTAACAAAATTATTCTATATCTAAAGAACTCACCTGTATACTTACCATAACAGGAAGTAACCTATGGTGACAACTACACCAGGAAGTAGAGTAAGTACCTTCCTAGACAGTAGATAGATTAGGGTACCTATTCTCCAACTTAAAGTAGAAAATGGATATCTATTTTAGCTTAACGTTGGCAGCCAGCGTAGCGCTACCAGATGCCTTCTACTTATAATATTTACGATTCTCTGCCGGAGCCGGACGAGGATCATAAAGCGCTAGTTGTACGCTCTACCATAACAACTATAAAATGATCTATGACGAGAGTGCATTCTCTGTCACTGAAGAGTATTTTTTTTTATTCTCTCCGTACCTACCTAACTGTGCTCAGTAACTCTAACTACAGGCAAGTGAGGCATAGCACCACCTACCTATAGCTTACTATTATATCTTCACTCGTGCTCGTGGCCGCGAGTCGACTGGTAAAGATGGACTATGGCAACTTTTACTTGAATGCTACTGCAGAAGCAGTCGCAGAAACTAACCTCTTTACTTCAATAAGTTTATTCTTTTGCCCTTGTATTTGTTCTATGAAACACTTGAAACTAGCACAGTGTAGGTACGGTATTATAATTAAGTTCGTTAACCAGATAAGCCAGCAAGACTTTCAGCGCCTGCAGACGCCCAGTTTTCTAGCATGTTGGATTGTGTTTTCCAAACTATACTCAGTTTTATTAAGCAGTGATAAGGTTCATTTTAAACTATCTCGTTTAGACACAGGCCTGGGTGATGTCAAGGGTATTTTTGGCACAGCTCCGAGCGAGCAGCGAGCACTCTCACTGTTATGGTTCACGGATAATTTGCCCAGCGTCGGCTGGCACTGATGCACTGCTGCACAGTGGGTACACTGTACTTCTGTTTGCGGCAGGCCACTTGAAACGCGGACCTATGCTTGGGTGGCGTGATTTAGGACCAGCTTCCCTTACCAAGGTAACTGTACAAGGTACAACAAAATTATAATATGTTTGGAGCTGATTCTAGCGATAGAGTTCAGAACTATTTATATTTTATGAATATAGGCGCACAATTACAGCAGGTCTAACGGTGGTTCCACTCAATCCACAACTCCCTCAACAATGCTTATCTACACATAGCCATAGCGCCTCAACTCCGCAACACTAACAAGAGCCAAATTATGACCCCTGATAGACTTTTTATTGCTTAAAATATTGTTGGAGGTAGGTAGTATACATACATACTTGTCTACCTGAGCCAGCGTGGCATAGTGTAGGTTAGCTTTAGCTTTTCATTTATCTACTAGCGAACAACTAGAGAAAAACATCCAACAAAAAATATTATAGAACCAAGGTAAAGTATAATTATGATCCAATAAAAATCATGAAATTCATTGCATAACAATAATAGTCACCTTGGAACAAAGACGCCGTCATAAAAACTTGTCACTCAATATTGTTTACCTCAAGGAGCTGAGGGAAAGGGTATGTGGCGATGTGCCCTTTGAATGAGTTTGTTTTCCCGGCGCAAACAGAAACTAATTAACCGCGGTGCCTTTGTTCGCCACTTCCAGAAATTACCTGTAGGATATCTGAAGCCGGAGCCGCCAGGAATGAAACAAGTTACCGTGCCGCGCCGCCGCCTGCCACACACATGGCGCAACTTATTACTTCTGGACTCGCCTTCATATCAGTATCCAGTTCAGCCACTCTTTATCACGTCATTTCTCAGCTTTACTTACAGAGCTGTTGGATAACTCAGCGCTAAAGAATGTGGCTACACCAGCTTTATTTTCTTTGATCCTATCTGAACGTTGATAAATAGCTGCTCCATTATTACAGAACCCTTTGTCATCTACAACATCG
Source organism: Eulithis testata (assembly GCA_947507515.1). Taxonomy (NCBI): domain Eukaryota; kingdom Metazoa; phylum Arthropoda; class Insecta; order Lepidoptera; family Geometridae; genus Eulithis; species Eulithis testata. The sequence goes on along the minus strand of OX382196.1, from coordinate 8,736,402 downwards.
ATAAACAACGCGCAGGCTTAGTCATTTGTGAAACAAGTGTCTCTTATGATTTTCTCAACCAGACATTAGATAACTTTCACCTTTGATCTTGTTGCATCTGATTTGTTATCTAGTGTTTCTTCTTTTTGAATATCTTTGATTCCAGCCTAGACCAATTCCAAGACTTTATATTATTTTGAATATAAGTTCATCGGTCAAGCAAGCTTCAGTTGGCTGGCCCCAGTCACGTCATACCAAATTATATAAATAGCTCAAGTCACAAGACAGACCGGTCGGCGCGGCGGGCGGCGGCGGCGCGGCGGTACGGCTCCGGGGGGCAGCGATTGTGTGCTGTGATGTGTGATGCGATGCGATGCCCGCGGCCGCTCCGCTTGGCGCCAATGCTGCTCGCGTGTTATTTCCAACGCCATTACTCACACGGGCTTAGACTAATTATAATATTCTGAGAGCTAGCATCGCTCAAATCGGCCATCCGCTCATGTCCTCTGCGCTAGCAGGCGGCGGCGGCGCACCGCACGCACTAAAATATCATCTGGGTTTATGGCTTGTTTGATAAATAGGTCCGTTTGAGCAACAAGGAAGAGACTGTATCTAAGTAACTGAATTCTCGCAATTGAATTACTGTTCCTGTTAATTTATGATTGCTAGCATAGGACGCGGTATAAATGTAGCGGTGAGATCAGAGGTGTCGGCACGTTGAAACAGCATTTCTCGGTAACACAGTCGAGTCGAGTAGACGCAGCGACCCGGGCGCAATCAACGCGCCCCTTGACACCAGCTTCGGTGCCTCTGATAATGACGAGTAGGTGGTTGGTAAGGAACAGCAGTATGGCCCTTATAGCATTTGGCACATAATCTCTAGGCTCAATTTAAATAAAAATAAGAACTAAGCCCTTGTTGTACTAATTCTAAAATAGCAAAGTGAAATTAACCTTTTCATGACAAGGGTCAATGATGTGACAGTGTGGTGTAGACTCGAACACTTCCAGGAACGACGACCGGCCATGACGCAAAACGTAGATGGTGCCAAGGAAAGTGCAAAAATGTGAACACCATTTTCTCCGTTCGGTGTATGTGTTACCTACCTAACGAATGCCAAGACCGAAATATCGGTAGGAAAGGAACATGCGACATTATCTAAATATAATATTTTTAAGTTCGCGTAGCGCTGGTATTTCAAGTTGAAACGCGCATATCGGTTTCCATGAGTTTTTAATGGCTGGCCTCTGATAAACTTTTTTGATAGCGCTTCTCCGCTATCCGTGAGCATACCTTGCTCAGACCACCCGAGCGTGACGCCTTTTAATCGATGTCATAAAATATCCGTGGCGCAAGAGGGATCATCATTATTAATGCCATGATAAGCTACTAGAGCTTCACTGACAAATCTGTATAAAATGTTTAACCCACTTTGTCAGATTATTATAATGCTAACAGTGAATTAGAATTTTGTCCTCTTCCTTACTTTACCTGCCTACCTTATCTACCCATTAGCGCATTCATAGAAATGTAGCAAAATTGAAAACCTTCCCCATAAAGTGATTGGCCATTACGAAATCACTACGAAGTTGTTATCAAAATACTTGCAAATCGTGGGCAAATCCATATGAATAGATGACCCACTTTTTGAAACAAAGAATGAGTCAAGCTAGCTGCTGCGTGTCATTGCGGAAATATGCATGACTGTTCAACAGTTCGAGGGGTGACATGACAGGAGCAACACTGTGGTCTGAACATTTACTACATAGCATGGTAATACAACTGATGCAATGTAATACTAACCAAACTAGCTAGGTAGGTACCTACTGTACGTACAAGTTACTAACAAAAAAACTTGACTAAGCGATTTCTTTGCCTGGAAAAAGATGTCAGGACGCAGGTCTTGCGTGGTTTCCGAGGAGTGATGAAATCTCTCATCTTTACTAGCAGCCGCATGGGATTAAAACCGACTAGCTAGGCTATTACCTCTATCATTGTGGTGTGGTGTGATGTGGAGTTGTGCCTGTGGCGTTTTAGATTAAAAACATAAAGTGGAAACCATCGGAGCACCGATACTTGTACAAAGCGATGATATCGTTCGTTACCTACAACACGTCCACATACTAAGTTAAACTGGTTAGTTAAGTTGGGTGCGCCAAGTAATTTGCCGAGGGGCAGGGCGGGGAAAGCGGCTCAGGGGCACAGCGACAAGTTGTCTGGCAGGGACGGCGGCGCCCGGGCCGAGCCCTCCCCTCGCCCCGCCAGATTATTATGGGTTCGAGTCGGCCTGCCGCTCTTAGCAAATGCTGCCAGCATCGCTACATTTCAGCTAGATTCAGCAAACTTTTCAGATGTCTTCTGCCCAAGTATTGGCCAAGATCCTGAGAGGTTTTTTACTGCCTGCAATGGAAGTTGGCATTGTTTCGGGAGGAATGCACTTTGGAATCTCGACCACCAAACCAAGGGTTGCATTCAATACCGCAACAAAAATGTGTGTTCTTATATTATGGAATGGGACCATGGCCGAACCAAAAGGGTTTTCTAGGTAGTTTTTAAGATAGGTAACTTTAGCGAGCTCCCATTTGATAGAAATAGAAAGACAAGCGTTTAGTTTCGGTCAAGTTGGATTATTTCTCTACACGCAGTAAAAAAACTATGTGTTAACTGAAGCAATTTTCTCATTCTGCATACACCTGATGCGAGCGCCGCGAGCCTAATATTTTAGGAATACTATATACGCACGCAGCAGGGCGAAGTGAGTGAAGCCAAGTTTTCCAGATAAAACTACATACCTAGTCGTGTTATGGCAACACTGTTAAAGTCGCCGCCCGCCCCGCCTCGCCCCGCTGCGCTCGCGCCATCGCTTCTCAGAAACCGATACCGCCGAGTTTGCCGACACAAGTATTATGTGCTAGCGATATTGACGCACACATTCACTTGCCGGTTACCAGTAAACCAGTCCATCTTCATAAGGAAAATATATTATTATATACCTGCCTAATGTGCTAGCAAACGTCGAACAAACCGCTTTCATCATATTGGCGCCCTTTTGTTCATAGAGGATCTACAATACATTTTCATTTTCATTGCGGCATTTGCGGCACACTATCAGGACAAAAGATATTTTGGAACGATCTTATCCTTATAGGTTTACAAATCACTGACTGAAGGATGAAGGACTAGCTTGTACGTTCGATATACTTACCTACATACCTATAATACATAAATTTGCATATTATTATAGCACTAGGTATTTGTAGGTATATACTTTACTTACGCACGCATGCAATATGCAGAGAATGATGCAACAACTTTATGATTTACTGGAGTTACAAACAGTGGTGATTGGACAACGTCATACACTTGAGGTGATACTTATCTATCTTCTTACTGTTATAAAACTGTAAAAAGCCAAAAACTAAAATTAAAGATATGGATGGATACTGAATGCAGATCTACTAAATACACGTTTCTGTCCAAAAATTGAGTTTGTCTGTTTATCTGTTTGTTTGTTCGCGGATCACGCCTTAACTACTGGACCAATTTCAACGAAACTTATACCATTCGAAAGCCTTTTTTCTGGATTGAAAAATAGGCTACCTATAAATAAATAAATAAAATAAATATTCACGGACACTTAACACAACGCCTTCTAGTCCCAAACTAAGCAAAGCTTGTACGATGGAAACTAGATGGCTGATAGAATACATACATTTTTTTTTTTTTTTAATTGAAGTCAAAGACGTGGATTTTTGAGCTTGAACTCTCTAAACCAAAAGCAGGCATTTGCTACGAGGTTCATCGTATACTGGTTGACAGGTATTTTGGTGGAAAGATTTGAACGCGTACGAAGTCGCGTGCATCAGCTAGTTTATACATATAGTTATAGTTTATCACGTCACATCTTCTATCTAACGTTAATTTCTTGTTGAACTGCGTCAATCTGCTCATTTTATAGGTTCACCGGCCCTCACCATTTTTGTATACAACCTTACATTACCTACTAAGCTTTCTTAAAAGTACCCTACATAACCTATAGCACGATCTCGCTATCTGTGCTATTCTTATCATGCTCTCAGACTTAAGTTTAGATGTACCTTGCTATTCCAATCTTACACTTTTTCAGTAGCATCTCTGAATAATTTTTATGACTATCTTTAATGATCTTTTATGATGATCATTGACTATCATCGCAATGTGTTTTTTTTTGTTGGCTTTTATGAGTAACGTATTGCATAGTATTATATAATCTGTGGTATTACTGTTCAATTCACTATTAACAGAAATGTTTTTAAAGCCTCAGTTTGCTTCGTTCGTGGTTTATGCTATGCGATGCGATGCGTCGCTACGTAAATCACCAGCCCACAGCATTGATAAAATGGAAAAGTGGTATCGTTCCTAAGCTCTAAATTGAAATGGAGTTCTATAACATCAATGTAAAGTACTATAATAGTAGATTAGTAGCCAAGGGCTGTAAGGCATATAGTTCGAGGGTGCAATTGATGCTTACACCCGAGCAAACTACTCTGCTTTACATCTCGATTGTGAGGTAAGTATTACCGAATATGAGAGATGTAAAAATAGTTTGACGAATTGATATGCCTAACTGTTTCCTAGAAAAAAATTAAAATGACACGCATAACTTAACAAACAATGCAAGGCTTGCTATAAGATGTTTTGTTTGTTGTGATACTTGTCTCGTTAGGTAGCGCTTACCTAACTGCTTTGTTATTGTGTCGATTGTCATGTCATGTCATAACTATTCAGTTGCATGTATTAATTACCTACCTAAAGCCATATTAGCTAGAGCTAGAGCCAAGTTAATACCTAGGTAGGTAATAAATACAGATTAGCTGCTACATTTTTATTTATGTATGCGTGATTTGCGTGAATAATAATTCTATCCTGTCAAGAGGCAAAACGGCCGGTTCGGTTACCCCCACTACTTCTCGTTGCTAGAGCCAGGTCGCACTTTATATGGAGAGTTGTCTAATCCGCTGAATAAATTACCAACGGGCCTAGGTTTCTCCTGAATGACTAATGGGCATTTAAAGAATTAGCTCAACGCGTATGCTGTGCGCTTTCCAATTTATATGCAATTCTTACATAATAGATACCTGTATTGTACTTCAATTATACATACCTACTACTTAATGACCGGCGACCGGAGTAGGTATCTTTTGCATTGTAGATACCTACGTGATGAACATTTTGTCATGACTTAGATTTATAGATTAGGTTTTTGCTCGACACATTGTACCTAGCAGTCTTTGAGTTCATGAGAAAAGAAAAGCAACATTTTTAGTGCTGTCAAATTAGGTTAGTAGAAAAAATGCAAGAAAATGGTGCCCCATAGGCCATTTCTGCAATTTTCTAAACTACAGAGTAAGTAGGTATATTATATTATACACACCGTAATCATTTGTAAGTCTACATTTGAGAAAACCAACGCGAACCCGTAAGGCATCTACATTCTACATACGGAATAACATGGTCACTAATTTAGCCTTTATGGCTTGGCTAGAATTTAAATAGCTTGTTGCTAAATAATTAGGACCCAGTTTGTAAGGCAGACAACGCGAGCTCAATTTATTACAGCGGATACTAACTAATAAAATCTGCATTGAACTATATACTATTTTGCAATTTCAATAGCAAATGATTTAAATTTTATGAAAATTAAAGTATCTCGTGCAAGTTCGTTCAATCGAGTTAAAGATAAAACCCGTCAATCTCAATTTATTTTTAACCTTTAGTTAGGACCATACCAAACCTATAAGCAAACAATGAATTAAAATTTATCAAAGATCATCAGGGAATCAGGATGTTAGCAGCTTACATAGCTTGGCTTGGCCTGGGTTTTCAGACAGTAAAATGTTTTTTCAATTTTATGGTAGTTTTTAGAATACCACAACACCTACATAAAGTTGCATGGTTGAATGGTATATTATCAACCAATGACGTAGATTCTGTGTGGGAATTAACTAAAGGTTTTAGAAGTTTACAACTTACTACCTTTACTACTTAGTATATTTTCAACTAAATGTAGAGCACAAATTGAACTAAATTAATCTGTTTAACAATTCGTTGAATGCAGAAGATGGTAATTAAAATGCATGGAAAACGTAAAACCACATGCATTCTCGCGTCAACCAACGATGGCATGTTCAAAAACCCTAAAAATAAATAAAGATTTAATAAAACCCAAGAGTTTTCCAGGTTCATGGCCGCCACTCTGACCTTTCAGTCAGTCAAAAATACTCCTCTTCGAAATAGATTCATTGTCATGGTAAAACGACAGCGCGAAACGAACGAATGACAGAAAATACAAAATTAGCCATGAGCATGACATCAGAAGAGTAGACAATTATGTATTTTGTTGCTAGTGATCATGCTAATGATAGCCGAAATAAAGTCAATGGATAGACGAAATAAGTATGAGACGATATGGGTTGGGTAGAACAAAAACCGGTAGCTATTAGTATTCATGATATTGAATGAACATGAACACATTGTCCTTGATATTATATTTGAAATATGCTAGGTATAAGTATTTTAAGATTTAAAGATCATTTTAATTATATTCTCTATTGTGATGTGACAAAGAGGCATGCACTTTTGATTTATCCGGCTCGTGGGACCAAAACGCAGTTGCAGCACTCCCAGCATACAATATTGAATACACACAGGGAATACATTCTAATTAGGTAAATTTGAGTGAGGTTTCGTATCAAAGATATCGTACGCATCGGTTGTAGCCACACGTAAAAATGTGTACTGTTAAATAAAGTAGGACGTTCTACAGGGCTCTTGATCATAAAGAAATAATAATTAAATAACCGTCACATATATAACCCTGATCACTTCATAGTGTTCAGTCTTCACAAAATCAACTAGGCAACCCATAACCACCTACCGTTAGTTGTCTGTCTGGAATATTCTCGTGAATTTTACGGATTACGAAATACAGAAAAAATATATTAGATTTTAATCTGGTTAAAATTGTACTAGTTTTTAGACTGGTTTGCACCAAATATGCCCAAAAGTTTCCTTCTTGGTTGTCATACCATAAAATATAAGAAACCGTTTGCCGTTTATTAATACACTCGAGAGCAATGATTCCGGGTCACTTAAAGAATGTTAAAAATCTCGGAAACTAAAAATGATAGGTTAATGCAATAAATTGTATTTAATAGACAATGTAATACTCCTTAAATGAAAGTAAAAAAATATGACTCACCATACATTTTATTAACACAAAATTACATAAAGAAAAAAACTGCTGATCTCTCCTTAAAACAAAAATAGGAAACATGAAATTTTTGAACTTTATTACGATTTGACTTGAATTTTAATACTTCGTATTGCCTCCTCGTGCTTCCATTACTGCGTTTACGCGGTTTGGCATGCTGTACACCAAGTTCCTTATACGATTTTGGGGAATATTCTCCCATTCCTCTGTGAGAGCAATTTTGAGCTCACGAAGCGTGATTGGGGGAGGGTTTCGTTGTTTTACGCATCTGCCTAGCTCGTCCCAAGCATGCTCGATCGGGTTGATATCCGGGCTGCGCGCTGGCCACTCCATACGAGTAATGTTCATCTCTTGAAGGTAGTCATTCACAATCCTACCTGTATGAGGTCGGGCATTGTCATGCATAAATATAGCATCCTCACCTAAATTGACCATAAATGGACCAACATGATCATTGAGGATTTCTTCCACATATCTTACGCTAGTTAAAGAGCCGTTTTCTATGATCACCAGCTCTGTGCGACTTTCAGAAGAAATTCCGGCCCACACAAGTACAGACCCACCACCGTAGGCTACTTTTTCTTCGATGCATGCTTGCTTGAATCTTTCCCCTGGTCTTCGATACACTCTGTGTCTTCCATCGTGCTTGTAGAGCATAAATTTTGATTCGTCGGAGAACATAACTTTTGACCAATCTTCAATACTCCAATTTACGTGGCTCTGGGCATATCTTAGTCTTGAAATACGATGCCCACGCTCCAGTTTAGGGCCGTTTGCAGGTCTAAGGGGTTTTAAGTTAGATTCAGCAAGCCGACGTCTTACTGTCCATGCACTTGGGTTACTTCCTCCGAGGCGTCGAAACTGATTTGTGAGTTCAGTTCCTGTGAGAAAGCGATTTCGAAGCATGGTGTTCACCAAGTATCGGTCTTCTCGTGCTGTGGTACACCTGGTTCTGCCCGTTCCTGGTCTGCGTAGGTTAGAACCAGTTTCTTCGTAACGTCGGAGAACTCTTTGTACTGTTGACAGCGACACACCGACAGTCCTGGCTGTATCGCGCTGACTCCGGCCGGTTTCCAGCATTGTAAGTATTCTGGTGCATTCTTCAGGCGTAAGCGACATAATTTCAGCTTGAATAATGAATATAGAGCACTATCAACATGGTTTATATACCCACATAAATGACAGATTACAAACAAAAGCAAAACCAAATGCTGTAATTTCGTAGTTCCATCTTCGAAAGTGGCCCTTTTTCAAAATTGATTTTTTTAAGATATAACTTTACAATAACTAAGAAGTTTTAATACCTTCATTTAAGGAGTATTACATTGTCTATTAAATACAATTTATTGCATTAACCTATCATTTTTAGTTTCCGAGATTTTTAACATTCTTTAAGTGACCCGGAATCATTGCTCTCGCGTGTATTTGGGTGTGGGCACGCGCTTGTACAAAGCGTGAGTGCGGATGTGACTCAATAATAAAACCACACTAATGAGAAATTATGACTTGCGTACAAACTACAAAATTTCGTGCAGATTGGTTATAAAATACGACCAGCAGGGGTACGAATATGAATAAACTGATAGACGAAAGGTAATTTAACTAAGAGCAGCCGCTTCACTGCTTGGTCGATTATTTTACTTTTGATAGAAATACTTAAAGCTTTCTCATTACGGGGAATAAGCCATGAAAAAAATTCAACTCTCCCCAGTTAGCATTTCAAATCACCTGGATCGTCGATGCAAGGAATGTAGGCTAGTATCTAAATAATTCAACGCCTAACTTTATTGTCAGTCTAATGCAAAGTGTGGTGTGGTGAGTGTGACCTATTCTTATTTGACTAAGCGATCACTTGTAAATATTGCAAAGCATTCATTTACCTAAAGTCCTTTGATAAAATCTGCTTTAAAATGTACCTAGTTGCGGGCCCATACCCACAATAACTTCGTTCGTATTGTTTTCTTTCAATGTAAACGATACTTAACTGAACGTTTCAATCATGGTTTACTTTTTCAAAATGACATCAAATATGCATAAACCTACCTAGGTAGCTATTCTATATTAGGTGGTACCTACAACTTACATCATCACAATGAGAAAACTCCAACGTGATGTTAAAAATATACTGAAACAATACAGAAATGCAATGCCCTTATCGATAGATAAGTGGTTGTATATCATATCACTGTCGATAAAGCGAACAATAGGTACCTACTTTTCCCTTAGAGCAGAGAACGTCAAGGTGAACCGGCCAGGAGCGCCAACGAGTCTGGTACGTCAGTGTTGCCGGCTCAAAATAACGATAAGGCTGAGAAGTTCCATTAGAGTAACACTGGGTGACGCTGCAACGTTAGTCGAGCTGGCGCATGGCGTCGTCGACGCGCAATATGATTCGAATGCGGAATACGTTATGTTTACGTAACGCGTGAATGTCAGATTTGTTTCTGCTGATTACCACGGCAATCACCCCTCTGCAGTCAGGCCTAACGTTATTTTTGGTTTAGATTCTTTATTCAGACAACTTGGTCCATAGTGTTAGAAAGAAAAAACTTATAAAACAACCGAGATAAAATATCAATCCGACGAAAAAACCCTGGGTGCAAAACCTAACATTAAAACTTATTTCAGAAGCAAAGGCAAGTCAAAGATTTTCAGCCAAGTATTTTGTTAGTTCTGAGAGCTGTGATAATCGCTGATTTCTTAAACACTACGCCGCCGATGATCTCCAAGCTATAAAGCTTGGATTGGCAATATTTATCGTCGTAAAGTTTTAGTTGGCAGCATTGAATACGGTACCTCTGCCCCCTCAAGCGAGGTAAGTACCGAGCGCCCACGCAACAGAGCCTACGTGAGCCTACGCGTCTCCAACATTCACAAGATACGCTACACCCGACGCATAGCAATGAATTCGTGAACGTCGTGAGTTCGCGCTGTGCGAGATCGTTACCGGATCAATGCACCTAGATGCGTGAAATTCTGGCACCCTTTTGTTCATACATAATTGATAATACTTACCTAACCTACTGCCCATTCCAGCCAATGAGAATAGCTTTCGGTAATCGGATGGATACTGCAACGAAAAAGTATTAAGACGAAATATTTTTCTTTTACTAACTTTACTAGCTTAAATAGCTAAGCAGGGATCACACACAGCAACACACATTACTACCACCTGCAGAACAACTCATCACAGTTCTGATTCTAATGCTAATAAGATGCCGACATTGCCGAGGTATCGATACTACCTATCTAACCTACTTAGTTATTTTTTTTTGACTTTTCCTCAAGCGTCCAAAAACGACTCTTGCTGTGTCTGTTTTATACATAATTCTGATGAAAAATATCACGCAGGGCGACATGAAACTTTTCAAGAAAAACATTCTGTCAGCAATGAAAATAGCGAAACTATTAAAGGTCTGCGCAGTGGCGTGTTATCGGCACCTGAGGTCAAAGGGGTGGTGTGGTACTCATTATAATAAATAGTAATTATTATCGGTTGGATAGCGGATCCACGCGCAGCGAGCGACTGCTTAGGTACATAACTACCTACTACATATAGTATAGGTACTTACTTACATACCTACCTAGGTTTATTATATATGACTATGAGTCATCGTTGTCGTGATACAAGGCACGTTCGAACCGCGATCACAACACACAACCTGCCTCATAATAAGTAGGTTTGTTATAATTTACGGTTTCTCAAAGTAATCTTAACATTTGATTCATAGCTAAACAAAGTCTAAACGCACTACAGAATCGACACGAACTGGTGTCAATTCTGTAGTTTGCCATCAACTATGCAAAAAAAAACGTTATGAACACGGGTTCTATGTAACTTAACAACATTATGAGCACATGTAATTTTGTAGAAATAATTCAAATTCTGATCCAACGCCATAAAGCCGTTCTATTATTTGATAAGAAAGTCAATCAAACCTTCTTAAAGATTTGGTGACATCATGACTTCATGTGCGTTGGTCTGCTGGCTTCTTTTCGTCAGATATTTTTGTAAGCTAAGTTTTATTAAAAATAAACTTAACGACAACCCTATTATTGAAAGAATTTAAAGTCTTAACGGTTAGAGTCTAACCGTTAAGACTTTAAATTCTTATCGTTAGACCATAGTAGGTTAGGTTCGTTAGGCTAGAGAGGTTAGATCTGTAGCCACTAAGGTAGTAGGTATAGGTACAATATTTGAGACTTTTAATGATAAGTTACTTAAAACTCTGTTATTTTTACAGGTCTTAGTAGTGCAGGAGATTACGACGACTTGAGCAGATTGTCATACAAAAGAAACCCAGCCCCGGATGGACATAGGTAACATTTTAACTAAGTATTGTTCAATTTAAAACAAATGAAAACTTTATGATCGGACCAAAATTTAGGAATAGAAATCCAACAATGTATTGAGACTACAATAATCAATAACATATTAGGAAGTTGAACGTGACTATTGATTTTCTGAGACAAACAGCGACATCTAACATATTTCATGGATTACTTGTTTTAGATGCGGTGTCTGCCCTACATACTTTCAAAAGATCTGTGCTTTCGATTTCGGAACTAACGACACCTTTATATTCGATAACCATTGCGTTATGGATCTTTACAACTGCATTGAAGGAACAGGTACATTACAACTTGCCTAAGTGCGTTTATCTTATCATAAAGCTTGAAATATTTTACTAGCACATGATAAAACTGCACGTAGGTAATGTCGAGAATCAGTGATGATCACGAAGGAAACTACTACCTAGGTACACCTAAAGTTTCAAAAAACTCCGCCGCCGCGCCACTGTTTGTTGTAGCTCAGATATTTTAGCGACACGTTTAAAAAACAACGCCTCCGATGCGACGCGACGCGACCCGTGGTCTTGATACTGTTATCCAACTCATTAGTATTCGGACTAATGACTTTACACAATAGATAAAGCAGATGAAGTTTGTTTTTAAGAAATGTAAATAATAAACTTAAGTGTTTTTCGCAGAATTTGTTCCTCTCAAGTACGAACATTGCATTTACTTCGGTAACTTTGCGTACGTTCACGGTTTCAAATTTGAAGATTTGGACTACGGAGAAGATCATTACGTAGTGAAGAACTCGAAAAAAAATCCAGATTTCGTTAGAAGGGCAATAAAGAAGAACTCTATTAATGTGTAATAGATTTTGTAATTTTTACAAACATAGTGTACTTAAACATATTGATTAGGTTAAGGTATTACAATTTTTCTAGCTATTGTATAAAGTACAATTTTAAACAGGATTTCCCAATAAATAAACAGTCAAATTCATGAATTAGAACTCGTTAGGATAATTCCAAAATAACTGAATGAAAACTTATTGGAGCATTCTGTGTAAGAACTATTTAGTGACCGTTTATTTAATAATGACTGTCTGGCTCTGTTTTCTTATTATATCAGTATTTTAATTTGTAAAAGACAATAATCTATTTATTTGACATTAAAAAAATGAATACGCAGACATTTACTTATACTGTGTTTTGTAACTTATTTGCAATCTTATAATAATAACTTAAAAATGATTTTCAAACCAATGTTGAAACCATTGAGTTTATGTTTATCTTTCAATTTGAAACTGTCCACTGTAGACCGAAGCATCGGTCGTTCGTTGCATAGACTCGATTTTTAAGCTTCATGTAAGTACACCGTTTTCAGTTTCTATAAAATTAATCGGTTTTTTTAACTTAGCAGTCCCACTAGACAAGTGACTAAACATCGGAAGCCGCCACATAATAAATAAGCCTTGCATTTTGGAACCAAATCAAGGTACGAACAGACTACCATCCTATTGCAATATTATGTGGCTTTGATATACATATTATGAATAGATTTCATTGCTTTCCTATCGTATGGTGGTAACTTTACAAGCACTTGTCTAATAGAGACAACAACGGTTCTTGTACGATTATGAGGCTAATCTTAACCATCTATGAAGCGACGTGTGGACAGTGCCTTAGGCTGTATTCAATCCTCTCTCTTGTAAGATTGAAGACAGCCTAAGGCGGGGTACATTTGTTATGTAACTGCCATGTGTCCTAGCCGTTTGTAGTCTATCTTATCGAGTTGGACTAGAGGACGCAACTGATCGGCGAAGGCACGCATATCTTCGGCGATGGCGTCTTGGCCTTGTGGGGCTAGGACCTGAAGCAAAGGTGTTATTACTAAGTTTTCTAGAAGCTTCTCAGTCCTTCACAAGCATGCTTTGAAATAACGGAATAAGACCGGTTGATGTTCTTATCTGATACTTTTTATAAGTATTTGATTACACTTAGTTGATGTTGAGCAGTTAAATCTGCTTCTAACAATGCATAATCTCACCGTACGTTTCCACTGCAAAACATTTGCAATAAAACATGCACAACTCTGTGAAGAATTGAAGATATCGATTTCCGCCGCCAAACCTTGTGCACATTGTTTTAAGGATTTTCTTGATTGTAAAAACATATCGTTTGTAAGGATTGGGTTGTACAGGTTTTATTGTGAATGTTTTGAGTGGAAACACGCAGTTACAATGAACATACCCTGTGAGGTGATACACTGCGTCAGTCACTCATAAGTGTTAAATCTCATGTGCTTGTAATTGCACCGGCACTCATCCATATGTGCCCTTTAAAACTGGAGTACAACAATTTATTGTTACTATTATCACAAGGATTTTTTTTTAAATCATGTAAATGGCAGTAACCCACCAGATTTCCACAGTGCTTCATGATAACAGAACACATGCAATGAAATCTCGCAAAAATATCATCTAAAGCAAAAAAAATCATGCATTTATTCATTATTCATGCTTTAAGGTACATTAAGCAAGTTTTGCGGTAAATCCATAGCATGCACAAACAATTTAGTTATAATCTGAAAATATTACTTACCTGTATTTTTAGGTCACTCACTATCCACTCTGAATAAAACTAACATTATCTTCCATTAAAAGTGCACTATGTTATTAGCAAGTAGGTACAATACACAAAGAGTTAGCAATTAATGCACACATGGAAAGCATCCATTAGTTTATAATCCACCCACAAGTTGACATCACATGCCGCATCACTAATGACAATAGGTAAATAATGTTTAAATACTCACCGATAGCTCAACAAGGTAACTCTGAGATATGGGCTCTGGAGGCATAGAACTCTGAGATATCTTGAATACTTTGGCCACAGTTATCTTCATTCTGCCTTTTCTGAACATGTAACCTGTAAAATGCGAGAAAACATGTCACTGCACCAGACTGCACCTCACTGTTCAGAGAACAAATCCTACTAATATTATAAATGTGAATGTAAGTTTGTTTGTTACGCTTTCACGCGAAAACTACTTAACCAATCATCATGAAACTTTGTACCTACACATATTCTTGGAGGTATTAGAAGTAACATAGGATACTTTTTATCCCGGAAAATTAACGGAATCCAATGGAACGCGAAGGAAATCGCGGGCGGAGCTAGTAATATAGGAGCAAGTTATAGCAGCAATTTCCCATAACTTAGCTAAGTTGATTGTAGTCTAGATGTATGGTGTGTGAAAGGTTCGTAAATATATTTTTTTAATTAAATAGTTTGATGTTTAGAATAATAATGAGGTTAAAAATACCTTTTACACTGTATTCAAACTCAATTCTACATCCAAGCTCAGTGAGGAACTCAATGAGCATCCCACTGCAAGCGATGTCTAGACTAGACCGCACAACTGTCGGGCGGTTCTTGTCTCCGAGGTCAGGCTGGCCAATGTAGCGGAGTTGGAATGGCATGTCCCGTGCATCCAAGGCTTTGCGCACACGCAGCATCAATGGTGCAGCCTAAAACGAATCAGAAAGTGCTTTTGTGAGTGAATGAGGGAACCATTTTTATTAACTTTGTTTTACAGCTATGATTGTGCATATATGGGCTAAATAAGAGGTTGCTTTTATCTTATATGTGGTTAAGGGAGTGGCCCTGAAAATAAAACCACTAGAGAGCTACATCGAGAAGACTCTAACTGATCAATTAATTGTGAGCGAGTGTTCTCTGAAAAATAACTAATATGCTGTTCTGCTTTTAATTATATCAAGAACTTGCCGTCGCCCGCGGCGTTGCTCGCGTTCTAGACCTTTTAGAGTGTTACTTTTCAAAATTCCTTTCTTAGTGCACCCCTGCACTATATGAGGATACTACCCTCCAAAATTCACACCTCTAGGACTTATAGTTTAGGCTGTGCGTTGATTCTAAGTCGGCTTCAAAAGAGTTTTATAATTATATTTAGAAGATATAAAGGCTCATGCTGATCCTATTTGTCTATACATAGATACGTAAGTACCTATACCCAGTTATGCATTTGACTACCAAGATAGCGTTGATTTAATTAGCTACATACCTGTTGATTGGGATCCCGTAAGCTGAAACATACTTCCTGGTCATCAAATGTTTCTGGACCAGCATCTACATTGTCACATAGCCCTCGGAGCCGGTGTAGTAGTACTTCAACAGCTGAGTCTAGTACAGAACCCTGCAATAGCATCAATGCCCATGCTTACTGGAATATGGTAGGTAACATAATATTGTTTTATGTTGAATGTATTTAGTGCTATCAACATTACTGTCTAGCTTTGGTTTGAGACGAAGAGTTAATAGATAGGTAGGTAGGTAGGTTGTACCTACTTATCTACTTATCTATCTTATCTACGATTACAACAAAATTGCTATACCTAAGTAATTTCAATTTACCTGAAGTAAATACTCTTGGTTTGGTATAATATTCGCTTTCAACGCTTGTGTTAGACTGTCGGTGGCCGTAATAGGCGCTGCATTTGCAGCAGACATTCTCTACAAGTTAGATAGCAAAAGATACCACTTAGGTTATGTAGGTACTTCTGTATGTTTGACCCAGAGATTACGAGGAAACGAGGATTAGCAAAATCGCTTCATTTCTTTAGAAAATTAAATACCTATGTAGTGTAGGTAAATACTTATCACATAGAAAAGTCAAAACAAAAGCAAAATATAAAATAAAATAAGCCAGCCTTATTCCTACACACAAAAATGGAGGTGCCTATGCGTTTTGTGTATGTGTACGTATATTTGCGTGCGTGCTTGCTTTAGTAGATGCTTATTGTACAACCATGAATTGCACAGTCTGGGAAAACGTTTTTATCATCATCATCAGCCTATCCCAAAGAATCTTTGCTAATGTTGTTTGTTTGTTTGCTAATGTGACGTCACGAACTCACGAAACCAAAATTATGGTGAAAATGTGAAAATTAGATCTCCGATAGTCACAGAGTACATTTTATAAATAAGGATAGTTTTTGAATGCTGGGTAGGATTTTTGTGGATTGCATTTATTACTGAATTTCTTTGCAAAATGACTGGTACAGTTTCGATTAGACTAGCCTCTGAAAGAGTAAATCACTGCGTTGCCTCTCTCAATGAGCTACCACGGTTTTACACGCCTGGTGAGGTTATAACTGGTGTCCAGGATTTTATGCGGTGAGAACATGATACCCTATTCACTTTGACGTAGTTCTGACCAATTCTACATTTTATTCCACTCCCAAAAACTCGTAACATGTTCTGTTCAACTCGCGAAATAACAACATTAATGTTTATTTTCATATAAGTAAAGTAAGTAGGTACCTTTCTAAACGATTAATTACAGTGGGCACGGCACATACATAGAAGATGACTTTATCAAGTCCTCGGTGGCTGGTGTTATGCAGAAAGTAAACAAGCTGATTTGCGTGAAACCTTTGAAAAGTCGTTATGTGGGAGAAATTGGGGATGTGGTGGTTGGCAGAATATTGGAAGTTCAGCAACGGAGATGGAAAGTTGAAACTAACTCAAAGCTAGATTCATTCCTACCGTTATCTGCTGTCAATCTACCTGGAGGTGAATTGGTAAGAATTGTTCTATTGGAAACTTGTATGAGTGGTGACTTATCAAAAAGTTCTTGGCTTATCCCCCATGTCACAACCGCTTGGCACAACTAGTAGTGCCATATGAAAATATTATTTTCTGTGACACTGTCGATAGTATCATCATTGTTGTGTTATATGTCTGTGAATATTTTATTTATCATGAGTAAATCAGTATCTCTTGTGACCTAAGAAAAAGGCAAATTTATTATTATTTCATAAATACAATGAGTACATTGTATTTATGAAATAATAATAAATTAGCCTTGATTCGTAAAAAAGAACTTGTTGAGTACAACAAGTTCTTTTTTACGAATCAAACAAAAGTTTTATTGCACAAAGATCTGTTTTAGTTTGAGACAGATACAAATAAGTAGGTAGTAAAACTAAATATAAAAAAATTGCCAACTTGCAGAGAAGACGATCAGCAGAAGATGAGCAGACAATGAGGAAACACTTGCAAGAAGGAGATCTGATAAGTGCAGAAGTTCAAAACATTAATTCTGATGGGACACTCTCATTACACACTAGAAGTACAAAATATGGTAAAGTAAGTAAAATGAATATTATTTTATGGTAAATATGTATTGTTCAATTTGTGCACAGCACACACATATAATATTGGTATAGGTTGCCAAAGAGGGCTAATTTTACACAGTAATGGGCAATATCGTAATCACATTGAAATGAAAAGAGTAAGATAATGGAGTTGAAAAATGAAAACAAAAATACTAACCTTAAATCACATAAACCTTTGAAAGATTTTAAAATATGCTAACATAACTTTCAGCTTGCACAAGGAATTCTAATCAAAGTTTTCCCATCACTGATAAATCGGAGAAAAAACCACTTCCACAATCTCCTCTGTGGAGTAACAGTTATTATCGGAAATAATGGCTATATATGGATATGCCCCCTACCACAGGAACTGGCTGCAGCTGTCGACAAGGATGAAATACAAAACTATGATGCTCAAGTGAGTTATTATTCTCCATACATTTGCAACTCAGTATCAGTCAGACTAATTATTTTTAGACCTTTTTCCGAAACACATTAGATTTTCTGTTTATTGGGTTTTGGTTTTTGTTCAGACCCATGTTTAAAGCAAAGTAACCTTACCAGCCATTTATCATATTAACCATAAAATAAGATATTCATGGTCATTTTACTCAACACAATCTAGTCCTAAATTAAGTAAATCTTGTAATATGAGAACCACATCGGTATAGAATACACGGTTTTGTTTAATTGTCACTTTCTTTCATTACAGCCAGTGAGTTTATCAGACAGGGACACAATGGCTCGACTAAAGAACTGCATCACAGCACTGGTCTCTTCAAAGGTGATGCTGGATGACACAAGTATTATGTTTGCCTATGAAGAAAGCTTGAAATACGAAAATGTAAAAGAGTTACTGGATCCGGAAGCTATGTTTGATGTAGCATTCCTTACACAGCATAGAATAAATGATGTTAGAGAAGTTTGAACATGCATGGTATGTCACTGTCCAATTTATCTATCTATAGTAGGTGCTAAATAACACCGCAATACAGGTCATTCACCCACCTTCACCACGATGTCGCAAAATTCAATTTATGAATGGCTAATTCTGTCGCTTTCCATACAACCCTATCGCTAAGACGGTATCGCTTGAATCTCGTATTACTGTTTGTTTACCATACATAAATTGAAATTTGCGACATAGTGTCGAAGGTGGGTGAATGACCTGTATTGCGATGTTATTTGGCACCTACTATAGGTAAAGCAACACTCTCATACCCTCCATCCAAGTTATTGTCCCAGTAGTAGGTGGCCAGTGATCACGATCTTCAGACATAAAGGGCCGACCGCAGAGTGACAGAGGTACTGGTGCAGGATTCACAGAATACAAAGACGGCAATAATTTTAGTGCTGTCAAATTAGGTTTAGAAAAATGCAACAACAGAATCGACACCATAGCCTACATATAGTTTAAAAGTAACGAAACAACTGTTAGTCCAGTCCACTGAACTGAATGCTAGTACCTACTACTGCTAGGCAGATACCAAACTCTGTTATGTCCTATAATGAAATGGAACATTCAAGGTTCTTAGAAGATAATAAAAATTTATTGATTTTCATTTTAATCGCATTAGAAATTACAAAAAAATAACTAAAGTGGTAGTACTATATCTTGTTATCACAATAGTATAGCACAATACAAAGGAACACTATCGATATAATTAATTTTATGTTTCTTAAAAAAATACATTCTTTGATTATTTTAAAGTCATAACAAGTCTTATATGTTTTTATACATTTGGCATGATAATTGTTATGTAGGTGGTACAAGTAAGATAAATACTATCTCAAATAAAATACTGATCATAAAGTAAAAGTATACCTACCTAACACACTATAATAAAAGTGTAAATTAAATACAAAATTCTGAAATTGTGTAAGAAAGTAGAGTTGTTTTACCAGTTGTAGTTGTTACTCCTATACATATCAAAATATACGTATAAAAAGCGATATTTACAATTCAAAATTTTAGTACGCTTACAAACCACAACTACTTCTCAAAAAATGTATAGGTACACAGTCTAACTTAGAGAATTATAACAAACAAACATAATAGACATTGATTTGAGCCCATAAAATGTGTTTGTTTAGTAACAAACAGGAATCCGAACGCAAAAATGCAAATTCACAACTCTTTGGAAGATGATATAGAATAATTGGCACATTTACTCTAACTTATTTTTTTTTCCTAGAATTTTCATAAGGTTCTTAGACATGAAGTAAGGCTTTTCTGGTGACCCGTCGTTTCTCTCGCAGTCTTCCACTAAAAAGAGAAAAAAACTGTAAAAACATTACGTCTAACACTTGCCTGCTTACTAGTGAAAGTACCCGCATTTTGCATGAAATAATAGTCGAATCACCGTGTGGCGTGTCCGAACGTATTGTTTATTCTGTGAGCTGGTCATACCCTAACGGTGTTTTTTCACCAGAGCTAAGTTACGTTGAGCTGGAAAAGCAACCTAAGAGTAGACCCTTAATTCGGCAACATCCGCCAGGTACTTCTGTTTCCCGTCAGCTATGACGATGATATCAATAGAACTAATAACGCCGTACTTACAAAAGCAAAGGAACAAGGTGTCGACAGCCATAGCGTACACGTTGAAGAATATGGTGGACACGAGATATGTGGCGATGCTAAGAATTATAGCGGGAATGAAGTTGTAGTGCAACTTCTCTCCTTGCGTCACTTCGTACACAAACTTCCATTCGAGCAGATAATATACTGCAAAACCGACTCCGATGGATATTAGCATCTTCGATAAGAAGAATATGAAGTCCGTGACCTGGAAACGACCATCAGTACAAGTTAATTTTACAAACATAATCTTTTGCCATCATTCGCAAATTCGTGGCAGCCCTAGCCACCGAACAGCCACAAGAAAAAGAAGAAAAAGAATCCCTTGCCATGGAATTCTTAGATCCTCTTGATCATTACTGGTCAATAATAGACCTTGGAGTTCATCAAATCTGAATGAACTGATATTACCTAAATTATGCCTTATATTCCTTAAAACTGGTTTTCAGATCTGACGAATATCCTCTTAAATTGAAAACAGCTGCATTTTCAGCAAAAATTACTAAGAAGTATTTAAGATCTTTCTTACGAAAAACACCGCATTCAAATCGGAGCTCTATTTTCATCGTGTGTTATGACGAAACAATAGCTGCCATTTATTATGCCGATTATGTACCTAATAGATAACGAATTATCCTTGTACCCTTTGTCAAAACAATGGTATCTGTCGTTTTTTATTTGTTTGGTTTGTATTTACTGTGGATCTCGCTTCCTTTAGGCATAGGAATATTATCACTAAACAAACGCACACTACCTACATAATTCGTATAAATAGTTCTCTAACCTACCGGCTTCGTCGTTAGCTTGTTATGAGTAGGTGTAGGCAGGTGGGTAGTTTACAAGTGTAAGTAATCTCAACCAATTTGTATGTTAAAAACTAAATTTGAAGACGAAAATACTTGACATAAGAAATGAAGGACTATAAGTGTAGGTAGAATATATGTAGAGGCAGAGGTAATATAATTCAACATATAAAAAATGTAATGTATGAGTGACGCAAAACGCTTTCTTTGAAAAGGGGCGTGAGTCTTATCTCGCTACTAGTCGTCAGTATATTATGTGCTGCATAGTTTTTTTTACATTATACCTAGGTACCTACTTGCCTATTATTTTTGTACACCTATTGCTTAGGTAGTAACATGCAGTTGTGGATTTTCTAACCATATTATATAGCGCAGAGTAATTGAAAGTAGAGCTAAACCACGGCAATGACAATTATATACCTACAACAGGAATCTAGTTAGAATAGTGTTCATATTAATACCTTGTCCAAAACGACGACTCTTATAATATTCCTCATTAGAAGAGAAAAAGCATCCCTCGCGCTGGAACAGAAGCTTTTCCCATGCACCGCACACATAATGTACGCATTCTTATTGACGAACTTGAGGAAGTTCTCCAAGCACCAGCAGAAGCATTTGCACAAGCACATGATGCAACGTGTTAGAGGGTTGTCGAACTTCTTAATCTTATGGTCGATGTACTCGAGAATCACGCGGATGACGCGCACTATCGCAATTATCAGAGCCCCGAGGGCCACAGTACCCAGATGATACCTAGAAGCAAGAACAATATCTGAAACGGTTGAAGAAAGGAAGAAACTATTTTTCACGATGAAAAAAAAACCATTAAGATTCTCAAATAGTTAGGTATACAGAAAGATACTAGTGTAATCGTAATACGTTACAAATAACAACACAATACAGAATTTTTTACGGTACATTAAAATCTGTAAACATACCTGACTGTTCTTAAGATGCTTGAAGTGAGAGTGAAGAAGGGCAGATTCTTCTTCTTGAATGTCCAGTACCACGTGGAGAAGGTACTCGCCAGCATCATATCCGCCACTCCGCTAATGAAGAACATCGTCCAGAAGAATCCCAGTAGGTTAGCAACTGGAAAATAAGTGTGTGACACTGAAAATAATAGGCTAAACAACCGTATAAATATATCATATATACCTAGCAAAGTCTTAAAAAAACTAATAGAATAGAAAGTATGTATTTACAAAAAAAAAAAAACTGTCAGCAGTCTAGTAGTTCCCGTCCTATAGTACAAGCTTTGCTTAGTTTGGGACTAGAAGGTGTTGTGTGAAGTAGCCATGAATATTTAATTTTATTGTTATTTTTTATTCACATATTTCTTTCTTTTCGTACATTTTGAAAGTTTTTTACAATAGATATGTATACAAAATAAACATAAGTACCTATTATAAAAAAACTTTAAAGTGTACATACATAAAAGTTATTATTATAACTTATATTTTACACTTCGTTGTGCCGCCTAGCGTGGGATAAGGGCAGGGGAATGATGATATTTTACACTTAATAATCATCGCGCCTATTGAAATTAAATAATTTGACAGTCGAACCTAGTTTAGATAATTAAATATTAATAAAGTGGTGTTAACAAAACTTTTTAATGAAGTTCTGAATAAAAATACGTTGACTTGTAAAATGCTCAAAAGCTAATACTTACGATGCAACCATACCACACTGGTGGGACTGTCGAGTCCAGTAAAATGACATGAAGCGATGGAGCATGGTCCTCCGCCCTTTCTGGAGCATGTCGCGTTAAACAATGCCAGATTACATGAAACAGAATCCTGGGAACACACAAAGTCAATTAATAGATAATTCTTTATTGTACACAAACAAGGAATAGGTACGTACAAATCATAAAATTTACTTAGTATCGTACAATGGGCGGCCTTAAATTATTAAGGTCCTTAATCATGTGAGGTTTTTTTTTCTGGCGTCGCACTGTTTTTGTGCATTTGCCATTTTGCATAAAAAAATTAGGGATACATAAGTATATAATATTATAAAAAGCGCGGGATCTGACATGCGGGTTACGAAGAAGGATCAGCAGGGTTAAGGAAATGAGGCGTTTGCATCTAAATCTGGACGATTTTATACAGCGTTAGTAGCTACTTTTTACCCATGCTCCTATGAACCGGACGCTACATTGCCTGGGGACATGATTAAGATGAGGTATGCTTGCCCAGCACCTATACCATCATTTCAGCCTAGTCGGCCTTATTCACGGAAACACAAGGTCAATACATGACGAGCTAATTAAGTCAATTAGAACGAGACGTATTCATGTTAAAACCACAAAATCTAAAATGATTATGAGTCTGTTACGAAGGCGTGATAGTAGGTACCCACTGGCAATAAATGCAGCTCGCATCTTACAAAGTTACCTCTGAATAATGGAGGCACTGGCAGTCGGTATCAGCCTTCAAGTTGATTACAGTGAAAGCGGGTTCTCCGATGGATACGAGATATACGAACACCACCACGCCGAATGCGATCACACCGCACTGCAAGATCCATGGGAATATCGGGAAGAATACTGTTGATTTGACGGAGTACACCGCTCTAAAAAAAAAGAAAAAATTGGCCACACAGTTACATCCTCACTTGCTAAATGGAAGTATAAGTAGTGGCATTATTGCTAGGCTAAAATATCAATCTGTGCTAGTCAGGTAAGATCTCACTTTTCGCTGTCCGTTAGTACATTCTCGTGGTTACAAAAATGGCCTTACACCGCCAAATTATGTTTCCAGATTTATCTTGGATCTAACAAAAACCGCCGAAAACCGCGTCTGTTTTAGACTTAACCCCTGTCAAAGCTGTCAGATTTATATGTTACGTAATATGAAAAAACCGACGCGGTTTTTGGCGGTTTTTGTTAGATCCAAGATAAATCTGGAAACATAATTTGGCGGTATGGGTTTCGCCACCACGGTTTAGCTCGCACGAGTACCTACAACTAAACATCCATGCAACCGACTTTAGTCACTCATTGTTTTTACTCACTTGCTGCCTTCCTTTATAAGCGCTATAGCCAGCGTGATTCGCGATCTCAGGAATATAACTATTATGAGCAGGATTAACACGATAACGGCCAGAGCAATCAGTATCGCGAGCCACGTCTGATGCTTTACAAATAAAGATTGCAAGAACCCTTTCGCGTTCGTAGTCTTTATCAACTGAACGGGATTCGCTTTGAAGTAAATATATTGCTCATAGGACAAGTACAGCGCTGAAAAAAAGTTTTTTGCAAATTAAAATTTTTATTACCGATGATAAAACAATGATTTACATTTGTCTTTAGCCATGTAAATAAGATGAGAAATGAAATAGTGTTTAGAAACCTATTAGGTTACCTCTATTATTTCTCTTTATCTCGCCAGTTTTCAAGTTAGCCGTTCCATAGACGATAAAAACAATTACGGTTAGGAAAGCAAAATCCAATGTCGTGTATACGTGGAAGACGTATTTTTTTTAGTTATTCTTATTTTAAAGCCAAATACTGATCCGATTTTATAAAATTTTCATGGGACCAATCGATTTATAAACGACGGAGTTCTGAGGTTCTGAGCATTGAGAACCTCCTCCTTTATTGAAGTCGGTTAAAAAAGACCACGAGTAGAGAATCATGGATGTAGGTACCTACCTACTAATTAAATTAAAATTAAGTTAAAAAAATCGTGCAACATGCATTGTTTTGCACACAGTAGGTACATCCGCAGCCAAATGCAACCCACTGCAGAAGGCCAATGCATAAAACACTAGTCTCACTAAGTTTTAGAGTAACGAAGGACTTACGCATATATTTCCTTTGTGAAATCAATGCTTTGTGGCAGTAATAGTCAAGGTGGTGGTACTTCCCCGCATGTCTTTCACAAACAGCCATATACCTACCTACCACTACTAGAAAGTAAAGTAGGTACCTACTTGATATAAAGAATTTTACCTAATGGTGGGCATACACACTACGAGAAACCGTTACGATCAGACTGTACAGTTCGAACGGTACCGATAAATCGCTACATGTATGTTATAAAACTGTACAGTTTTTAGAACAAACATGTAGCGATTAATCGGTACCATTCGAACTGTATACAGTCTGATCGTAACGATTTCTCGTAGCGTGTATGCCCACCATAAGGAATACTTACCGAAGCCAAGTACACCAATCAGGCCGGCGATGGAAGCCCAGACCACTGGCGCCACCACCCACCGCAACAGGAGAATGTAGATAAAGCAGACGACCACCACAGCTATCAATCCGCCGAGTAGGTACCAGCGCGACTGCACCAGGTCTTGCACTATATGCGCCGATAGCTGCTCAGAAAAACATGATTATGCTGTGGTCACTGAAAAGAGGGGAGCGTGGGCACAGCCAGCAGGCCTAGCATGAGCGCGCTAGTCAACGATTTGTCTACGCAATAGTACTATTACTCTTTTTCTGTAAAACAAAGCACGAAGTGTGATTTGTTTTCTTCGGTAAAAGAAACGTCATCAGATCACAGATCAGAAGAAATTTACATTTCACTTATTACTCATTGGAAATAAATAATCTTTATCCAGAGATAGGTAAAGTGTTTTCATGATGTATGCTAATATATTATCTACCTAAGTAAGTACATGCCTAATGCTTCAAGCAAAGAAAATACATAAGATGTATTCCATGGTGATATCTTTAGTACTGGTCATAGTTGTGTGGGTGACATTGCATGCATCATAGGTAGGCAAAGGAAAGTATCTAAAGTATCTTATTCAATAGCACTAAGCGCTCGTGGCGCAGCTTGCTTAGACAATCTTCACCGATTATCTGAGTTAAGTGACGTTCTGCGCGTTCACTATTATGGATGGGTGACCGCTAGTGGCATTTCCATCTGAGCGCTTTCGTGCTTCGAAGGGGCGGCCTAAAAACTCCGTCACCAGAGTTCTCCACTACCTCATACGAGTTTGCTATTAGCACTTAAACCACTGGACGTGTGCATAATGATTCGTATGACTAAGTCCGAAACGCTCAATTTTTCAATTAAAAATATAAAATTGTTCGTTTATATACAGTAAACCATAACCCACAAAATAGTTTTAATTAATTATGTATCGGCGTGACATTAGCAGAACATGCATTTCTAAAAGCGTAGTGGCATCACAAATCATAGCATAATTTGACTAAATAGGTAGCACAGATTTGGAAATCTTGATCATATCTTGATCAAAAAGCTTTATTTTAGTGCATTTATATGACTTATGGTGAGTTTAAACACACTACCTACCTAGTCATGCCACCCACTATAATAGAATAAGATATTACATCTTGTACTTTTCTTAATTTGCCCGAAATATAGTTTATACAATAATATATTAATTCTAGAGTAAAACAAAGCGTGTGCTATCTACCTCCTGTAACTGCACCAATTCTGTGACCTTATCGAGAACATGAGATTCTGTCAGATTTGGCATCGTGGTTTTTGCGATATTGAGCCACTCCATCACGTCCGGGAAGCACCGGCCCATCACTGTTTGCACCGACATCACCAGGTTAGTAAGGGAATGTAATTATATTTTAAATTAAAAGAAAACGTGCAAAGAGACAGTACTATAAAGAAGTGATAAAGGACGGTCTAGCATGTGTAGCATTAGTCGTTAATTAGTCGGACATGCTATTAGGGAAGCGTCTACGGGTTTAGTCCGCTCCAGTACATACAATATGGGTTTCCCGCTTGTTGTCTGTGAAGTACGTAACCCAGCTAGCGGCGATCCAGCCCACGTAGGAGTCGAAGGCTGTGGCCCTGTTCAATAGAGACTTTTGGGCCTCTTTCGGATTTCTCACGCAGGTACCGTCATTGTTTGTCTGCGCCCATTTAGATTCTGCTTTTGGCGTTCCCGAGCATTGGATGGTGGATAGGTCGCCAATACACCGGAATAATACTGCAGTAGTTTCATCTATTGTATTTTCACATCAAACCAAATAGGTACCTACTTACATAAACATGCCACTCAATGACATCACATCGCTGGAGTTAGTTGTTCGCTTTCGATTCTTTTACTGCCTATCTTTCAAATTGAACACCATACAGAATGCATAATAAGAATAATGGCTATATGTACCTGGTTCACTCTTTAAAACATATTTTGCACACTCCTTGTTATTTATTTTCTTAAGAGCTTGGTCGTGCGATAGGGTATTCACGTCGATGTTGTACGAGCACACCATGCTCGATCTCACCTCAAGAAACGATTTTTCGTTTATTTCAGGAGATTCGAAATTTATTGTTTTTTCTGGGCATTTCTTGACGCACACCTGATAAAAAAACAATACTTTTAAGAATAAAAAGTTCTCTTTTTTAGATTTGTTAAGTACTAGTTAATTAGTGTCGATTCTGATGTTGATTTTTTCTAAATTAACCTAATTTGATAGCACTGAAAATGTTGCCGTCCTTTTCTAATAATCTGAATCGACAAAGACGGAGATTAATAAATAAATAATTAACACGGCTATAAATTGATCTGTTTGTTGATGACCTTCAACTACTGTTTGTTGACCACCTTAAGGTTCATCACTTTAAATACGAAAAAGTAACCTGTTTTGTAGGACACCCAACAATAGGTGTGTCTGGTGACAGGCAGTCGGCAATATTAAAGAAGACTAGATACTTCTTATCCTGCAGGGTGGAGTCCAATCCGCATCGCTTGCCATCTGAGTCCATGGGCGCTAGCAAATTTTGAATGTTTCCGCGTGTCATACCTAGAGAAATGCTTGTTATTATAACTATAACTACCGTAGCGTCTTTCACAGATAAAAGGTTCTTCTAAAACATAACTCTTTCTTACCATGATATCCCACGAATACCCATAGACCGAGGAACAATATGAATAAAATCAGCCATATTATGTCTGTACAGGAACGCCTGTGAATGGGGCCATTGAAGGTCGGGTCATACTGAAGGGGCTCTCCTGCAACCAAACAAAAAATCACACATTAACCATGTTTTCACAAAAAAAAAAATAACTAAGAAACATTTTTTTACCTATGGCGTGCTATGGCTGAGATAATCTCTTTGCAAAGCGTATTGATACTGCGCCTACAGTATTACCTGACCTACAAAACTGTTGAAACTCTACGAAATGGGTGCTCACGTTATACTGGTTTTCCCTACTTTACAAATTTCACTATAGCTCAAAATCTATTATTTAACCTAGAACAAAAGTAAAGGGTTTGGAATGTTTTTAGTACTTAGGTACTTTGTTTTATTTTACTAAGCTCTCTAACAACCTTATCTTCAGTTTATAATGGCGTAATATTTGTTTGTAGGCGAGTGGGTTGATTCACTGGGAAAACACACGAAGATAACAATTTAACACTTGTTTGTTTCAATTTACTGGTATTTAGTTAGGTATGGTAGGTAGGTACATGAACGTAGGTATAATATAATGAACTTACTTACAGCAGCGGAGATAAAATGAGCATTCGCTTTTTTGGTTTGAATGCACATAAGGTGATATTTTTAACTTTCTAATCGACTAATTTACTGACTTCTATGTTCCAATAAAACTTACTGGATTCTTTTTGAGGCAGGCAGCAGTCGACGCCACAACAACCCATTTTCACATTATATTTTAACACTATTCACATTTGATTTATCTTGAAATCACTTATGTTGGTTGCTGCTCGGTTAAGGTTATGTTGGATATAAAAACCACTATCGGAATTGAATACAAGCAAATTTAGGCTCTTATCGCGTTGATAACACCATTTTTAAGGTGCTCCTTGTTAATCATTTATGATCAATTTACATGCAATTTTCAAAGTATTCAGGTACTTTTAGTTTATTCCTGATTTGCTAACTTACCTAATATCTTTTTAATCTAGTCTCCAGTTTATAAAACCATACCTAAAATATTATAAAAAAATATGATGAAACAATTTAACCGAAAAGCCTACTGGATTACAAAACATTATTTAAAAATATAGGGAGGGATAAAGGACTAGTTAATGGTAGGTAAAATAAAATAAAAAAGATTCTAAAGCTATAAATAAGCCATTTTAGGTTATAGATATTGATAATACAACAATAATATGGTTGCTAATTAATACCTAAAACTAATTATTATATCTACATCCTTATTATGTACAAAAAATACCTATATATCTAATGTTATATTATAACTATATCTCGGATTCTCGGATTTCCAAAAATGAAAATAAATATTATTAGTTTTAATAACTTAGGTAGTTTTTTTAACTATGCCCGAGGTAAACTTTGTAATTTATCGCATCGATACAGCGATCTAGCTAGCTGCCTATCGTACCTGAACTACACAACTATTGAAACTCTAAGAAATGGAATATCTTAGAGTTTCAATAGTTTTGTAGTTCACGTACGATACTATCCGTCGACCATCTTTATGTAGATCGTTATGCTCTAACAAAGCACAACGCCAATTCCTCAAAGTTTACCTACATTATTTAGTTTGCTCGTCCAACTGAAAATTTGTGCAGAGGCGTGTATTTCATGCTAGGTAACTAAATAGATATAACAACATTTTAATTCCATTATACCTATTTGAGATAACTACCTAAATGTTAGCTGGTACTTGTGTATAAACCGGTTTATAGGCGTTCACTGAATTGGTATAAATGTAAGAGATTTCCTCGGTTATTATTTTTAGTCCACAGCTGTTGACAATGGTCTTGGCTGGGACCAATGGTCTTACATTAATATGGAGATTATGGAGCACAATACACATAGAGACTATTACACTAGTCGTACAATCGCAACAAAACAATAAACTTGGTTTATTTAATGTTATAGGAAGGTACGTCGCGATTCGAAATCGCGAACGATTCTGTGTACCTACACCGTGGCGTCACATCGCATACTATTTATCTTCACCACATCTTCACCTTGTGAGCGCTCGCTGAATAAGGGTTACTTCACAGTGATCTATGACTGGAACTACGATAAGTACAAACTGACGTAAACCTGCTTTATCGACTTCCAAAGAATTTCAACAAGCGCATAGATTAAATTTTTTCTGCTAGCTTTGACCTGCGACTTCAGTTGTGCAGTTCATTACTCTCGCGTTAAGGCGTAATATTCGTGAGGTTATTATTGTTGCACTTATTCATAAAATTTAAATAACATTATCAATTGCTACAATGTTAAATAGAATAGTTATCGAAAAAATGGCATAATGTTGCGGTAATCTATACAGCGAGCGCGTTTATGTCTTTTGTATGAAAACTAGGTCATTCACTAGTGAATTCTGGTACAATTCCACTCTGTATTCAAACGCGCGCCCTCTGATATAGCGTTATAGCGAAAATCTATGATAGGTTTTGGTCAAGACGTAGTATAATAGAATTCTGTGAAGTACACTGTACGGCAATAGTAAAAACCAATGGTATTATCCCATTATTGTTATTAGCACATGAACGACGCCTTATGTCAGTATACAGCAATGAATGACCGTCGTCGTCGGTGACGGTAGCTTTATTTACGTCTCGGATGGTACAGATTAATAGTGTCGTGCGTGGTAGAGAGTGAGAAGTCCGAATTCCGCGCTGTAAAAACTTACGCAGCAACACACAACGTTTTACCTTGCCCTAATAGGCCGTATTTTAAGGCAAGGTAAAACGTAAGTACAGTCAAGTAATCAAACGTTCTACAGTGGTGTAAGAACTTTTCTAACTAGAATTTCGCCCCAAACTGAGATATCGTGATATTCCCAAAAAATATACCTAATGCAAAGAATTTTTTTAACAATGGTCTAAAATTTGCAAATTACATCGATACTGCATAATATCCGTAGTGTAGTGTAGACCTATAAAATTCTATGAAGATCGGATATGCGGTTCGAAAGTTATGCTCTCAAACATAGGTATATACAACGCTGCTTTCTCCCAAGTTAACACTAAGAATTAAGATTTTCGTTCGCTTCGCTCACTCGCTCAACTTTTCAGTCAATAGGCTTCTTGTATTAGCACTCTGAACCCGTAACACAAAAAAATCCCATTAAATTTGATTGAAATATGTATTAGTTCGAGAGGGTTCTACAGGGACTACTATTTCAATATCGTAGACCACTTTAGGACCTTTTAACCTCAACTTCCCTACGGTTAATTTATCGCAAATGTAATAACCTTGTTTCTCCGAAAGAGACAGTATTTTATGACTCCTATATGACTCACAACAAGACTATTGTATTGAAGCACTTATTAATCTAATACAACGTGGCATATTGATTACCCCGTAGTTTTTAATACATACTTAGATAAAATGATACCTAATCACTATGCCTATACATAACAAGCAACTAGGCAGGCTGTGACGTAGGTTAGGTACGTAACTCGGAATGTTGTAAAGCGAGCAAGGACTTGCGCCAATCTAAGCGAAAAATAATAGTATAGAATACCCCGATGCCGATAGTAGACTCAATTTCGTTTATATATTTTGTGTCGAGTGGAAGGGACATCTGTATTGATGTAGATGAAATTAGGTCATGTCATGGCATAAATCATCAGTTGTTTGTCCAGCAGTCGCCAGTAGAATTGGTAGAGTGATTCATGGTACCTATCTACTAATCTATCCCACAGCGGGAGGTTTGAGAGGCTTATTATCTTTCCTTATTCCACAGTGGACGAATATGAATTAACTCATTTTTAGTAAATAGGAGCAGGGCAGATATGCACCATTTATGTTTATAGCTACCTAATTAACTGAATTAATTAACTGAACTAATTCTAATTATAAACTAATTAATTGTAAACTTCTAATTCTTAATTCTAAACTTATTAACTGAATTTATTTAATATTAACTTAATATTGATTAAAAAACGTAAGTTTGGACACGTCCAGTGGTGGACACCCCCTCTAAAACTGGTTTTAAAAACTACAAGTGGTACTGTATATTAATGATTTACTTCGTTTCCAATTATTTCCATATAATCAAAGGTTTATAGCTCTCAGGAAAAACGGTTTATAAATATAAATGTAAAAAGACTTCCTTAGCGATTTCCGAAAAATTTTATTAATCACCGCACAGCTTAGTTTTAATTTTTTTTTATAACTAGTTTTTTTTATAAATTTGAAATAGTATATTTCATTACAAGTGCGGAAAGGCTGTCATTGCAAAGAGTTCTGACAAATGTCTACAGTCGGAACAAGTTGCAATGACGGTTCCGCACGTGTACTGAACGACTATTTTTAATACAGTTGCGAAAAAATTAAGCAATTTAATAAAAAGAAAATTTCTGAAAAATGGCGCCAACCGTAGAATATAAGCAAGAGATTTTTTTTTCTTCATCCATTCTGGTAGGCAAAGGGAACTATGCCCATACAGCCAAGTCTTCAGTAGAATTCTTTGATTGATTGAAATGAAAATTAATGAGATGAAATGAAATGAAACCTAACCTAACTCATTCAATCAAATAATTAAATCTGATATTGAAACAAATTAGTAGCTTCTTTTTAGAAATATACGTATTTG
Source organism: Eulithis testata (assembly GCA_947507515.1). NCBI lineage: Eukaryota > Metazoa > Arthropoda > Insecta > Lepidoptera > Geometridae > Eulithis > Eulithis testata. The sequence goes on along the minus strand of OX382196.1, from coordinate 8,703,820 downwards.
CATGAATCATAAAAACATCTATGAATTTTTTTAGTAAAAACTTCATGGTTGATTTTTCTTTTTAATAGACATTATTTTGACAGTTGGGAAAGAGAACGCACGAGTGCGGGAAAGGTAAAAAAAAAAGCACGAGTGTGTAATAGCCCACAAAAGCGGCGTATTACAGGGAAGTATAGCGTTCGGGACGCTATACGTCCCTGTAATACGCCCCTTTTTGAGCAACTGTATTAAAAAGCCAGTACCGTGTGTCATTTTTGATTATGCTAGTTTGAGGTATCACCAATTTCGTTAAACTATCCAAATCACTATTGGCTGTGTCCACAGTAGGCAAACTGTTAGCGGCTTACTGAGTGTGCGGCGGCGGCGTATCGGTTTAGTACGCTCTTCCATATATTTGAAACGGAGTGTCCACAGTTTGCTGTTTTGTGCTCACTTTACGCAGTTTGCAGCGTTACGTGCGGCGTGCGCCGACTGTCTCAGTAAGCGGCTATAGTAGGTGCCAAATAAAACCGCAATACAGGTCATTCACCCACCTTCACCGCGATGTCGCAAAATTCAATTTATGAATGGCTAATTCTGTTGCTTTTCATACAAACCTGTCGCTAAGACGGTAATCGCTCGAATCTCGTAGTACTGTTTGTTTACCATACATAAATTGAATTTTGCGACATCGAGGTAAAGGTGGGTGAATGACCTGTATTGCGGTGTTATTTGGCACCTACTATAACTCGTGGATGAGCCCGCACGTGTCACGTTGACCTCCCCACGTGATACCTATGCAACTGCACTGGCTACCCAGCCCGTAGCCCCTCGACCAACCAAGGGAGGCCAAGGGGGCCTTCTACAAAGAAGGAAGTTAACAAGGATGCTTTTATCACTGTTGAAAGGAAGAAGAGGAGGAAGCATCCTTGTAAGAACCAGTGCGGCACCGCACCGAATAGTCAGAATCTTCTGTTGCGCTCCGAGATTCCGACGACGCAGCTGTATGTGTCACGCGTCCACCATGCCGTCGAGACTGAGGATGTGACGAAGTACCTGCTGGAGAAGACCGGAGCCAAGCTGAGGGTCGAGCGGTTGGAGTCCCGCCACAAGACGAGTTTCAACTCCTTTGTAGTGCGGGTGCCTACCGAATATCTATCGACCTACATGGAACAAGCTCTCTGGCCGAAGGGTGTCGCGTTTCGTCGCTTCCGAGGACGGTTACTCGACACCGCGAAATCGCGTCCCACGTCGCAGCGCAATGATTACGTGGCAAGCAAATAAATAAATAAGTGTTTTTTTATATTGTATGTATGTTAGTCTCTAAGGTATATACTTTTCTTAAGTTGCCCGAAATAAAGTTTTATTATTATTATAACAGTTTGCTTGTGACGCACGAAAATTGATCTGAGTTTGCAGCTAACTCAAATTTCAGTTCGCCACAAATTTGCGGCTCACTTAGTCGGCCGCTCACAGTTTGCCTACTGTGGACACAGCCTAAGACGTTAAAATATTAGCGTTTCTGACGCTATCCTACCTACATAGGCGCGGCGCGATTTTCAAAAATATAAACTTTTTCTAAATAGTAAATACATAAGTAAACAAGCAGGTACTAGGTACCCATTTATATGTAGTGTATGTTTGCCATCACAACAATGTTTCCTCTTGGTGGGGATCGAACCCACAATCCACAGCACAGAAAGAAGGTAGGTAATTACACAGAAACGGCCTAGAATAGAACCTGCATCTAGGTAGGCAAGGCACCTCTCACCACAAGCACCTTTTTCACAAATGAATTACCTATAGATAGGTATATCCATTGAAGAATGTAGGTAGGTACCTACGTAAGTCATAGGTAACTTACATTGCCTAGTATACCTACCTAGTAGGTATACTAGGCAATGTAACGCAACTCACCGTAATCTTTCCCCATGTTGCAGCTTACCAATAAGTAACTATGCTAGCACCACGAAAGACTCATCAAGATTGAATAGTAGGTATACCTATTTAGAAACCACTTTTAATTTCGACACAACCGGGTACCTACTACGATTCACCCATTCACCGCATGAATTAATTAACTTTTTTCTGCACCAATGATGATTATTTACTACGTAAAAAATGCTGCTTGGTCAAACTCTTTTGTCTCAAGTGTTTACTTTGTTTACTAAGTTTTACGCGTGTTTGTGCTGTACCTAGCGTAGGTAGCGAGTGCACTACATTCACAACCGCGCTGCACGGTGTGAAGGAAGAACTGGCTGACTTGCTTTGCTTGTTGGCTGGCGCGGGGTTCACTCGCCCCCCGCGCCGCCCCCCGATCGGTCGGTGACTGTGTGTGATTCACTTGTCGCGCGCGGACAAAACAACACTTCTTTTGTTTGTCTCCTCGCTTCGCTCATACTCTTCGCTTTCCTAGGTAGGTAGGTACTCTAGGTCCTAGGTATGCTTCCTACTGTTAATACAAACCTGTAACACTTATAATTTATGCAAATAAACATCCTGTATAACAATTTTTTCAATAAATTAACCCCCAACCCGACGCTAATGTTGCGTTCACACTCAGCTGCAGTCGGCAGGAAGTGGGCATGAGCATAGTCTAAACACGATCATGCCTCTGCCTGCCCCGGTATGGTAAAGATAAAGGCGATTTTGGCAATAATGCCGACAGCGGCATGAGCTGAAGCTGATTGTGCACGCGGTATGTATAAGGGGGTTTTCCTCGAACCAAGCTGTTTTTCCATGCTATATCTAGAGCACTTGCTCTAGGTAGTTATCGAGGTTCGAGAAAGTAAGTGAAAAGCCTACATGATACCACCGGTTTTATCTTCAAATTTTACATTTCAAATACGATTCTAAACCATAGCTAACCAACCTACTACCACATACTAGAACTATATTTTTTTTCCTTATGTTTGAGGTAAACGACCAGTCAATTCAGGAGTTCAACAAAATGCTGACATTGCACCCCTCCTGTCTGGTTGTTGACCTTTCATGAATCTATAATCCCTACTAGGTACCTACTTGTCTAACATTATTCTGAACCAGCGTAACTAGGTTCATTTGGCAGGTAGGTAGGTACTAGGTATACCTTACCTAGTTTTAGATCTTAGTTTCAGCTTGGGCGAATGTATTACTCGAACCTGCCGTGCTGATCCGATCTAGAATTTGGTAGATGGACATTACCATATTTTACTGGTAGGAGTATAAGCACATGTTTCAATGGTTTTGTTTTGTACTTAAATCTGGCGAGGCTCTTAACCAGCTAGAAGGCGGTATCGATGCGATTTGCAAAGTTTACTGATTTACCTCATAATCACTACAAAACTATACGTAAACCTACCAAAACTCTTTTGAAGATCGGATAAGCTAAGCTGTTCTAAAAGATACATACAACGCCGCGCACCGATCTGCCAATACCTTAATTCACTTCGCTTACTCGATCAATTCATGACGAAGCAATCAAATCTATTATGCTATAGTATTCTGTGATGATAACTGTAACTGCCAAATTAAAACTATAAAAATCATTCGTTTTTTCATTTTTTCAGAAAAATTGAGATTTTAGGTACCCTAACTACCTAAGTGAGAAATAAAACAAGTGCTCGCGAATGCTGGAATCCGTAACAAATACTTTACACTACTTACCTCTGGAAATAAACATCCACCCATTGTTTTTCAAACATGAAAATAAGCATTTTGGTTTACCTGCTGAATATTATGTTTGTCTCGCGTTCTATACGGCACTAGGCCGTAAATGTAATTTTTTACGACTTGGATTTAATTTTTATTAGAAAATAAATAATAAACAAGTGTTAAGAATTTTGAATTAAATAACTTTTCATTTAAAAATAAGTGTTTTCATGAGAGGGTAATTTTTGGTAACTTTTTTGGCTGCTAGAATAATTAAACTTTTTTTTGTAATTGTAAATACATAATAACACCCAGACATAGAAAACATATTGGTGGGGCTCGAACACACGACCCGCAGCACGGAAGGCAAAGCTACTATCGGAAATACTGACTGAGCTGTGACGCATATCGAATAGTTGCTGTTGCTCGCGGATTTGCTTGTACCACCCATATTCACAAACAATAAATGATTTATCACTACATAGTATAAAGCAGTCGCTTCCCGCGTGTCCTATTGTCTGTATGTATGTATGCTTAGATCTTTAAAACTACACAACGGATTTTGATGCAGTTTTTTTAATAGATAGTGATTCAAGTGGAAGGTTTATATGTATAATACATCATCATCATTGCATTACACCCGTACGAAGCCCGGGCGGGTCGCTAGTGATTTATAAAAAATCACCGTTTAGTTAGACTAGGTTAGGTATGTTCCTGTCACACTGGTTATGATGGTCAAGTTAATACACACTTCATACTTCGAAACCATTATCTGGGCTATTTCTATTTACATTTTTCTGTGGTGAGTGAACATAGAGGTAGTTAAGTGAAAAAACAACTGTGTGGTCATTATTTAATTTATTCGCATATAGTAATTGATTATGATACATGAAGCGTTCTTGCGAGTGGCTCGTCGATGCGCTAACGCACCGACCGCAACTCGCCTGATGCAACTTCAAATTACATTTATTATTTTATTAATATTGCATCGACATCGTTCTGCAAAACCGTCGCTACGTAATATTCACTAATGAGAGTTTTCGAGGCAGCATCGGTCACGGACGCGCGTCCTCGCGACTCGCGGGCGCTCGCTGCGAGGCCGACGACGACCGTTCGCGTAATATACTTAATCATAACAGTCAAGGAGCTGGACGTCGCGTCGTCCGAGCGATATTTACATATAAACGGAACGCCTCCCGCGGTCGGCGGCGTCGGACCGGGCCGATAGGGCAGCTGCGGGCCTGCGCCGGAGCGCATCTAAGTAGCTTAAATCACTTTCATAATTTACGTCTTAATTTAATACCGAAAACCTAATAGACGGCGCTAACGACGGGGGTACTATAGTACCATCCGTGCGCAAATCGGGCGGGGAAGGCGTGCGCGCGGCGCGCTCGCTGCGCGTCTTCACTCCGCCTTCAGGTCGGCGGGCGTGGCGGGCGACACGTCCGGCGAGCACGTCTCCACGGGCGGGCCGCCGCCGCCACCGCTCTCGTCGCCACCTCCGACGCCGCCGCTACCGCCGCCTCCCGCCGCTGGCGAGCAGACCTCCACCGCACGCTCACCGCCACCGCCGTCTGCGTACAACAAGACATCATTTGACAGGCGGATGTCGCACGTGGCACAGCGCGCACCATGTGATCGTGTCAAGTACTAACTGCGCTGGTGGTGCTGGTAGTAGAGCGCGTGTCGCGGCGGATGCGGCGGCGCGAGGTGTGCGCGCGGCGGCGGCGGCGGCGGCTGTGCGTGCCGGTACAGCGGCATGGCGGGCGCGTGTGGCCGCTGGATGGGCGCAGGGTAGCGCGGCGCGGACATGTTGCCGCGAGGGGCACCCCCGCCTCCGCCTCCGCCGCCGCCGCACCGACCGTTCGATCCGCCGCTCACCATCTGCGAAACAACAGCCGGCATCACATCTCCGCACTCCAGCTGCAGCTAGGTAGGGTCCAGCGCGCGTCTAGTATCGGCGAGTGGGTGGTGCGTAGCGTACCTGCTGCTGGTGGTGCTGGTGCGGCGTGAGCGCGGGCGGTGGGTGCGGCGGCGGCGCGTGGTACTTGTGCTGCGGCGGCGAGTGCGGCGGCTTCTGCTGCTTGTTCTGCTGTTGCTGCTGCTTGGGCGTGGGCGAGGCCGAGTCACACAGCGGCGCGAAGCCGTTGGCGTGCTCGTGAAGCGGACTCTTCAGCTGCTGCTGCTGCGGCACAGGGCGAGGCGGTGCCGGAGCGTACTGCTGCTGCATCGGACCGCGGTATTGCTGCTGCTGTTATACAACTATACTTAGAAAACATTTTTAACTACTATAGGTAAGTACACCTACTGGTTCAAAAAACAAAAAAAAAGTTTATTGGGCATTTCTTATAAATAAATAAATGTTAAAATCCGTGTGGCGATACCTTGCACGCCACAAACCGCTATCCGCACCGCTTATGCGCTTGGACTAGCTCCTGGGATACTGGTTTGGCTTCAACACGCGCGCCCCGCGCCCGCGGCCGCCTGCGCGAGTACTCCTGCTTGGCCAACACTACGCTTTGCCTCTGCTACCTACCGCACGCGCGCTCATTATTTTTGTGTACCTACCTACTCTCGCTATTTTTGTATTTTTGCTTTTGGTATTTTATATTTTTCATTATACAGTTATTTCTCACTTTAATACTATTCTTCATTTCGCTTCAGTGTCTCCCTTCATTTATTTCCTGAGCTTCACTCAAATATAGTGCCTACCTACTGATAGGAGATTTTAATCAAAATTCTTGTGATAGTAGGATTAGTGCTTATCCTGCTATATCCGAAACATCATAGTAAGAAATATACATCAAAGTACTAGCAAAAATAGCTAAGTAGATGTAGGTACCTGCATCTGTTGAACTGCGGCCGCGACTTGAAGCTGCGATGAGAGGAACTGCGATCCGAATGCGGCGGACTGCGGCTGCTGCGTGAACTGCAGCGGATATGTGGGCGCGGGCGCGCTTGCCGGCTGATACGGCGAGTAGTAAGAGCTCTGAGGCGGCGCCGGCCGCGGCAGCAGCCCGGGGAGAGAGTATGGCGCTTCGCCGACAGGGGTCGAGTATCCGAGGTATTGCTGCTGGTACGCGCTTACGCCGCCCACGCCCCCGACGCCACCAACACCGCCGCCTTTGCTGCCTGCACACATTACTTTGCATGAAACGACACAAGAAAAAGAAGTATAATACCGGTCGCCCAGAAGCATATCTTCATCTGTTAATTGATTCTAACAAAGACTGAAAGCTAGAAAATATACCCATCTATAAATCACACATAGGCAACCCGCCTAGCTAAATGATGCTGTGTTAGTTAAAGTAAAATAAATAAATGTTGTAATATAATATATAAAAAAATTAATTGAAATTAACTGTAATTAACTTCAATTTATGATCAACTTCCCTCATTTATTAAACCCGACCGAAAATTTAATCTTTTGGAAAAATGCAAGGGTAGCAAAATCTTTCTCGGAAAATGTGTTTTTGGCCTATTTTAAAGATTTACCAAAATCTAAACCCACAACTGTCTGTAAGTTCGTAGTTAGGTAGCTTTCTGTAGTCTTTAATTCTATGTTAAAATCTATAGCCATATAACGCTCGCTATACACGCTGTTTTTAATCTACAACTGTGACATATAAAATTGTTATGATGCACTTCCATAAATGTTCAAATATAAACATTAGCCTCTAATTATCCTAATTTTATTTAAATAAATAAATAAACACACTACACTTACTCATAAGTAGAACTTATTATCTCATAGAGAATGATAAACAGTATAGTGTCCAACCTCAGGAGCAAAGCAACTACTTTAAGTTCAAGTACTTTGAATCCCTTGCTGTGCTCAGGTTTCTACTTTAGCGTGCGTAGCGATTATTCTCTCGTTGATAAATGTACTATTACAATTCTCCTTGACAACTACTAAATTCTTATATTTTATAAGCTTTTTTTTGTCTTGAGTGTTTGAGCTTTGATTCTGAATATGGAGCTCAAACTCAAGCATGTATGGTATGTGCAAGATCTAAACTCAAACATGTTTTGAAACAGTGAAATCATTCAGAAAATTTAATAAAGTTCTAAAGTATCTACAATGACCTCCATGCAAAATAACTATGGATTCATAGTTATTTTGCATGGAGTGACCTATTATCCTTATCTTTAGATAAGGAGATCAAATTTTATAGGTTTTGGTAGTGGTAATGGAGTTAAATTAATTGATCGCAACTACTTACCGATGGCGCCAATCTGCTGTGTAGAAGGCTTGACCGTGGCCGACATGAGTGAGTTAGATGTGCTCGATATCAGCACGGTACTTGGGTTATTGCCGAGTTGACCGGATTGGCCAAAGCCGCCACCACCGGCGGTCGCCGCCTGTGAATTTCAAAAAGAATACATTAGTTACTCACTATCAAAGCATGATACAAGTAGAGTGTCTTGAAAACTCACCATTCGGTATTGGTTGGGAAGGTTCTGGAACATGTCAGGTGTCGGTTGATAGTTGTAAGGCGCCCCTGAACCGGCACCGTACGGTGCTCCAGGAAATCCTCCGAATTGGCCGCGACTCTGATCGAGGAAAGCTCCATACAAGCCGCCTTGTTGCGGCAATTGTTGCGAGGAACCCAAAAGTTGCTGCGACGAGTTGAATAGCATGGCAGGCGGCGAGGGAACGGAGAGACCTCCGTATCCTCCTTGATAGCCCACGTGGTTGTAATGCTGAGGCGGCGGCGATTGTAGTTGTTGCGTCGGCTTCACTTTGCACACGTTAGGAGGCGCTCCGGTCTCCGTACTTTGCTCCTCAAACCCAGCGAACTGCAGGTCCTCCGTTCCCTCAGCTACGGCAGGCATTTCCCACACTTTCTTCACGCTGGCGATTTTTAAGTTGAGATCAGCCGCCAGCGGGGAAATAGTATTGGAAGTACTCATGTGCACACCGCGCGGCATACCGAGAGACTTGGCTGATTTATCTTCCGTCAGTTGACCGAGATCAGAGTCGAATGCGAAATCGAGCTTCATATCGGACGAGTCTTCAGCTTTCTGTGTCGTATCGAAGGACATCTGTAGGCCGAGAGACGGTTCACCGTCGTTCACCGGCCTTCCGTTGTCTCCGATGAGTTCCTGAATGGATCGGGGACGCCTCACATCGGCGCCGTTGAACGCCAACGAATGCGTTTCCATTTCAGGTGGCATTTCCTCAGGCTGAGGAGGTTTTCCTATGTTTGTATTGATTTGATACTTCTGTTGTAACGCTTCCTCGGAAGGAGCAGACTTGTAATTGGTGTTCTCGAATATAATAGTCTCTACTGGTGGTGTTGTTCCATCTAATACTTCAGACTTATCAGTGGGAGCAGCGCAAGTGGCCGGTAGCGGCTTGATTTCGATGGGAGCTTCGAGTGGCGTGCTACGCTGACTCGAATGTGCGGATTTGTTTGGGACTACAGGTTCAGTAGGTTCTTCGATATTGCCGCGGAGAGATTGCGCTATAGGTTTGTCCCAAGCGTTGACTGCCGGAGGAGGGGGCGCGGCGCCGGTGTCCGGCCCGTAGCCGCTAACAATGCCGAGCTGTTGCTTCTGTCTCTGCTTCACGAAGCGAGGCGCTAAGTTAGCTTGCCGAGGACGCGGCTCATATTGTCCATTTTTGTTAGCAACCGGTGCCGCTCCGCGCAGATTGGACTTGTCACTGGAGTTTCTGCTAGACGAACCGTTCCGCCCATTACCTTGGTTAGAATGGGACCTTGTCTGCTGCTTTGCAGCTTGTGGGTTTTCGTCCTTAGCAGGTGGCCCACGCGTGTCCTTGGAAGTTTTCTTGTTTCGTACTTCTTGGAAACCGTCATCGACAACATCGTCATCTTTCTTGGCAGTGGATATTTTAAGATCAGTCATAGCCTCTGTTACATCAGCAGTCTTGTTATCGCCTACGTTATCTTTTTTAGCTCCTTGGTTATTGTTCCGCGGATTAATTCTATTGTTTTGATTACGACCTCCCGGAGCACCTTTTTGGGAATGTCTCCCTGGAACGGATCGGCGTCTACCGCCGCCTTCGGAATGTTCAGACGTGGTTTCCCAATTTTCATCTTCGCCGCTGACGGGACCTTTGGGTCTTCGGTCGCGGCCTCTGCCCGTAGCCTGCGATCCAGGACGAGGTCTGCCTTTACCTTTTTCTTCTATTTGCAAATTATCCTTGCCCTCATCGTTTTCTTTTGCAGCCCTATTTGTTTGATTGAAGGGGCTTTTAGTGTTAGGTGGTCCATAGCCGGTGACTCTCTTAGCGGGCGCGGGAGGGCGTGCGGTGCCTTGGAAGCCACCCCGGCCACGGCGGGACGGCTGTCCGCGGGGTGCAAACGGTTCTCTGTTTTCCAATCCGTCTGCGGTAAGCATTCCTTGCTCAGTGGGCGCAGCGCGGTTGGCCTCCTCGTGACGTTCTTGCTTCTTGGGGCCACGAGGACTTCGTGGCGCTCGCCTACGTTCCTTGCGTTCCACGTTGGATGGTCCCTCTGCGGATCCGTCAGATTCACTAGCTCTATTATTGGAGCGCGAGCTTCGATGAGATCGCCGCCCACGAGATTCTCTCGATCCCCAACCTCTATTATTGTACACGGCGAAGCCCGTTCCGCCGCCTCCAAAACCTCTACCCTTTTTCTCAGATCCAGACCCACTAGATTTCCGTTCAATGGGTTCCTTAGGTGTGATTTTATTATTGCTTGGCTCGTGAATACCCTGTAATTCTTGTTTCTTATCATCACGCTTCGTCGTGTCTGGAGTATTTTTTACTGGTTCCACAGCAATTTCTACAGTTTTAATTGCATTACTTGCAATGCCTTGAGAATTTATACTAGGTTTAGCAGCTAGCACCGGTTCAGAGGAGTCTTTCTCGGACTGTTGAGAGTATTTTAATTTAGCGAGTTGCTCCGATAACTGTTGCTGTTGTTTTTGCATTTGAGAGGCTGCAAACGAGTCAGCTATATTTGATGGAGGTTGGGCAACAGGCTTCGAGACAGTTTGACGATCAAAACTAGGAGCTTGTATGGGAGGTTGGCTAACTTGCTGTTGTTGAGGAATAGGCAGACTGGTAGTTTGAGATATTTGTTGATTGTTATCTACCGATGCTGGAACACTTGGAGTATTATTAAGTTTATTTTGAAATGCATTTGCATAGGTAGTATTGTTTAACGGTATGTTTTGAGGAGAGGTGGGAGCGATAACGTGCATCGAGTTTCGTTCAAAGTTAGGAGTAATAAGATCTTTTTTGACTTCAGTTTCTCTTGGAGGTGAGACCTTCTCCGGTGGTTTCACAATGTTACTTTCTTCCTGAGCAACATCTGCCCAGGAAGATTTACCAACTTCTTTTTCTGTTGATTCTCGCTGTGAAACACTATCTGAGGAATAACTTTTTTCTGATGGTTGACTGACCACAGGTTCAGCAGCAACAAATGGCTCCGCAACTCCTATACTCTTCCTTTCAAATACTTCGCTTAGTTTATCAGCTGCAGATCGGTTGCTCTGTTCAATAGCATGTTCCAAAGAAAATTTCCTATCAGTCTCATTCTTTCCTTTGTACTCATTAAAATCTTTGTATGATTCTTTTGAGTTTGATCTATCCAACTCTCTGCCAGACTTTTCATAATCCTGCATTTCAGATCGCCATTGAGGCCCAGATCCATCCTTATCTCTCCTAAACTCATCTTCGCGGTCTGAAAAGTCTCTGTAAAGAAAACAAATTACAGTTTGAATATTAAAAGTTTTATGATTAATACAAGTTCAATGATTACTAATGTTTATAAACCACGTATAAAATAAACTATTTGTAGAGAAGGTACTTACCTGGAATAGGATCGGCGTCCGTTGTTGTGAGGCGCATGCCGTGGCGCGTTGTTGTATGGTTGCTGAGGCGGCGCCTCCTGTCGGCGAGCGGCTGGTTTGCCCGAAAACGCCCATCCTTTGTTATGTTGATCATCTTGTTGCCTATTTTGTTGCTGTTTTAAAAATCTGGGAGGTATATTAGCTTGGAAGCTTTTGGAGAAGGCCGGGTTGTTTTGATCGCGGTCGCGGTCTCGGGCGTGGTCCCGGTCGCGGAAGTCCCGGTCTCGCTCGTTGCGGTCTCGATCGCGGTCGGTGCGATCGCGCTCTCGATCGAACCGCTCCCGATCCGCACGCTCCCGATTGTCGCCTCGGTCTCGATCGCGGATGTCCTGTCGCGTGTCCTTGTCAGAGTCAGGCCGGTCTCTGTTGTCGTTGCGCCCTCGGTCCCGAGACTCCTTGTCGCGGTCGCGATCCCTATTATCTCGGTCTCTGTTGTCGAAGCGTTCCCTATCGTTGCGGTCTCGGTCTCTGTTATCTGCGCGGTCCTTGTCTCGCGCGTCTCGATCGCGTGTTTCATTGCGTTCCTTGTCTCGGTCGGTCCGGTCCCTCGCATCTATGCGGTCTCGCGAGTCCCGGGACTCTAGGCGGTCTCGGTCAGATTCCCTGTTATCGTTGCGGTCGCGGAAGTCCTTAGAGGGTTGCGTGGGCGGCGGGTCCCTGCTCTCTCGGCGACGCTGCTCCTCCTCCTTCATCTGGCGCGCGCGCGCGACAGCTTGCGCGACCTCGTCGCTTTGCTTTTGGCGGCGCTCGGCCCACAGCTGTTCCTCGTCACCTGGCTCGGCGTGCGTCTTCGGCTCGGACCGCTCGTGTTCAATACTGGCGCGGTTACTATTCTTTCTAGTTGATGTCTCTCCATCTGAGAAATCTAGTTTTTGGCTGAAACACGGAATTTTTGATTATTCCCCATTCTTTCTACAAGTCGTTATACTTGGAGGGCGCGCAGGGCATCTTCGCGCGTGTGTTATGTTGTAATACTCACTCGTAATCAATATCGTCGTGTTGCGCCCAGCCGGCGTCTCTTGATATATCATCTAGCGAGGAGATCTGATCGTCGCGCAGGATGGGTCGTGCAGTGAGTAGTTCGACGGCGCGCGGTGTGGGCGGCGCGCGATGCGGCGGTGCGCGCGGGCCGGGCGGGGGCGGCGCGGGACAGCTCCGCGAGTCGCGCAGCGAGCCCAGCCCGCCCAGACCGAGCCCGCCGCCGGTGCTACCTTTCACCAGCTACATTACACAACAAACAATTTACACACACATTCTTCTGGCATTTTTCCATTCAACAAAGTTTTTTTTAATAAAAAATCTAGGCTCTTTTAGTTCAGTTTTAAGCTTTCATTCAATTGGGTAATTGTTTTTATATATTTTTATATCCCCTTTGAACTTCATTTTCCTAATATAGTTTTATATACGTGCAAAACTTCATGGTCTGTAAAAAACGATTACTATTCCAAATTTCACCTATCTAGCTTCTACCATTCAGCTCTGGTGGAGGTGACAGACAGATGGACAGACGGACACCAGAGTGAGACCATATGTGTTCAGTTTTATGAAAACTGAACCAAAACAGAATAAGGATTTTATTTTTCCGAACATTAAGCTCAGGCTCTTATAAAACCTTCTTGTATCTTCGCTAGTCATGTCTCCTTGCTCATACAGTGTACCAATAGCACATAATTATATTAGTAGCACCAATGATGTAAAAAAATAAAACCAATACCTAATTGAAATAGAAGCATTCACAGCTCTGTAAGAAATTTCCTCAATAGGATAATGGCTAAGAACCTTGAGTGCCAATGAGGAACACTTTAAAAGAGTTAAACTCTTCCTGAATAATGTCATATTTTACAAACTGAAAACTTGAAAGTTATATTCTGATTATAAAGGTTAAGTGTATCTTTCATGTTATCTATTGCTATTTTTTGTTTGTCTTGTTTTGTGTACAATAAAGAATAAATTGCAAGTTTATAGGCAAAGATCCAGTATGATATATTCACTAACCATTGCTAAAATGAACAAATAACCAGCTTTTTACATAAATCTAGACCATTTGGGATTCAGTATAAAAAGTGCAATAATAAAGATTAACATACAAATGAAGGCAGAATGGCACGATAGGCAGGCGTTTGCTGTGATGTGGGAGTGGGTGCAGGCGCGGCGGCGGCGGGCGATGTGTTTGATTCTTGACGGACGCCGCCGGTAGCGCCACCGGACGTCCAACTGCCTTCGGCTGTGAATAAACAAATCAGTATTCTTTTTTTTCTTACTGTCTGCTTGTTCCAACATTTCGTTGTATAAAAAACTCCCATATGGAGCTCTCTACATAGAGAAAGCATATGATGAAAACCTGACCTTTACGAGATGATTTACACTCTTACAAGTACTACAACTCTACTATGCAGCACCGCTGCATGTAATACATAGTGTAACACACAGAATATTAGTATGTAACACCCAAACATATAACAAACATTTATGTTTGCCAAACACAAATGTTTGTTCTTAGAGAACCGAACCCACAAGCCACAGCACAGAAGGCAGAGATCAGCTCAAATGGGTTAGTATTCAAAATGAGTTGCTTACTCTGTGGTCTCAATTGTGGCTGCGGCAGCGGCTGATCTGTGCGGTGGGCGGGCTGCGCCGCCGACTCCAGTGAAGGGAACTCCGTGCGGAAGTGGGGGGAAGAAGGGGGCGGCAGCGACACCCAGCCGCCGGACCCAGTCGCCGCAGCAGCACCGACGCTCGATGCTAATGGTGCAGCCTGGAATGTATTTAGAAAATAGAGTTACTGGTCTGCTGGACGAAAATTAACTGTGACAGGGCTTGTCTGGGGAAGAACTACTTTTTAGAGCAGGTGATAGGCTAGATAGGATTGACTCCCACCTTCAGTTACGAAAACAGGCTTATGATGCCTCATGAGCCTATTTTTCAATCAAACAAAGTACTTGGAAACAAAAAAAAGAACAAAGTATGATTTTGTCTTCTCTTCAGTCGAATAGAAATAATTGTTGGGAAATGTTCATGTTGTTTGCAATGTGCTGCAACCATAAATAGAGTCATTGTTTGGTTTTTTCGCTCATTACATCTTGCTATTAAAACAATAATCATACCATTTATATTTGTAAATTTGAGTGTATTGTAAACATTGATACACATGATAGCATTAGTAGTTTCTTTGAGTAGCCTTCAGATCTCATAATCTTGGTATCATAGGGCAACTGCTTGGCCAGATATGCTACGTGCGCCAGGAACGTAGTGCGACGTTTGTCATCGCGACCGGCCGTGCCTTCCCTCCAGCGCTTTTTTTCGTCATTAGGCTTACTCATTTATCATGAAATTTTGGTATATTATAATATCTTTCTGTCAAGCAAGTACTTACTTGAGTTGGGGGATTGACACATGTTGTAGGTGGTGAAGACACAGATGGAGTTACGGCAGATATAAGACTGTAACAACAAAAAATCTATTGAATGAATTGTTTGAACCTGCATTATACCTCACAAGTGTTTGAATCAAATTATTCTACAACCATTATGCATTATTATTGCATTATACTGTGTCCTAGATAGAACAACCTTCAATACAAACATCTGACCATTTGTAGACACATCAATCAGGTAACAAGGTCACAGAACCAGCTACTTCCTGATTCAAATTAGCAATAGATGACTCGATAAATGTTCACTTACTTAGTGTTAGGGTCTTGACCAGTTTCAGTTTTCAAAGAAGGTAAATTGGCTGGTGGGCGCCTAGTTGAAGGAACTTTTCCAAGACTTTGCATTCCATGTTTGCGACTAAGTTGAGACTTGACAGATGATGGTTCCAAATTCTCGTTCTGAAATTGACCAAATATAACAACTAAAAAAATGTTGTTAATCAAATTAAAACAATTCTGAATGGATTGGTGTAACATTGATAGTGTTGTGCTTATTTCAAAGTAAGATGATGCAATAATCTTACAGGCAACCAAGCATAGCTTCAATCACTATAGTTACTGGACAACAAGCTCTAAGCTGATATAGGTCTGAGATTACATGTATTTAACCCAATATGCAGTTGTAATGTGATTGGTACTACAAATCTCTACACAAACTTTCACAATTTGGTACAGTAACACATTTATAAACCAGCTCCAAATGTATTACAGTATATTCTTATTTAACAATGTCATATGATTTGGTGATTTTCTTCTGTATTTTAATTTATTTTTATCTAATATTTTTGTTATTTCTTTTCAATTGATAACAATGCCCAACAGTGCGCATGATGCATGTACCTTCCTACGTGACATGTATGTTTTTAGAACTAAGCTACTATTATGTAAGAACACGTCTAGGCAATTAATAAATGAATATTCTGCAAATATGAGCCTTTTTTGGCCAAGATTTGTAAATTCAGTTCAGTACCTACTAAGGTACTGAACTGAATTTACAAATCTTGGCCAAGGTTGTAGCTTCAATGTAAAAGTGCATACCTATACCTATACTATTATAAAAACTAACTGTAAAAAAGCCAAAATCTAAAATAAAAGGTATGGGTAGGCTAAATATGTAAATCTACTAAATAAATAATACTGATTTGTAACTTGATTTTGTTTTCACAATAATGTGACCTAAATAAAGTTACACTTCAGTAAGCAATATCGCATTGTTATAACAATAACAGAAACAGCTGATTGTCAACTTTACATTTACAAATGCCAAGTGTCCATTGAACATGCTCAAAGTTCCCAAACAAAGGCTTCTTCAAAATGAGTTCTTGATAGCGCAATCACACTATGCCCATGCCGCTGCCGGCCTGAATGCCGTGATTAATTCCGGAATGATTGCCACAGCAACATCGCCTTTATTCTCACTAAGGAGCTAGGGCATGAACTTGGGCAGGGAGACGAGACAGCGGCATGTTCGTGTTCACACCACTTCCCTGCCCACTTCAGCATAGTGTGATCGCACTATAAAAAATTATAGGATGAATAATTTAGGTACCTATGAGCATAATTTAGGTTGAATGACTAGGAAACAATGTAATAAAAATCATAATTTGGATAATCAATATTTAAACAGTAATAGCGCGATCACACTATGCCGAAGTGGGCAGGGACTTGGGCATCATTCCGGAATTAATCGCAGCAACATCGCCTTTGTTCTCACGGAGCTAAGGCATGAACTTGGGCAGGGAGACGAGACAGCAGCATGTTCGTGTTCACTCCACTTCCCTGCCCACTTCGGCATAGTGTGATCGCGCTATATGAAATAAAAATCTGGCTTTGTCTAAAATTTCAACCTTATACCAGTATCAATGTGTCAAATAAGAATGTACCTACCAAATAAAAACAATTCCTTAGTGTTTTTATAGTTGACTAGCTAGCTAGGTGCATTGAACTCTACCCCAATATCATCCAGGGTAAAATTATGCTAGTAGATAGTGGGTGTATGTGCCCCTTGTCTACATAATCAATACCAGACAGAGTAGTGAATAAATAGCTAGAGGCTACTCACCTTGTTGGCGCAGTACAAGCTATTGATGTCCAACTTCTGATATTTTTGTTTGCCGGACGTCGGCTTGCTCTGCGCCGTAGTGCCTCCGCCGCCCGGCGTCGAGAGTGCAGACATGCTGCGACGTACACACCATCAGGAGGTTACCCTCTCACGACCACCAACTGCAATTCAACCAGGGCAAGGCACTTCACAAACAACGCTCCCAATTAGTTTCAAAGGATGCCCAATTTTAATGTCCTTCACACTCTACTTATTGCACTTATAAGAACAATGAATTTACTAAGCTACCGTCCTGGCCCTGGACTTCTAAAATCACTATGAACAAAAACACTTTCACGTAAAACAATATTTTGTGCCCTGCCCTCAGAAGTTTATTGACGTGTTACATCCGCCGAGGAACGCTGGATCGATGACTCCTAGATTTCACTCCCTTTTGTTACTACACATAGATTCCGTTAGCCGAAGACTTATCGTTATAGATACTTTTAACGGTACTAACATTAGAGATATGGAAGAACCGTAAATAAACGAATTTCTAATCTTTGTAGTATAAATACTACCGAAATAAATATATACCTTGAGCCGTTACACTTGATATCACAGAATAAAAATTACACAATCACGATTGCTAAGTCCTAAATAGAGATTATTTTCGATTAAACTTTATTCTACGCTAGCAAAACTTATATCACTTTATTTTAAGATGGCGTCTGTCCGTCTAAAAGACGATCTCCATCTCCTTCAATTTTCAATCAACGGTGACGTCACAAAGCGGCACAAAAGACGCGCTACTATAGCGCACTCTAGCGGAAAAATTGTGTACAAATAAAGTTTTTATACACGATCAAGCCCAATTCAAGATTGACGGCAAGCCACAAATCACGCTTTGCTTGATTAACAGTATCACGAGCGTGTTGATTCGTTGTTTGTTGCATTTTTCTAAGCATTTAAAATGTTGGTTGCTTTTTCATAAACTACACAGCACACAGCAAAGTATGTACACAGGACAACTACAGACTATGGGCCAGTACAGTACTGGTTGACTGACTGATCAACAGCAGCTGTCTTTAGAATGAACGGGCGGACGGAAAAAGAAAAAAAAACCAAAAACTTTTTAACTGTATTATGATCGTATTGGCCAAAACCATCTGACATTTGACACTAGGTTAATTCTCAGAGCATAATCTCAACTGTTTTGGAATCGATTTGAGTTTTATAATGTTCGATGGTTCGTTAGGAATGTTTTCTAACGAATCCACATAAAAACTATAAAAAAAAATCATCAAATCAAGGTAGAAACCTAAGGCCGTATTTACTGCTTAAGCACTGATCCGGACTCAAGCATAGATTTTTGTATGAAAATCTCTCTACTCAAATCTATGCTTGAGTAAAATATCCTGTATCGGCATTATTCGGTGTACGGGCCAACGGTTATTTTTGGGGTGATAAAGTAGGGAAATAATAAAGTGATAATCGTGATTATCACGAATGAGGTAGGTTAACATTTCAATAATAATTTAAGACCTACATAGGCATAGGGGTGCTGCACCCTTACTGCGAAGTGAAATGGTAATGAAAAATCAAGAACCTTCCTAGGCACGGTACCGTTGTCGCTGTTTATAATATTAGTGAATTAAACAATGTTTTCACTTGATAAGTAGGGTGAAACACGCTTAGTTATGTTCACTCGAGTGCTGGTGTGCTATTAACCCCTAACCAAACCACGAGACAAAGCTTTCATTAGGTACCCCACTCAATAGGTAAAAAAAAGTTTTTATTTTTATATCCCCTTTAACCCCCCATCTTATTATTATAACATAAATATACATATTAATTTATATTGTATATTATCTTTTCGGTATGTTTATGTACCTGCCTAGGTATGTGTGCAAGAAGTGTACATACCATATTTTATTTCTCAATCGATGTTTATCTGTCTAAAGATTGCTCGGGTTGGGTGTGTAGATAGGTACTCTTCGGAAATTCATTGATTCTTTGCAGGGTCACATCACAGAAAACACCTACTGCTGTCCTTTTCTGCTACGCATGCGTAACGAGACGCTCTCACTACACTGATGTACGAAAAATCAGTAGGTGGATATCTGCGAAAGAGTTCATAGGTCGTGTAGCGCTTGGAAAATCCGGCAGCCATGTCGGGGAATATCGGAATGGAACAGTTGATCCCAATTGTTAACAAATTACAAGATGCTTTCACACAGCTTGGGGTGCATATGCAGTTGGATTTACCGCAAATTGCTGTAGTTGGAGGTCAATCTGCGGGAAAAAGCTCAGTGCTGGAGAATTTTGTTGGAAAGTGAGTAATATTTGTAACATTGTCGTTCTATATTCACTAAGCTGCCTCTAGGATATTAGACAAAAATCTGGTATTTTTCAGTTATTGCTGACTGTAATAGAAGGCAGATAATGGATGTAGACATTGGCCTCCAGTTAGATAGGCAAGCAGGCACTCGCATCGTATGTAAAGATGTAAAGAAATAATAGCATACACCAAGGGAGCACCCCTATCTTTTTAAATATTATTATGATAAGGATTATGTTACATAAATGGTTAAATATAATTTTTACTTTGTTTTTCAACTTTGTACCTACTAAGAACCCGTTTTGTATCAAAAAATCTTGTAGGTAGATTTTGACACTGATTGCTGGTAAATACCTAGGTAGGTACTTACTCGACTGTAATATGTAATGATGTAGGTACCTATTGTGATTTTTTTTATGTAGGTAAGTACCTAGGTATCTCTTTATTCCCACTTATTTTTTGTGTCTTTATCTACCTATAAGCACCATATTTTTGTCCGGTGGCCT
Organism: Eulithis testata; assembly: GCA_947507515.1. NCBI lineage: Eukaryota > Metazoa > Arthropoda > Insecta > Lepidoptera > Geometridae > Eulithis > Eulithis testata. Next base: position 8,684,045 of record OX382196.1, on the reverse strand, counting down.
AGATTTAGTGCGCATGTCAAGATTTATTGATTTAGTATAGCACTTTGCCATTGGTTGTGAGATCTTACCACAGATTCTTATATAATGTATTAAATCCACACAATCGTAGCTCAAAATATTGTAGTTAGGTAGGTACAACAAAAATGTTGTACCTATACAGCAGAATATCAAAACAGTAGTTTTACATATTTTCGACTAAATTGAGTACTCACCCAGGTAGTCTACTTTTAAGTTTAGGACCATTTATGAGAATAATAAAGCTATTTTTAGGTACGATTTTTCAGGTTTTAGGATTTGACGACCAGGGAAAAAAAGAAGTTAGGCACATATTATAATATATTGTAGGTATGCTTTTTATGTATTACAATGCCTTCCAGATACCCATGCCCATATTCCAATACAGAAAGCCTATGCTTTCTGTACCTGCTTTCTTTATTTGAGTACCTATACCTATAGAGATTTTCATACAAGAATTTATGCTTGAGCAGTAAATTAGCTCACGGGCCCTAGTGAAATGAAATGGATTTATTCCGTATGTTATTCATGGGCTCTAGTGTTCAGTGTTCCTACTGAAATACCAACATGGTTCAAGTTATTTTAGGCCCTTATGGTGATTTATTGCCCAAGCACTGATCCGGACTCAAGCATAGATTTTTATATGAAAATTTCTTTTGAAATTTATGCTTGAGTAACGATCGGCAAATTTATGCTTCGAAATTTATGCTTGAGTAACGATCATTTTGTATCGGCATACGGCCTTTAGATAATAATTTGGGTATATCAAAATTTAGAAGGTAGTTGGGGCGCGTTCGTGGCAAAAATCACGCCTGGTTCTGCAGCACGTGAGGTGTGTTGCAACTTGCAACTGTTGCAAGCTATCGTCGTGTCGTAGGTAGACCTATGCGACGACGAGAAACTTCGTAAACAACGTAAAAAAACTATCACTCACATCGATATAAATTTAATTTGATCGAATATTTTACTAAATCGATAGAACCCCGGACGGAGTGTAAATCGATAAGAGCTAGAGATTGAGAAATTTGAGAATAAGCCCTCCTTCCATATTGAAAAAAAAACAGACAGTTTGGATGATGGATGATGAATTTGGTAAAGTGCGAGTGTAATTAGTGTTTTTAGTGATAAAACTTTAATGTATCGCTATAAAAATGGTTGGGAATTCGGGAATGCAACATTTGATCCCAATTGTAAACAAATTACAAGATGCCTTTGTGCAAATGGGAGTGCACATGTCCCTGGATCTTCCTCAGATTGCAGTTGTGGGTGGTCAGTCAGCAGGGAAAAGTTCGGTCCTAGAAAATTTTGTTGGCAGGTAAGCTGGAGTGGTAAAACAACTGCCGATACTAAATTATCATTGTTAATTGTATCCGAATATGTAAAGTGCTCCTGTCTGAGGACAAAAGTTGATAAAAGGTTTTGTTTACTGCATAGGTAGGTACCCAGGTAGGAGTAACTCAAGAGATTCCTAATTTTTTTTAATTCATTTCATGTGTCTATCATATTTCTGTTGGTATTCTAGCTTTACTTTCATGTTATTGCAATAACTACATTCAAGCTAATGACTCATAGCTCCTTCCTGCTCGGCACAATAAACAAAAGATTTACAAACATTTATTTCGTTATATCTTCAAGTTTATGAAAGAAATCCACACAGTAGGGCTATTCACCACCACCACTGTTCCACACTGGATCTAGATTTTGACAGAAATCCATGACAAAATGACCAAATATTTTTTTTGTCTAACCCTTTTATCCAGTTTCGATGGAATAGTGGTTGAGAGTAGCACTACTAAGTTGTCTAGATGTTGCCACATTATGTAAATTTGTTTGTAGTTTATTAGGTTTATTTTATTTATTATTTATTAGGGTAAACAAACAGATACTTACCATGGATAGTTATTGTTATTTTTCTATAGACAAGAGAGAGCTTTACTTAGTACAGTTTGCTATTAGTTAGGTTTACTTAGATAAGAGCCAGTTTTTAAACTACTGGTATGCCTGGTTTGATCCTAATTTTAGAGTCTTTAGGGTGCGACTCTTCAAAATTCCTTTTTTTAGTGCATCCTACACTATATAAAGGATACTACCTTCCAAACTTCAGACCTCTAGGACGTATAGTTTAGGCAGTGCATTGATTGTCAGTGGACTTCAAAAGAGTTTTATATATATTTAGAAGATAATTCTTTTAACAGGCTCAGCTCATACACAAATCTATAAAAACATGCACAGAGACATGAATCTCTGACACTTATAAATCCCTTTGATTTGTTACAGGGACTTCTTACCGAGAGGTTCAGGCATAGTGACACGTCGTCCGCTGATTCTTCAGCTCATACAAGGAAATGGAGGTAAATAACAGGAGACAGTCTTACTTAGTACTTATGATGAATAAAAATCACGAGTCAATAATTATTTATTTACAAAAATCACAAGGATCATTTAGAATTGTCTTACCTTATTATAGTCCCAGTTTCTCATAACCAAAGCCTCGAAAAACCGTTTAGAAACTTAACTAATAATAGTCTGGATTTTTTTTTATTGTCTTAGTGCCTAAACGATACAAAGTCGGGGCCCTAAAGCGCAGTTCAATGTGTACTTAGCACTTATTCACAAACTTCAGACTCAGACGTAGTAAGACAGTTTAATGTAACGTAACCCAACCTCAAATTTCTCCACTGACTATGACTCCGTAATTTACCAACATCCCGAAATACACCTAAATCTAAACCAGTACCTAGCCAAGTTGACAATAAGCTTATGGTCATGTCATGTCACGCCCCCTTAGGTAGGTACCTAATGAAAATGAACCTTAGAACCCATCATAGGCATCAAGCAGCAAAAATGTCGCCGTAGCCGAAACCGGCCAGGAAGACATCATCATCATCAATGAAAATAAAATAAACAGTTACCCTGTAAAATTCCTTTTTTTTTAATTTATTTGTGATCATTTTTGTTTATTTTTCCAATAGAATACGCAGAGTTCCTCCACTGCAAAGGCAAGAAGTTTGTTGACTTCAGCGAGGTCCGTCTTGAGATTGAAGCGGAGACGGAGCGTATGACTGGCTCTAACAAAGGCATTTCTCCAGTGCCCATCAATCTGCGAGTTTATTCTCCTAATGGTAAGATTTTTGTTAATTTTGAGCTGATTATGATGACATCCAAATGAACTGATATAAAAATAACAAAATACATAAGTATATGGAGACAGAGCTAGTTAGACATCTTCCGAAATCTGTTTAGTTCTTGTATATTCCTCGCTTATTATTAAGCAAGAGAAATAGTAGGTTGGTATCTCATAGATCTATTGAATAATCTTCTATGGAATGTATGTCAACGGCCCCTGGTCGCCTAAACGCTACAATCTTATCTTGTTTAATAACAATACTGAAATGACACATTTTGATCTTCCGCTGTAAAATTAAATTGATAAAATATTAAAAATAATAAAGTATAAATATACCTAGTTTAGGTTACAGTTTTCGACTCGCCAATAAGAACCTCAGAGCAAAAATTTTTGTGAATTTTGTTTGAGCCTAGCCGGTCAGACAAACCTTTACTAACTACATAAGACGTTTTGTTAAAATTAAATAATAATATTTACCGTGCGTAAAAAGATTTACATATATTGTGATGAAAAACACATCGATTTATGTGTATTTATTACGCCATAACCAATTTCTGATGAAGCTACAAGCGGAGAAAGAAATAGTGGAAAACCACATGGTATCAGCTGTTCCGCGCAAGTCTAAACTCATCGATCGGCCCCGCAAAGGGGCAAGGCGAGACCTGCACTTAAAGTTCATAGTTCAATCACACTTTTCTCGAAGCGGCTTCGTCTTCTCAAGCGGTTCTCTGCGAAATTTCGTTTACAGAATATTTGAAATCAAGGTCACGGCTTGTCTTTGTATGAGCTGTTTAAAAAAGTGTCAGACAGTTTTTAGACTTATATCTCATTCTATTATGGTGCAGCTATAGGTACCACCTCATAATGTACACATTATTCACCATGTTGTTGGTATGGTACGTCATTATAAACCTCGCATTCGCGGCAATCTTTAGCAAATGAGTCAGAATAATCAGGTGCTTGAGATGCGGAAATAACCAATTTATTGCTAGGTTTTCTATGCCATTGACTATCTGTTTTAACCTGACTGCCGACGATGCGTCGACGTTTGTGAAAAATACCTAAATGATAATCTTAATTATCTACCTACTTATCCACTTATCTTTTGTTTATACTTCTGTTGGGCGTCGGCGTCAAGAAGGCCAATAATAAAAATGCAAACTCGCTGGATAGGCTAGAAAATAATCTATGGATAAAGTTAACTGAAGAAAGGGATAGACATTGAATATAAACATATACTCGTAGATACATTACCTAGTCGTGCGTATGTGCTTATAATTTGTCACATAGAGTCGTTTGTCAATCTATCTATTCAGGTACATGTCTAGAAACATGGATGCACAATGACTGTTATTATGCAAGATTATAGTAATACTACTGCATGCTTGCTATTCGGCACAAACACGGGCCGTCTAATAGTGACCTACATGCTCAATCAATGCTTACAAACATCTTCACAAGGTTACTATGCTCATCGCTGCTCGCTGCATGGGTCGTATCGCATACAAAGACGTAGTATTTTTTCTTATGATGGATACCCTTATCATTTGGCTGCCAGAACACTTGATGAAAAGTAACTGCAGCCTAGGGTAGGGCACTCGTATAATCCACCTTCTTACTCTTGTCTTAAAAATCCCAATAGCGATTCGGATATATTGATGACAACGGTTAAGAGTTCCACTCCTTGGCATTAAGAGAGTCTAAGCGAAGAGCTTTGTGCGGATATACGGGATGTCTAGCATAAAGGGATGACACTTATCCGTGGGAGAAGTCCGGAGATAAAAGGGTGATGGAGGAATTAGGTCATGCGATCCGTCGACGGTTTTCGACGTCTGTAGTCTGGCGCCAAACATATGATTATGTATTGATTATTGTATAAACTGCGTATACTCGTACCTACCGACACTATCCAGTTGTATAAAAATAAAATCACTCTGTATTGATCTTACCTATGTCTACGCTACGCCTCGGAAGTTTCAGCGATAACGCCGGTGTACCTATCTTTTGTACTGTGTTTTTTCTTATTCATTGTATGAGTGAAGGTTAATACTAGTGTTACATTGGTTAGGAGTAAAAGCAGCAAGGTTGTTATACGTACCAGACTTTTTCATTGTGCTTTTATAATGAAACTGTTACTTCTGATTTCGATAAAATGTTAGGTACTTAGAATGTCTAAAATTTTGGAATCATCATCTGTCCTGCTTGTCTGTTTATTTATGGTAAGGTGTTTACCATTCAGTTAAATTGCAGTTTGAAAAGTTTCTATGAACTGTAAAATGAAAATAAATTTTACACAATTAACTTCATTTAGGTGTCTTGCTAGAGATTTCTTGCACTGTGTTCATAAACGTCGAATGTCGAACATAAATAACGCGTGTTTCTATCTACCCTTCTCGTAATTATATATGTCAGACGATTCCCGAGATAAAAAGGTATTTAATTATTCTGTGATAAAACTAATCAGAAGAGAAACACTCGTTATTGATTAGAGATACATAAATTGAATTTGTTGAACCTGTGTTAATGCAGCTCAATGTGTCGTTGGAATAACAATTATCTTGTTATTCATTCCGCTACTGCGTATATGCCGACCGGGGCATTGTTACTTAAATACTAATAATTAGGAAACACTAACCGAAATGGTATTATGGTAGTACAGCGCTTTGGTGTAATGTCATTTTTAAATGAACAAAATCCTGTTGGTAATTTTACTCTGAATGAGACACTAATTAATGATGTTGGTGGTCAGTTATTTGTAAAACTGTGTACATGTTTGGGTAGAATACGTATGAGCCACAATAAGAAGCTGGTTCTTCACGTTGTACCAAACCATGCCATTATTACAAGGATCTACTCTATGATTGTCCTATATTTATTGACCTTTCAATTGGGATGGCAAAGGACCCGCATACTTCAGAGAGTTTGGTGTTGCTGTTTAGGTATATGCGTTTATTCAGACTGAAGAGCTATAATTTTAATCTTGAAAAAATCACTATTCATCCTAATCTCTATCATCTTGAGTAATGGTGTGGATTCTCGGGATTATTTGTTTAGACTTTGAAACTAAGTGAATCCTTGAGACCAGACAAAAACACAACAAATAAGTAGACACAAATGCTCCACTTACGGTCCTATAAACGAGCTCTACTCTACACAAAAATACGGTTTGTTTGCTATAGGAAAAAACTCGTTTCACTTCCACAGTACTCAACCTGACCCTTATCGATTTGCCGGGTCTGACAAAAGTGCCGATCGGCGACCAGCCTGTCGACATCGAGCAGCAAATCAAATCGATGATATTCCAGTTCATCCGACGGGAGTCTTGTCTCATCCTCGCCGTCACGCCCGCTAACACGGACTTGGCCAACAGCGATGCGCTCAAACTAGCTAAGGAGGTCGATCCTCAAGGTAAAGCAATTCATAACACAACATTTTAAAAGCTACTAGCGACCCGCCCCGGCTTCGCACAGGTCCCATGCAGTGATGATGATGATGTATTATACATATAAACCTTCCTCTTGAATCACTCTATCTATTAAAAAAACTGCATCAAAATCCATTGTGTAGTTTTTAAGATCTAAGCATACATACATATAGACATTAGGACAGACGCGGGAAGCGACTGCTTTGTACTATGTAGTGAAGCGCCAAATATCGTTCTTAGACAAACATTACGAAGTTTTTAAAATACAATGCTTATGGGAAATCATTCTGGACAGCAAAAGGAAACAACTAAAACGGTATATTTTGTTTAGGTCTTCGCACAATCGGCGTGATCACAAAACTGGATCTTATGGACGAAGGAACCGACGCTCGTGATGTTCTAGAGAACAAATTGTTGCCGCTGCGACGCGGTTACATCGGCGTCGTCAACCGTTCGCAGAAAGACATCGATGGACGTAAAGACATCGCTGCTGCCATGGCTGCTGAGAGGAAGTTCTTCCTCAGGTAACATAATGATGTTTTAAGGATAAACTGCTGCCAAGTATACTCATCAGCTATGAAGCTAGTTTTGATAAATCTCACGCATAATTGCAGTTTGAAACATTTCAATTCATTTCAAACTATTGAGATTTAGTAAACTCAGGTACACACTTAAAGGTCTGATGATGACCAGTAACCAAGAAGAGGATCTAAGGAGATTATCATGGTCGGTGTTATTTATTTTTCTAAAATATACTTTGTTTTGTTCTGTACGAAAGAGCTTAAATAATCATTTACTTCCAGCCATCAATCATACCGACATCTGGCCGATCGGCTCGGCACGCCCTACCTTCAACGAGTGCTAAATCAGCAACTGACCAATCACATTCGAGATACACTTCCCGGCCTGAGGGACAAGCTGCAGAAACAACTGCTTACTTTGGAGAAAGATGTCGACCAGTACAAGCATTTCAGGCCCGATGACCCGTCTATCAAGACCAAGGCTATGTTGCAGTGAGTATCTAGTATCTACCTCCTGGTAATGAACGAATGAATGAATCAAAACACTTTATTGTACAGTGTGCACCTTACAAACTATTAACAAGATTGATGATTCTAATTCAAGCTTTTTGTCCTTCTATCACCATACTCAGTATCTTACGTCACGCAGAGGTCGCAAGAGATAAGACGTAAAACACAGACTATCACAGATCTACGTACCGGCTGCGCCATATAAAAATATTTTATTAAATGTTTTCGTTTTATACAGAATGATCCAACAGCTTCAAACTGATTTCGAGCGGACCATCGAAGGTTCAGGCTCGGCGCAGATCAATACAAACGAGCTCTCTGGAGGCGCTAAGATAAACCGCCTGTTCCACGAACGGTTTCCATTCGAAATAGTCAAAATGGAGTTCGATGAGAAGGAGCTACGACGAGAAATCGCTTTTGCTATCCGAAATATTCATGGTATCAGGGTGAGTAGACCGAGTAAGCCGTACAAAATAGTCAATTCCTAATAAAAAGGAAACATTTTCAATGTAAATTAAAAAAAACTTTGGATCAAAAAACTATAGCAAAGTTAGAGACAAACTCAAGGAAACTGCAATAGTTAGAAAATAACTGTGACGCAATTGCCAACCCTTGGAAGACTTAAAGGTACAGTTTATATGATTTAATGTATATGTTCAACGTTCTGGCTAAAAGTTTCATAGCATCACATCTATGCATAGAGTTTTGAGGTCGCGAATAATCTTGCGATAGAGATGACATGATTTTTTTTTTTATGATTTTGCTGTGTAATTGTATAAAGCTTGAAAAAAGCATTATGGACGTGTTGTTTATTTCAACAGGTGGGTTTGTTCACACCCGACATGGCGTTCGAAGCTATTGTCAAGAAGCAGATCGGTCGCCTAAAGGAGCCATGCCTCAAGTGTGTCGACCTTGTCGTATCGGAATTGTCGAATGTCGTACGCATTTGTACTGAAAGGGTAAGCTTATTACAGTCATCTAGTATTTGATGGCTAGCAGAGCTATTCAAATTCATTTGACAAGGAGATTTCAAATAAAAGAATCGAAATGTTCGCCGGAAACTGCGTTCAAGGCTCACGAAAATTTCGTTGAGTTTTAAAATCATACCTGTTTAATCATAAACTCGTTCCAATTTGAACCGTATTGATTTTATGCTCAGATTCGCACAGTTTGTTTATTTGAAAAAAAAACATATGAAACTTCCTTTCGCGGTGGACATTTTTGAACTTGAACTAATATTTTTGGAAACAATTGTAAATTATTGTAGTGAAATAATTCACTGACCCGTAGATTTCGTACCTCGTTTAAAAAACAATACAATTTAAATATTCGTCATCTGCAACTAGTATTTATTCGCGCTCTGCTGGGCAATGACCTCTCTTTATCAGCTGCGCTAGCAAGCGAATGACATTTCAATAGAAACGGCATTTTTCTATAATTGAAGACAGGTCGTTGACTATGCATCAGCTACGGCCTTCATTACCTTGGGTTGTTATTTTAATGTTATTGAGCACTGGTTTTTACAACTCAATTCTTCTCGTTTGCCATTCCTAAATCTGGGTTTTTATTGAAACATACATCACATGATTACATGAGCACTGAGCATCACACCCCGGAGTTACGAGGCAAAACAAAAAAAAGTTTTACGGAGAAAATCGTTTTATAGTATACTTTTGTATTTCAACTGAGAAATTAGTTTTATAGTATACTTTTATATTTCAACTGAGAAATTAGTTTTATAGTATACTTTTGTATTTCAACTGACTGTGTGGAAGATGATTTGGGCAATAAAGGAGCCCCACATAACAACCGGTATTCTTGTAGTGGCACAGATTTAGCAACCGGAAACAAACGCCAAATGTTTATGTGCGGACTTTTTCTACAATCTTGAGTATTTTTGACGGCAAATGCAGCGAAAATCGACGCTAAAGCAAGTCCAGCGGGCCTAAGATGCGCACCGCGAGATATTTGTCATGTCGTTCTGTCAAAATGTAAGCATTTTGTACCAGTTTAGGAACTATTGCATTATCTGTGGTAACATTGTCGAGAAACCGCGCCTTTGAATTTTCAACTTTTGACATTTCTGCATGACTATTATCTCGTCCTCAGAGAAGTACGACGACTAAGAAGTGTCAAAAATGTACATTATGGCGCTTTTTGTCGACAACATTAGGTACCACAGATAATGCAATAGTTCCTAAGCTGGTACAAAATGCTTACATTTTGACAGAACGACATGACAAATGTCTCGCGGTGCGCATCTTAGGCCCGCCGGTTACGTCCTTGATTAAATGTTCAGACGACCAACCAAACAAGTTTATTCGAACATAGTTATTGATCTTACGGGATCGTGTCTGGCGCCACTCGTGTGACAATTTCATAGCACGTCATATTACATTTCAGATGTCCCGATACCCGCGCCTGCGTGAAGAAACCGAACGTATTATAATGTCACATGTGAGATCGCGCGAGCAACAGTGCAAGGATCAGTTAGTACTGCTCGTTGACTGCGAACTGGCTTACATGAATACCAACCATGAGGATTTCATAGGATTCGCCAAGTAAGTACACTCGGTCGATGGAGGCTATTTTCCCGCATAGACCCGACGGCGATGGCTTAGAATCTGGGAAAGGAAGGACTGGTCAAAATTGTTTGTCCAATGTAACTTTTGCTTGGAAGGAATTAATTGAAAATCATATTGGGTAGATATTTTTTACAACTGGTATACCAAAAGTTGGTTTTATTTACTAAAAGGTCCTTCAAATTATTCTTTTTGCATTTGTAATTTGGCATCTTACTTTCGTTTAGTTTTTCCTTAAACTTTAAAACCTTATAGTAAGTCTGAATCATCTCGTTACTGTAAATGTAGTAAAATTCATTTATTTGTTGTAAATAATTTGAAAACGTACGTCGTGGTTGAAATTTTAGGATCTGTGCATATTACGCAATTGCTTATCTCATTCGGTCCAAAAATAGAAACTTAAAGTCATCAATTGAAACCTTTGATTCTCATCGAGATCTCGTTCTTTTACGTGGGTTATTGACACTCGAAACATTGAGTCATACAATGGGGCCTGAGATCGTTGTACTCATATAATAATGTAGCATCCGACTCAATGTTTCGTGGGTCGTAAAATTAACCATCACTAAAGAGTATTCATACAGTACTTATGGTATATATTTTCCTTCCTATTTGGTTCCAAGAGACTTAACTTACGTATTTTTACTAGAAATTCTTGCTGTCGTCGGGTAAACCCTGCTTAATCGCCTGTTTAGTAGTTATTGTTTCTATAACTTTTCAAAAGGACTATTACATATAATATTTATACACATTGCAGCAGTGTGCGTACAGTGCACAAGGAGGCGTTTCCGTGAGTTGCAATAACACCAATGAGTCTTATTATTATTTTTCAAACATATTTTGATTATTATATATATTTTGTGTATTTATTTCAGCGCTCAGAATCAATCTGAGAATGCTACGAAGTCGGGCGGACGGTCGGCGCTCGGCAATCAGGTCATCAGGAAAGGGTACATGTGTATTCACAACTTGGGCATCATGAAAGGTTAGCGTTATATTTCTCGATTATATCTATTTCAGTACAAATCAAGACCTTAAACAATAATACAGTTGAGAATAGCGTGACTATGATCGTGTACAAGCGAAAATAGGAAAATAGTGTTTCTTCCCTAACACGGAAAACTGTACGGGGATGGGTTTTGGTTTAGTAAAAATTCTGCAGAATAATTTCGGCTTTTGCGTTCTTGTTATTGAATATTTAATAATGTGTCAGTAAACATAGCTAAGATTGGCATGTTTACCCACAGGAGGATCTCGAGACTACTGGTTCGTCCTCACATCCGAAAGCATCTCGTGGTTCAAAGACGAAGAAGAACGGGAGAAGAAATACATGCTGCCCCTTGACGGTCTCAAACTGCGGGACTTGGAACAAGGTTTCATGTCTCGTCGGCACATGTTTGCGCTGTTCAACCCTGAGGGCAGGAATGTTTATAAGGTACTTCATGAATTATAAAAAAGTTAGTTACCAGATATACACCACTGACTACTGCCGTCAAACCAGCTAGCTTGATAATGATACACTAAGTCTGTGCCAGATTTTAACCCCGACCCAAAAAGAAACGGGTGTTATATGCCTGTTTGGTTTGACGGCGTTGTGTCTGTTTGTCTGTGGCTCTGAAAGTAGGGCTCCGATTTGGATTCCCTTTCTATCTTATTTTAACTTGAGCATTTTGTACTTTGTTATAATGTTCAATAATGTTATCTCAGGATTACAAGCAGCTAGAGTTGTCATGTGAGACACAAGATGACGTGGATTCGTGGAAGGCATCATTCCTTCGCGCCGGTGTCTACCCAGAGAAAACCTCAGAAGCCGCCAACGGAGATGAGGTATTTGAACTGCATTACTTGTTTGAAATGCCTGTTATTCTGATCTATTACTTCCCTTATATCTTCCTTAATTTAAATCTACCCCGAATGACGTGAGCTTTTGTATTTGATATATTGCTTCATAACCAATAATCCACATATACCTGGTGTATATGTCAGTTTATTATACAAAATGTTGTTTTGTCATGCTATACAGAGTGAAGGAGCAGAGGTTTGTTCTGCAGGCTTTTCAAACAGTCACACATACACGAATTCAAAAACGTAGACACATCGTGTTGTTTCGAAGTGAATTTCAAGAGTTTTAGTGTTCGTTAAACCTACGTTCTGTTTTCCAATACCATTTTGTTTGAGTATACTTTTGTAGAACATATTTCTGTGAAAAAATACAAGAGCTTCCTATTCTTGTTTCTTGAAATGCGTAAAGCATGAGCCATTTAGTTCCGTCGCTAGTTTTCACAGTCACGCGTTCATTCCAGTACACGGTGTTTATTAAACTAATACACGTTTGAATTATGAACTGTTGCTAGATACTATTAGAGAAAGATATCAGTGTGATTCTTATGAAGTTATAGCAATACATGACTCTTCGCAATTGAACTTCGTAGCATGTTTATGTTTTTATTTGTTTTTTATTTTTAGTTATTTCTGCCGGGGTTGGGTGGAAATAAGAAAGTAAGTCCAAATGCATTTGAAAGCTTGGTATGCCGAACTTTTTATCGGGATGGTTTAGATTTTTGAGTCAGATTTGAAGCATGCGCAAGTAAAAAGGCTGCCGCGGTAGACTTAGGTGTCATCGAGGAAGGAGGAATGTGCATTGTATTTACCATTTTTGGTTTGGTTTTGGGTGTCCTCGATCTCTCATTTACAGCACGATATTTCGTTATTTTTTTATGTTTTTGACCGACATACTAAAATGTGACTGGATATTTGGTGAGTCCCTTTTCCCAAACTGTTTTGTCTACTGGGTTTTTGAATTCTTTTTATTTTATTTAAGTGTTATTATTTCAAAATACTTTAATAAAATCCTACTCCTACTAATATTATAAACGCGAAAGTTTGTGAGTATGGATGGATCTTTGTTACTTTATCACGTAAAAACTACTGATCCGATTTGGATGAAACTTGGAATATATATTGTCCGTGACCTGGATTAACACATAGGCTACTTTTTATCCCGAAAAATTAACGGAAGTCGCGGGCGGCACCTAGTTTATAATATTTTTTCTATTAAATTAATAAATGAATATTATCTACAAATGTTTTGCTATGTTTGACGAACGTACCTACTGAATCTTTTCTAATACATGGACTAATGTTTCGTTTCTAAACTCATGTAAAAGCCACTCAGAAAAGTTATATACATTTTAAACTTCTCGAACTCATATAATTCTCTTTTAATAATGCTTATTTAAGTTACTAGCGAGTTGTTGCAGGCCCCTATTACGAAATGCTTCGAAATCCAACAATTTTATATAACATAATTTTGGTCCAGGCAAGACAAACAGCATGATTTTAATATAGCTTTATTATTTCTACGCGGAACTGGCGGATGTAGATGTCCGTATATCAAAATACTGCACAACGTATTATAAGTGAACGAAATAAAACATTTTGTATTTATATTTGTAAATGTACTTACTTTTAGTGTGATTCATGGTTGGGCATTATTTTTGTATACGAGCACAAGATATCCATAAGAGTCTACGTTCAGTGGAACTATACTACATCTGCACCTGATTTCTGGTCTCCACTCAATTCGTTTTTTTGCAGAGCAAGACGGAACGACGCAGTTTACTTTCATCATTTTGCAAAACGGACAAAATAAAAATAAATGGCGTTCGTCTTGCTTCGCAAATGAGCGAATATTAAAATTTGTTCAGTTCAAGTCCATTGTTTGGTTAACTCCCATTTGTTCTATAGGACTGTTACGTCATAGAACTGTTAAAACTTTTTTTATCCTGCCTACCAAATGGATGTTACCAAATATTAGGTATATTTGGTAACATCCATTTGGTAGGACTATTGAAACGAAAACTAGCCCTAATGGACTAGTTTCAATAGTCCTACTATGGAACAACAGGGATAAAAAAGTTTGACGTAGCAGTCCTATAGAAGAAATGGGAGTTACCCCATTGTTTGCATAACCTGCGCGGTAAACCTACCGACAAACTTCAGTGCAACGGGTGGACTTGGCACTAGTTTTTGCCTTCATAAAACCATGTCTAAATTATCAATGACTTCCACTTGACACAATTGAAAGTATCTTATAGACTTGACCACTAAAATCGTTTATACCTTTTTACACTCCCACGATTGCACCCCCGGGTGTCATCGGGAATCGTTATACCTATTGCACCCTCGCTCGATAGATGACTAAGATAAAGTTTATTTGTTTGTTTTAATTTGTTTGTAAAGTAATCCTTGGAACTACTGAAGCGATTCTAAAAGTTTTTTCACGCTACAATATTACAGAGTTCCATAAGCTTGATTTTTATGTAGAGTGGGGGTGCCTGGGGGCACAGCAATTCCCGGTGACACTCCTGGGAGTGCAATTTTGGTATCAAGGCAAGGATATGAATTTGGCGAGCCATCTGCTGTCACTTTCATATAAAACTCCTTTGACACCACTTTGACACAAAACACAAAAGTAGTCCGACTACATCTGAACGCCAAGCTATTTCCTTCCAGAGTTCAGATACGTCTGGTTCTAGCAGCATGGATCCTCAATTGGAGCGACAAGTGGAAACCATTCGCAATCTCGTGGATTCATACATGCGTATTGTGACTAAGACGACGCGCGATCTAGTGCCGAAGACTATAATGATGATGATCATCAACAACGCCAAAGATTTCATCAACGGGGAGCTGTTAGCGCATTTGTATGCTTCTGGTGATCAGGTTAGTAATCCTATTAATCTCTTGGCTGACTTGAATAAAACTTCTAAGTAGACCAAGATCTCAAATATTGTTGTGTAGGTGGTATGCAGGTTCTCTTTTATGCAACAGCTAAGAGAGCACAGCCTTGGAAATTCTCATAAGTGGTGTAATAATTTTGGTGGATACATTTTGTCTAACATTTCAATAACAGAAACTTCTCATACATACTCAAAAGTTAATACAGGCCCTAGGTGCGATTATTAGTCCGAAAGGCATACTGGCAAATTCGTAATAGCCATAGTTTTTGATCAGAGTTATCACAAGAGACTTGCATGCCTTGTATTAAGTCTATGAAACCTTGACTTCAAGCAATCATCCATTGGTCAAAAGAATTATCACACCAGCCCTAAAGATAAAAAGTGCTTACCGGCACTTTCATAATTTCCAGTCGCAAATGATGGAGGAGTCTCCCGAGGAAGCGCTCAAACGCGAAGAGATGCTTCGCATGTACCACGCGTGCAAGGAAGCCTTGCATATAATCGGCGACGTTTCCATGGCAACGGTCAGCACGCCTGTACCGCCGCCGGTTAAGAACGACTGGCTGGAGAGTCGACTGGACTCTAACCCGCGTCTGTCGCCGCCCTCGCCAGGTGGGCCGCGCCGCGCCACGCCCGCACAACAAGGTAGATAGATACATTTATTCAAAACCACCATAAAAACAAAGTAAAAGAAATAACAGCATAACAACATAATTTAAGCAAACTTAAATCTAAAATAAATTGGTACATAAAGAAAAAAAGCAAACTACTTGTAAATAACAGAAATAAGTTATATGCTCTGTGTGGTGGTGAAACGGCCTCAGCTCAGCTTAATGCTACGATCAAGATCGGCAAAAACATTTGACTGTCGTAAGCGTGACCGCCCGCCGTGGTGCGATAGAGAAGAGGTGACTCAGCAGTGGGTGTTACCGGCTGATTATGCAGGCCATACACGCTAGGTTGTGCATGATGGTTATAACCTTGCATGCAAAACCGAGAGTTACCGAGCTTCATATTACACATACACGTTTGCATATGCGCGCATCATAACCGAGCGGCAAAAATATCAATTTTGATATTTGCTTGGTTGCATGTACATGCTCGGGTAACTGTACATTTTTCGGCCATACATGCTAGGGTTTGCATGTCGGTTATGCATGTTAGGTCATAACCATCATGCAAAACCTAGCGTGTCTGGCCTGCATTAGATAGATTAAACCGTGACGGGACCTGTAGTTCACCTTCACCGCAGAACCATAGCTCCAGTTCCCTAACCCCAGTTATTGTGTTTTTCATGTTCTACACTTCCAAAGTCACCATCGCGTCACTGTCGCGGCGTTAGTGACGCGGCGTTGGTGACGCTATAGACACTGCGTCTGTGACGCTTAGTTAAGCGTGACGCTTTGGTGGCTTTGGATACCCACAACAGAAGCACAGTCGGTTCACACTTTCGCCGCGCGCCGCCCTGACCGGATTGATCTATAAGCAGTCTTATCATAAAACAATAAAACTCAAAATACAGCGACACTGCAAGCGCGGCCGAGCGACTGACGCGGGCGTCTGACAACGCGGTCACCGCGGCACTGTGACGTCACTCGAATGACGATCCCTAGAATTTCATACATTTGCATAAAACATCTATCTATCGCTCTGTCGCGGCGTCACAGTCGCGGCACCACTGACGCTATAGACGCTCGCTTCGAAAGGCTACCTTTAACTGTCTGATATGTTAGTGAATAGCTATGTCCACACTGTGCATTTTCATCTTCAACTTTCGTCTACATCTTTCTATTCAACTTGCGTTTGACGCTTTCAATAATTGAATGCGTTAATGAAAGCAACACCACTAGTTCAGTCGTAGTTTCTTCTGTCTATTGGAAACATGTGCGACGAGAATATTTTTCTTGGTGGAATATGTGCAGCTTACTTGGTTATAAGAAATTCCAGAAAAAAACAACCAAAGGAAATTTTGGGTACGAGGTTATTATAATAATCGAAGTAGTTATTTTGATCCCAAAGTTGTGGATAGCTTCTGTAATCTTTAATAAACATTAATGTAAATCTTTTTCTTCGTCCGCCATCTTGTTGTTGAACGCTATAAGGCACAGAAATCCACCCGAGCCGGAAAACGGGAATCACAGCGCGCGCTTCGCTTTCAACTCTCATCGCTCATGCACTAAGGGCATGCCTCACGTGCGCTGTTGACTTGCGCTATGACGCATGCCCCTATTGAACAAAAAAATGCACAGTGTGGACATAGCTATAGAGGTGCAGTTGTTATAGTTTGGTTGTTGTACACGTAGCGTATGGTATGACGCAGGTGCGCAGGGTCAGCGCGGTGCACCTCCGCCGCCGGCGTCGGGTCGGCCGGCGCCGCCCCTGCCCTCGCGGCCGGGCCCCGGCTCCGCGCCTCCACCGCCCGCCGGCAGACCCGCACCCGGCACCGGACTACCTGCACCACTCATACCCACGTGAGTATCACTACATATACACAACTACTCGACACTAGTATACAATTACCCCCTATATTATACCTGCTGGCCTAAGATGCGCACCGCGAGATATTTGTCATGTCGTTCTGTCAAAATGTAAGCATTTTGTACCAGTTTAGGAACTATTGCATTATCTGTGGGACCTAATGATGTCGACAAAACGCGCCATAATGTACACTTTTGACACTTCTTAGTCGTCCTACCTCTCTGAGGACGAGTCATGCAGAAATGTCAAAAGTTGAAAATTCAAAGGCGCGGTTTCTCGACAACATTACCACAGATAATGCAATAGTTCCTAAACTGGTACAAAATGCTTACATTTTGACAGAACGACATGACAAATATCTCGCGGTGCGCATCTTAGGCCCGCTGGTTTACACTTGGTTAAGTATCAAGCGCGAGCGACAAGTAAGTGTTAAGCGATAAGTAAAATCAGCGTGTAGATGTATACCTGTTAAGTGATGAGTGCAGGTAACAAGTGCAAGTGCGAAGTAAAGTGATAAGAAGCCGTGTCTATTTGTACTGTTAAGTAGCTTCCCCCGCATACCCGCGCTCACTCCGCACTCGGAGCGTCGCCCGAACTTGGTGCGCGTATACGGGCAATTTTTTGAGCAATAATTGCTCAGTAATACGAATGGGTCAATCTGGAATAATAAATAGCAGAATCAACTAAACACTGTGTGAACGTTCTGATTACGCTTAAAACTTGACACCGAAAAATACGTTAACTAACCGCTTAGCACTTCGCACTTGTACTTAACAAAGTGTAAATCAGCTATTATAAAAAGTTAGAGTAAACATTACATCTTGCTACTCTAAATTTTTATTAGATAGGGGGTTAGTGTTCTCAAAACACACCACCATTTTGTGATTACCAAAAAAATTTAAACAGTTGCAGCAAAGGTTATTAATGCTATGGGCACTTTCAAGATTTTTTAATATTTAACTTTCACCAAGTTATCGAGGCTTGGTTTTAACCAAAATCCTGCACGATTTAGTTAGTATTGCGCGAAATGCGTTCGGAGCGAGACAAAGTTATGAATGAGACTTGGGTCAGTAGACTCAGGAGTACGCACGCACGGATACTTATTATCATCCTGTTTTTGGGATATTCTTATTAATTAAAAATTTTGAATTTTTGTTACCTAAAATGTGATCAGTAACAGACACTGAGAATACGGTTTTTTGGTAATTACAAAATAGTGGTGTATATACGAAATAAACTGAAGCGCTCATGGCGTAGCTTGCTTAGTCAATCTTCACCGATTATCTAAGTTAAGCGACGTTCTGCACGGTCACTGTTTGGATGGGTGATCGTTAGTGGCATATTCGTCTGAGCGCATTCAACTGTCGGTCCCGGCTCTAGCAGTCGTTAAGCTATGATAGAGGCCTTAAGGCGGCCTAAAAACTCCGTCACCAGAGTTGGCCACTAACTCATACGAGCTTCCTTGCTTATTGCAGTGAGATTACTACATATTTTCCAATTTTGACAGAATATTATACTTCCATCTGTTAAAATTGTATTTGACCATGACGTGAGCTTGTGTCAATTTGTAATGTTTTGTCGTGATGCGCACAAACTAAATTTTTTATGGTATCAGTGTTATCAGGGAAACTTATAAAAATATTTATATCTCATCTATCTTGTCGAACAAAATAATTGATCGGAGATTATTTGCAAAGAGTTCTAACGCATACTGATGATCTAATAATTAATGAATGGTTGGAACAAATGGATTGGCTAGAATTTAAAAAGGGCATTTGTTACTGTTAATATATATTATACATACAAAGTAGAAAATTTAGATGAATATAACCAAGCTTACCGGAAATGTTAGCTTTGCTTGAATAGGATTCTTGAGGCATTTGTGTGGGTGATGTAACAGTCATAATTTGCAATAATACGCTTTATACACCTTTAAATGTGTACTTTATGTACTATCAATATTTATTTATGATTTGGAAGGGTATGGATTATTGGCTTTTTAGTATGTGTGACTAATAAGTAGGCATAGATTGAGCGTGTGCTTGTTTCCACAGGCGACGCTAAGGCGAGCGGATCACGTCCTCTTACTAATATAAATACGAGCAAAGGTACTAACCTCCATGGGCTTGTTAACTTATTACGGTTGACAGCTCACTAGCACTCATACTATTCCTAAAAACGCCTAAACATACGGCATTTATAATTAACTAGCTAACAAAATTGTAGTAAGTTAACAAACTGACAAAAAGTTATTAATAAATTATACATAATGTTATATACAATATTATTAGTTATATAAAATCAATACTTATGATTATGTCTGAAATAATGTTGCTTCCATGAAATTTAATAAAGTTATAGTGAAATTATAATATAGAATAACGGTAAATTATATTCGGCTTTATATCTTCTGCGGGCAGCTTCTATAAAATCTATAAATTCTTGATGTCATTTTTCTTATTTATATTTTTAATAAAAAAACAGCAAAGATTTGTACGATTAAGCATGAAATGGGGCTGTGGAATCGTAAAACACAAAATACGCAGCTGCCCACAGTGAGATAGACGTTTACATAAAATAATATCGATTTATATTAAATTAAATTATACTAGTAGTAATTCACCTTGTTATTAGAAGACTTCATAGTTTCCTGGTAGGAAGTAATATCGTTCAAGCACTGTTTGGGGATTTACTAAAATAGCGTTAAAAGCACTGCATGTTTATGTGAGTGTTGTGTGTGTGGTCTTCGATTCTATCTAAATTAATAAACTTGTATACTCGGGTAACCTTTCTCAATATTTTGAATAACACAGCTTTTTCACTGTTTCACAGTTGCCCTGTAAGATTAGTATAATAAATCTTAATATTACGCAATATTACCTAATTATGGCGGTTACATTACCACAAATGTCTTACAGAGAAGCTGTGAGAGATAAGGGGTTAATCCTAACCTCACGTTTCGCGTAGTGCCATCTAGTAAACGAAATTTATGTTGCATAGATTTTTCTGGGCGTAGTATGCTTCAGAGTCCAAAACTGATTGTATCGATCAAAAGCGACAAGTGGGCGGAATATATTTAAAATTTAAACTAGTATATTTAAATATGTTTGGTTGTGAATCGATGAATGCAATAAAATTGATTGGTGGATTTTGTATTTGCTTTGATCGATACAATAGGGTCATTCTCAAATTAACATCGGTCTATGAAATTATAGGAATTGATGCCCTATAATGCGTGTTTATCGGGACCATTTCTCAGCAGCACTAGCTTTAATATTTATACGGTCATACCTAGGCTCTAGGACTTATTTGCTAACGCTACTTCGCTTGAGAGCGTTCTCAATTTACTTTGACTGTATTCTCGTTCGCGAGGTTTACTCGCACTATGATTTTCATTTGATCGCTTGTCGATAAACAGTCTCCGAGTATTAGCCCAGTCAAATTAGTCAAGGTCACAAAAATGAACCTTTGCAAATATCTCGTTTCCTATGGGTTTTTGGCTACTTGTATGTATGGTCAATATTGTAGAGGATTAACTTCCCTACAACTTGAGTTTCAATAAAAAATTTATACGTTGAATCGTTTTCGAGATAGAGAGCGGAGAGCGTGTTTTATAATTTTTAATAATAATACTCCAACTCAAAAACTTTGAGATTTTTATAGTCGCGGACACCCTACCATAATGTAGGTTTTGAGAAAACTTTTAGGATGTCAAGATACAAGTTTATACGTGTTTATAGCTTGGTATCTCAAATTCCGAGGTGAAATGCTAATTTGACTGGGCTATATACCATTACCTAGTTGCACAATTCTTACAATCCATGCTATATGAACAAACCACTTGATGGCACAAATAGGAGGCCCGGAGGAGGCAGCGTCGCCGCTGGAGCCATGAACCAAATGCCCCCGCACATGAGAAACCAGATCAACCAGGCGGTCGGCCAGGCGGTCACCAATGCAGCCATCAACGAGCTCAGCTCAGCCTTCGCCAGATTCAAGTAAACTTTGTGGCGATTAACGGCTGTTCCTAAACGATGTTTTGCGTCCGTGGACATAAAGTTGAATTTAGCGTAAATAAATATTCAGACAATTCGGAATGGTGACAGAAACCAGCAGCATTGGCAGCTTCGGCTCGGAAAGCGCTTTTGAACGTTATGTCTTTGGACGCAAAGTCTGCTTTGGAAATGTGCGCTATGTTTTTATAGGGATGAAATCTCAACTACGGAGCTGTGATGGCTATTCTAATTCAGACTTTATGACTATCATTGTAAAGTTTGTTTTAGATTGTCGCTGTTCTCTGGTTGAGTAACAGACGAGTTTGGATGGAATTCTCAAAGAGTATGAATTTAGAATCTGAACCTTAGAATTTAAATTCATGCCACGTTTGAAACTTTGCTGTAAAAGATGGATTTACGACAGTGATAAAAGTGATCGTATGGAACGCACATTATTTTTACTTATAAAGTTCTCGCATTGGATTAAAATGACGTAAATGACAACTTGACGTCTGAATACTAGTTAAAAAGGCCCTCGGTTGCAACAGTGTACCTATTGAAAGAGATGGCAACAATTTGCGCATTCATTAAATCCAAGTAGCATTTCAGTACTTGGGCGTGAGTGTTCTAAAAGTTATCTTTGAATCAAGAATCCTAAAAAATCCTTAGGATTTTTAAAGTTAAAGAAACCAAAGGATTCTGTTTCTAAACGCGTTAATAAATCTTATGATAAATAGTGATAAGCATCTGTGCATACAATCGCGGTGTATTCCCTGAGTACTTTAAACAGAATACCTAACCTTTAATTAAATAATTGCCTACGTGTGTCACAGACTGCGTTTTGTAAAATTGTACTTGCAACATTTTGTATGCTTTTTTTGTTTGTCTAACTGTAATTCTTTTATTGTTATGCGCTTGTTACACTCATTGCCAGTTCAGACAACATTTCTTCAATAAACAAATTGCGATGTTTGTTTTTATGAAACTGAGTGTGATAGGCGCCTAAATGTTCCTTCATTGGTAATATTTTGAACTTTCAAAGTATATAAATCTATTTAAATTCCTACTATTATAATGTTTAACAACTTTCAAAATAAGTTTTTTGATCCATGCCTTGTCAGTATTTTTTAAATCACTAATACTGTCTCATTGGTGTTGTTCGTTGCACATAATATTTGTAATGAGTAACATTTCACTGCTTATGATATATTAATCTTGCTTAATGTTATTCAAAGATTCTGTATTTCTATATATTGGACTACACATAGTACCGTATGCTGATTTAATGCTCAAGCACTGATCCGGATTCAAACATAGATTTTTGTATAAAAATCTCTACTCAAATCTATGCTTGTGTACGGAATTTTTATTAGCATACGTGCCATAGTTTGCTCAAGCAATATGAAAATAAACTACAAAATGTTGAAGATCACACACAGAATATATTTAGGTTTCAGACCCTTTAGTTTACATTCCACCGTTTCAAAGACATGAATTACCTATTAATTTTAGTATAAAAATAAGGATATCACAACTAAACTAATGGAATGTGTACATGTATTCAAGTTATTTGAAAAAAGTATATGAATATGTTCAGTATTATCTGCGATTGAAATTGTTATACATAGCGCGCTTCATGGCTAGCAGTGAAGCGCATATACCTTTTGTATCATTATATTCATTATAGACCCAGTGCTGCATATACCATATTTAATGGTTATATGCAGTGTTTTCTTTACATGATTTATTGTAATATATGTTACATTCAGTGGCTTATTATAGGTGTATATTGGATTATGTAGCTATAACTAAGTTGATTCGCGGAGGGCGGTGTTCTGCCCAGGAGAGCATATCATATCGTTTTGTATAAATTGTGGCTAGATTGTATACTCGAGAGGATTATTCGTTGATGTTACCGCACTCGACAATCTGTCGCGTAGAGATAGCTGCGTAGTAACACCATAGATATATATAACTACGTAGGTAACACGTAATGTGTCCACGTCAGTGTCTAGGTGTTCCAGTAGCTTACGACTTTCCACGCTCTTCTAATGTTTCTTCCGTGTCAAGTAGGTAGCGACGATGCGTATTTCTAAACATGTTATAAATGCATTTACTCGAACTATATTTCAGCTTATTTGTTAATGTATATTTACAGTTGTATCGATAATCGTTGAACACTGACGGAAAGAAAAACTTATGAAATTATCACGATATACTTGAAGATTTATATTGTAAAATTAAATGTACTTATAAAGGCTAAGACCAAAGCAGTTGTCTCTTATATTGTTGCTGTTAGCAATACCTTTGGTCAATTACTAGAATGTTTTATTGATGGTGATACAATATTAATTCGTTATTAAATATTACATCTAAAGATCATTGGTATTTTAATCTTGCAAAATTATCTTCATCTGTCATATAATCTTAGATCAGATTGAGAATCATCATATTTCATCCTTTGAAAGGGTTTCATTCATCGAATTAGGTAGTAAATCATGAAACATAGTTTTCAAAAGCTGAGGCCGTTTGAAGAACCAGATTCGTGATGACGTCACTAATCACGCGTAGAGCCGCAGCGGTGACGTCACAAAACAGTTCCTAAATCTTTAAATCTAGTTGAGTTCACGCCAAGAGTAGATCTAAAACCGAACGTAAATCTTGAAAAATACCTATAGGTACCTACGACATAATTGAACAGATGAAAGTTTTCGAAAGTTTCCTGACATTTAAGTTACCCTTGTATTTATCATAAAGTGAGTGGTTTTCTTAGATAAATAAATCTGTAATGTCAATTTAGGCCTACACTTGGCGCGTATTTGCAGTATTTCTCTATCAGTAGACCAGCGGGCCTAAGATGCGCACCGCGAGATATTTGTCATGTCGTTCTGTCAAAATGTAAGCATTTTGTACCAGTTTAGGAACTATTGCATTATCTGTGGTAATGTTGTCGAGAAACCGCGCCTTTGAATCTTCTACTTTTGACATTTCTGCATGACTATTATGTCGTCCTCAGAGAGGTACGACGACTAAGAAGTGTCAAAAGTGTACATTATGGCGCGTTTTGTCGACACCATTAGGTACCACAGATAATGCAACAGTTGCTAAACTAGTACAAAATGCTTACATTTTGACAGAACGACATGACAAATATCTCGCGGTCCGCATCTTAGGCCCGCAGGTATTAGCGAATACAAAACTAATCGTTCATCAAACTTTTTGCTCTCTCGTTATAATAGTTAGTATCATCGAAAAAGGTATAGACAGTGATTGTTGGATTTGATATAGTTTATTAATATTGTTAATCTTATGCTGTATAAATAGAATAATTAAATGCTATATGTGTACTAAAGACGTTTAATTTTATTTCAGTAGTCTATTGCATAACGAATATTATAAGCTTAATATTCTACTAACAGTTGTTTGGATAAAATACTGACTACTGGATAATAGGTAAGCTGTTTCGATTTATAAAGACGTAAAAAGGATGTACTACTTATCATTGCAAGTTTCAGCACTTGTACTTTCAGTAATCATGTAAAGGTCAGTCTGGTATGACATTCCATAAACTGTTTTAGGGCTTGTACACAAAACTGCGATGCGACGTCGCATCGTAAAAATCTGCGAGCACGCACGACGCATCTTTCTGCGATGCGATTAGGAGATAAAGAAAAAAAAACAAAAAAGACTTGCGAATCAATTCGCAAGTTCTTGAGATGCGTCGTGCGTGCTCGCAGATTTTTACGATGCGACGTCGCATCGCAGTTTTGTGTACAAGCCCTTATGAGTACGATGCTGAAGTTTACGATGATATATAGCAAACCTTTTATATCGATGCATGTGCTAGATATTAGCTAAAATTATGTAAAACATTGATAGGTTACAAAAATTTGAAATAGTAAGCATGTATACAACTTTGATTGAAATAAAGAATTTTTGATCGAAGCGCATCACACACACACACACTGCATGACATTTTCTGGCAAAGATTTAGTGAATGTACTCTGCTTGGCTTTCACTCATCAAAAACTAAAATAGTCTTAGGTATAGATATCACTTTGTTAAAAGCTGGGGGTTCTTGCACCGTAAACCAAGACTAAAATCACTAATCAACTTATTACTCATTGAATGTCTAATTTAGGAGCAGCCAAATAGCGGCTAAATCTAGAAAAAAAACATCTTTCTTTGTTACTAAATCCCGTACAAGCATTGCATTGTTCAATAAACGTATAAATAAATAAATAAAATAAATAAATATTCTTGGACATTACACACAACGCTCTCTAGTCCCAAACTAAGCAGAGCTTGTACTATGGAAACTAGATTGCTGATATAATACTTATATATACTTTTTTCTTTTTTGTAAATACATACTTATAATACATAGTAACACCCAGTATGTTTTGGATCATGTACTTGTACGTTGTCAAAGAAAAATAAACCAAAATACTGACCGTACTCGATTCAGTTTAGGTCATCAATAAGACGATTATTTTTAAATTTTGTTCTTGCACCAATATTAGTGATTTTGGACTTCGTCTGCTAACTAAGACTACTATAAACAGTTTTACTGCATAATGTTTTTATTTGTGTTTAGCCGACCGCAGCCGAATATGCCGCCAAAACTGCCTGACCGACCACAGAACGGACGACCATACTAAATGCCACCGCGCCATGTGATAAAATATATTGATATAATACTACAGTGTAAACGGCAGAATATGCATCAATATGCAGTAGGTATTTTGGCCCGTTTACCACCAAGTCCAGTGGAACGAACGAAAACAGCGAAGCATAGAAACAAAGAACACAATGTATTCTATCAGGCCTGGAATACACATGGTATTAAAAAGCATACTTCTTTGTTACTACGCAGTGTGCTCATTTACAGTGGTGATAGAATTTGAATCTAGAGTTTGAAGACAAAACACGGTGTAACTATTCCAAGGTTACATCGAGTTTAGTGCATAGCAAATTCTTTTCGCATACACATGCTAATTGAATGCTACTAAATAGTATCTGCTTGAAGCAAGATTGCTATACTTACATGTGTATTCCAACCTTTAAGCGCGTATGCTTATACTCGAGTCTGAATTTAAACCCGAGCATAGAACTTTTTGACTTTGATAAGCAAGTTTATAAAGAAATAAATTTTATAAAAAAGTGTCACAAGATCTGTGCTTAGTTACACTTGAGTTCGAGTATTTAGAGAGAATACGAGCCTTGCATAATGTCAACCCCAGAATGTATGTGTTCGTGTAGTTTTTGTAATCTGCCATAAAACTCACGTATGTTTGTAAATAAAAAAAATCTGGTGTTCTGGTTTTTGTAAAAATCCGTACACTATAGTAGGTGCCAAATAACATCGCAATACAGGTCATTCACCCACCTTCACCACGATGTCGCAAAATTCAATTTATGAATGGCTAATTCTGTCGCTTTCCGTACAAACCTGTCGCTAAGACGGTAATCGCTCGAATCTCGTAGTACTGTTTGTTTACCGTACATAAATTCAATTTTGCGACATCGAGGTGAAGGTGGGTGAATGACCTGTATTGCGGTGTTATTTGGCACCTACTATAGTAAAAATTACACTAGCACTGGTAATTTTTACACTAGTAAAAAGAAGGGACGTTATTTACTAATGCAGCTTACCTCGGGCAATGTGCTCCTGGTGTTTTAAGTAAATCTTAATTGTACTGAGAATTTACCCCAATACTATTGCTTATTCTCAACTATCAGACGATTTAGCAACATTCTTTTCCAGCTATAAACGTTTGATAAATATCCCAACGCTATCAAGCAGTTGTGCAGAATGGGGACGGTCTTATTTATATGTTTAATTTGTATGATTTTGTATTATAGTCAGTAAGACCGCATCTACGTTTTTCATTGTGCTTTGTCGTTTATCAATTTATCTTATCAACCTAAGTTTACTTACTAAAGACATCCTATTTATCACGTTTTACAAGTGTTTATATTCTTATTAGAAGTACCTACTATTCGACAAAGTGGAATTAGTAAAATGTTTTAAAAATTGTCGAAGCATTTGACGATCTTTTATCAGGATAATTTTAAGTTGAATGCATTTACGCTTCGTTTTACTTTGGTTGATGGAAATATACGAAATTTCTTAGTATTATGACGCCAAGTCAAGTTATGACAATATTTATACAACTGAAATCACATTAGTTTCGTAGTTGAATTTTAATGTAACGCGGTGTACCTAATTTTATGAAATAATTTATTGGAAAATGATAGTGCGAAACAGAGTAGAAATTATTATTCAAATTGTGCTTTAAGAAAGTACTCGCTTAGTTTTGTAACGTTTATACGCTCTTTCACAATGCACTTGAAAATGTTCTATTGATATTAGTCTATAGTAGGGATATTAGAAAGTTTGTGATAGAGGCTAATTGTACAGGGTGCTCCTGTTAGCCACTTACTGTTCTATAGATCGTTTCGCATTTAGTATTAACCCTGACACGAGAGCGAGGGCACCTTTTATTACCTAAGAAAAATACCTATTGCCGTGTATTACAATGAAAAAACAAATAAATACCTAATCTGGTACCTAATCTTTACTTTGTAAAAAATTTAATACTATTTAGCATTTTTTGTTTTTACTATTTTTTTATATATAAGCCGTATTTTACTTTGATCTCTCGTTTTTATTGTGACTAGTCAAAAAACAATGAATTTTACCTCTGGCTTTCTTTAGTATTCTTTATAAAATACTATTTATTCTTATACATTCCCTCTGCCTCTATTGATCGCGTGTCAGGGTCCTTATAACTGTTTAAATGTATATAAATGTATAAATAATATAGACTTGTTCATACTTTGTGTACTGTGGTGCAATAAAATGTGTATATAAAAATTTCATTGTTTATTTTTTAAATTCATGGCCTCTATAGGTAGGCGGCACATAAGTTAGGTCACACTTAACTACGCCTAAACATAACCAACGCCTAGGCCAGGTAGGTAGGCAATAGGTTAGTGTTGGTATTTCCTAGCTCTGCAAACCATAGCGTAAGTGCAGTGCCATCAAACGAGTACGCCGAAAATCCCTGACTGTATGTACTTAAGTACCTACCTATACCTACCACGTTATACTCTATAAAAGATTTACGAAGACAATTTTCTCTGTAATATTCGTTAGTGTGTAATATCATATGAATTACACAGTAACAAACCGAAGCTAAGTGCGGCCGAATGTTTCCGTTCGGTGTGTCATTAGAGCTCGTCATATTAAGCGGACGGCTACAGTCGTATCCGCTTTGCGGCAACACGCGACTACATTATTCTGTTTAGGAGAGGTTTTGAGTTCGTGATTACTGTTCTACTGTTATAGCGCGATCACACTATGCCGAAGTGGGCAGGGACTTGGGCAGAGACTTGGGCAGGAAAGTGGCGTGAACACGAACATGCCGCTGTCCCGTCTCCCTGCCCAAGTTCATGCCCTAGCTCCGTGAGAATAAAGGCGATGTTGCTGCGGCAATCATTCCGGAATGATGCCCACTGCCCAAGTCCCTGCCCACTTCGGCATAGTGTGATCGCGCTATTACGTTTCATCCGCTGGGTGTGCGTCGCATAGACAACGGAGATAGAATTACCGGCCACTGAATAATTTGATAGGGGAAATGATTGATACAACAATCACACATAATCAGAATCGTGTCGGTGCGATTAAGCACCCGTGGCCGTGGTCACTACTAAAGGCGCCGCATCCGACTATTTCTCGACGATTTAATCAACTCTACTAATGGATTTCTCTCTTCATTAAATTGTATCTAATAATGGACATTGTTTTTGTCCTTCGTGTATAGGTGTGGTTTCAGCCTAATTTTTGTAATGGACTGGTTATCACGAAGGTTTTATCCATTAGAAGTGAATACAATGATCTCCTCAAGAATGCTGATGCTTATCAGAATCGCATTAGCACGTAAATCATAACTTCCATCAAAGCTAGTCTTTAGAGTTGCCTAATTTATAAAGAAAACTAGCTTGTTTTCGGAAACGTTTTCACGTAGTTAAACGTGTTAGAAGTCATGCGATTTGACAATTAACTGACTTGGGGGTGGTGGTGATAAAAATAAACCCACTTAAATCACAACGGATTAGTTAATCGAGATTTGAATAAACCGTATCAAGATTTTGTAAAACTTATTGCGGCAATTACCGTCTGGCATTTAGGTACGTCACTTGCTCTTCCAAAAATGGAGTTAAAAATAGTAGGTAGGTACCTATATCAGGTAAGGCAGGGCAGTAACTATGTTTAAAATATTGTTTTGTTAAACGACTATGCTCTATTTAACCGTCGTAGAAATCTATCTCTCTGGGCGTCATTTATACTTTTTATACAGGACACTTTAGAATCGCATTTCGTCTCGGGGCTTCCCGTCTTGTCATGTCACCTAATAAATGGTACAATAGTCGCAGAATAGTGTTACACGGTAAATCATAGCACATAGGGGGTGCGTGTAGCGGTCCGTGGCAGTCAGTCGATTAGGTATGCAAATCGGAGGTAGGTATTATACGTACGGCACAGTAAACGGCCGACACCGCTGTTATGGCTATCAATAAATTCAAGCCTGGATTAATTTGATCACAAGAGTTTCAATTTCAGGTGAAGTTTACACGAACAGAATTAGTTTAAAAACATTAGATTAAACTTTTCTGTATTCGTTCCGGAATAGTTCTTTGTACCTAGGTAGGTAATTCTCTAGTTGAGGGAAGAGCCGTGATTTCATTTAGGACCCGCGACTTCGTACGCGTGCGTAACTTTCTACCAAAATATCTGTCAACCAGCATACGATGAACCTCGTAGCAAACGGTTGCTTTTGGTTTAGAGAGTTCAAGCTGTATCTAAGAATCCACGTCTTTAATTTCAATAAAATATAGCCTGTATTTCAATCCGGAAAAAGAACTTCCGAATGGTATAAGTTTTGTTGAAATTGGTTCAGTAGTTAAAGCGTGATCCGCGATCAAACAAACAGATAAACAGACAAACTCTATTTTCGGAATTAGAATCGTTTATTTAGTAGATTTGCATATTTAATTTATATTTTATTAGTTTATCTTTAATTTTAGTTTTTGGCTTTTTACAGTTTTATAATAGTATAGAAAGAAAAAGTAAGTAGGTACGTACTGTAATATAATCATTATTATATAATCTGTGATTTGGCCCAAAATGCCACTACGTAGGTACCACCCCCGTGCTTGCGTCTCCCGTGTCTTTCGTCGTCCAGGCATTTATTAAAACAAACAAACCATTGATTAAAAATAAAGACAAAATATAAAAAAAAACTATTACTAAATTCACGCGTCGCTAACACTTATAACAATACCGATCGCATTTAAGTGTCTCATCTATTTGACAGGTTCGTCCTCTAATTACAGAAAATGATCTCATTCCAACTAATAATTTGACTTATTAAATCAGTACCCCATACAGAAAAGTGTCATACGTAAGTCATACGTAACTCATAATACTTATGTATCTCTAATTAGAAACTAGAGCTCTGGGTGTAAGGGTAGGGCAGCTGGTACACTTCGTATATGTGTTTTGGTTTTTTGGATTTCAGCTAAATCGCAGATAATGCTATGTTATGTTGTGCTAGATAGATACTCTTTCCTCCGAAATGCAAAAATTGAACTGCAATATGTTAAAAATTATAATTTCTATCGTTTTGATATTGATAAAATCTTTGGCAGGCATTATGTACCTGTTTCATCCCAACCTAATAAAACACGTTGTATAGGATATACCTACTTAGCTTAGTCTAGCGTATAGTATTATATAATCTGTGGTCTAGTTAACGACCTTGTTAAAAATTACATAGATTTGTGTGAGCTTTCCTCTAATAACCTGTAAAACTTCAAGTTAGCAGCAACACAAATCGGTAGATAGACGTAATTAAACAGTTGTCTAATTTAATTGGCAATAGGTGGGTTCCCACCAGTCAGAAAGTCACCCTCGTTATGCTCCGAATTTTCCCAACAATTAACATGCGAACACTGATCTATTCTATGGTTTACGTAATAATTGCAGGTGTGGCGTGGCACGATAAACGGCAGGTTACAATCACGCCACGCAGGAACAGCAGCTGCTGTTGCGTTGCACTAGACGAGAAAATAGAGAAGAAAGAGAGAAATATAGAGCAGGTATTGTGTGTTTTTATAGCTACATGACGTGTGTATGGACCAAAATATGATCAATGTTGACCTATTTTACTACCTCTGACGAATAAAGGTAGGTGGTTGAGCCATACATCGAGTCAATTCGAACGAAGTCAATTCACTGCATAATTATGTGAGGGCTCGTGTAGTGAAAGTTTGGTTTGAATAAAGACTTTTAAGCATACGAACGTTATACGAATGTTAAAAATGTCGGTAAAACGGGTGAGATAAACGTTTTTGCAGTTCGTTTCCTGGTATTGTTTAAATCTAGGTAGATAGATAGATAGATAGATAATACTTTATTGTACACAAGGATTAAATACATAAAAATCTTAAAACTAAGTATAGTACAATGGGCGGCCTTATCGCTGAAAGCGATTTCTTCCAGGCAACCGTAGCATGGAAAGTAACGAGCGGAGCGGTAACGGAAGGCGGTGCACAAACAATGTAACGCAAAAAAACTGTCAAAAGAATGTTGTGTACCTTACACAATAAAAATATACTACATAAAACTTACATAAATAAAAATAAAATAAACTAATACATACTTTTATATTAAATACAATGCTAAGTAAAATAAGAGCAAGTTATAGAAGGAAAAAGTAAAAAGCCGGAGTATCTTTATAGTAGGTAATACTGTTTAAGGTTATTTTTAAAAGTTTGGAGTGATGACGATTTCTTGATGTCCACTGGCAGAGCATTCCACAGGCGCACAGCTTGTACCGTGAATGACTTGCCGTAAAATGAACTGCTATGCACTGGTGTCTTGAGGGCAAGATTGTCTGATGACCTTAGAGAAAAAGTGTTGGAATCATGGAGAAATTCGAACCTTTCCTTAAGATAGTTGGGATAGAGCGGATTGAACAGAATATAAAACAAAAGGGAAATAATGTGCATATTGCGACGAAGGCGAATGGGAAGCCACTTGAGCATAGAGCGATAAGGAGAAATGTGGTCATATTTTCGAAGTCCGAAAATAAACCTTATGCAGAAATTCTGCAGGCGCTCCAGCTTATCAAGCTGCTCCTCAGTTATATCCAAATAACACGCATCTGCATAGTCCAGAACAGGGAGAAGAAGGGTCTGCGTAAGCGCAATTTTGGTGGCTGTCGGCAGAAAATTCCTCAATCTTCTTAAGGAGCCGGCTGAGGCATATAGCTTCCGGTAGGTACTCACGATGAAAATAGAGTCAATTTAGAAAAGACGTAAAAAATAGTAGGTAGATACCTACTTAGGTATAAGTATTTGTTTATTGTATTTTAGTGTAGGTGATCCCATGTTCAAAATAATAGATTTTCAGATTTGTACTTTGAGTTATAAGTCTAGCTAGACTAGGAAATATTATCTTATTTTCATGTGAGGTTGCATGATTTTCTTGACCTTCTTTAACCTATCAGTCGTCATCTGTGTATCTGTTCATCTAATCATTCATCGTTATCAAATCAGCCCGCAGAAGTCCACTAATGGAGATAAGCCTCCCCATAGAATTTCAGAAACAACGATTTTGGGCCTTCTCTATCTATCGACTTCCCGCGATCTTGACAATGTCGTAGGTCCATCGGATGGGGTCCTAAATCATCATATTCACACTGTCCAAAACATGTCTACCAAAAAATTGCCTCAATTCTACAAAAATAAGTAGGTAAGTAAGTAAGTAAGTAAGTAATCACGAACACTTAACACAACGCTTTCTAGTCCCAAACTAAGCAAAGCTTGTACTATGGAAACTAGATGGCTGATAGAATACATACATACATTTTTTTTTGTAAATACATACTTATAATACATAGAAACACCCAGACACAGAACAAACATCTATGTTTACAACACACAAATGTTTGTACTCGGTGGGGATCGAACCCACGACCCACAGCACGGAAGGCAGAGCTACTACCGACTACTTAGGCTACTTAGGTAAACTCGAATGTGTTTTAAATTATATTTCCTCTCTCGGTAATTAGGCACAATCGTCTGGACTTGTAATTGAAAAACTTTGGCGCTGATACGGGGCTTGGAAAGGTAAAGAAATAGTCGAAAATTACTTTTCTTCATAATGTCCGTTAGATTTTATCAGTTTGCTTCATTATTATACTTTACAGAGTAGCATTGTTCGTAGAGCACGCATAAAACTAATGCAGAGTCGAACTTACGAAAGGTTTAGGTACTAATGTTCGTCGTCTTATTCAGTTTACAAACCTACCTGCCTAATTTTCATTCTAAGAGTTAGTGTGGTGTACCTACCTCATAATATCAACAAAACTATCAATATTCTGAGGTACCTATTTGTATGCTCAGAATATTGAAATTATGTTATTAGTTAGACAAAGAAACTATTTTAGTGAGTTCACCTTATAAGTGAGTTCTGCTATAAGTTATTGTATCGGTACCTGCACGATATTGCTCTGCGATTTCCTCCTAAGTCTCCTGGAAAAGGTTTTCCATTCAGCGTTAGATTAAAAGATAAAAACTTTTTCTTTGGGTCAAATTTAAAAATACTTTTAAAGTATTGCCAGTTGTAAGATTACATTGTACTTTAAAAACGTAATTTTACGAATGTTACACATGTATAAAAATCTATAATACACCACTTTTCATTTTTAAATATAACATGACATGAAAAGGTATTTTCTAACTACCAAAAAATAGATCCTTAATAGTGCAATCAAGCACTCAAACAAAAAGAGCGATTGAATGAAAACCAAGGTACTTGAATACTGAACGAGCATTTTAACTTTTTGTAAAGTGCAACACTTTCCCAGCCCTTGTCGAGTGCCCTTCAAACGTACTGCGTTTAGACAAATGAACTGCACCCCTGGCACACGCCATCACGAACTTATAGATGCTAAAAACGACTATCGTAGGTTTTGAGTTCATTTTTTTGTTTTAATACACACCGTTTTAATATCAAGAAGAATTGAAGGTAACCCCTAGCAGCCCTAACATCTCTTTTGTAACACTTCGTTTCTTTAGCCACATATTATATTATGATAAGTTAGGGTTTGGTAGAGTCAGTGCATCCCCGAAAAAAGCACTTTCTGCTTTTTTCGGGGTTACTTTGATATAATTTCAGTTGATAATTTCCCATTACAAAAAGCCATTGAACACTTTGATCTACTTTTATTTGTGCACGCTTTTACTTGTGGATTGTCTAGATTTCTAGATAAATGTTAGTAACCAGTGGGACAATGAGGCACGTCGCATCCAGTCTCTCTACACAGCACTCCAATTCCACACATTACATTCTCGACACAAAATGGCGGAACTACAGTACACAATAAATCAATTGGAGTGGGTGGTTGACTTTTCACTCAAATGTGTGGTTAATTGTAACCGAAAATGACTGTTGATCGAGCCACACTTAATTTGAGTGGTGCTTAATGCTTAGGGTAGCGTGTAGGGTGGAAAGTATAACTAATGGCTCAGTTGCCTTTGTGATTATTTCGATATTTGTTCTAATTTTGTTGCGACCGGAAGTAGTGTGGTTGAACTTTTGTATGTAGGGTAGTATTTGCTATCCATTAGATCGCATTTATTCTTAAATTTTTATATTTTTTTCTATCTATACGCTTGCATACATTCGATCGTAATTTTACCAATGAATTTGAATCATATTTTTTAGTTTTTAACTTCATTGACATACAACGCTTCAAAAAGTTTTAGACACTGAGAGTGCAAAAATACTTGCCGAAACCCGGGATCGAACCAGGGACCTTTAGATCTTCAGTCTAACGCTCTCCCAACTGAGCTATTTCGGCTATGTAGATAGAGTTGAAAATTACAATTGCAAGCTGACTTGACTTACGTGATTGAATAAACCCAAACAGGGATTGTTATTCTTCAGAGTCCCCAGTTGTTGACAGTTCTTAGTAAACTTATACACAGCAATCCCCTGATCCTTTTTTCCTTTAGGGAGTTTTGGAAAGATTAGAGTTATAACAACATGTAGAGAGTATTTTAAAAAGTGCAAAATATTAATAGAAAATTTATAACAAACTTCTACCAATAAGATAACATTACCGAAACTATAGGAACTCAATGTATATCCCACTAAATACAAGACTCTTACACTTACTTTAATTGTTTATTACTGAAAATTTTCTCGATTGACTGACTACTCTTTCGCGTCATGTCAGGTAGTCATACACCCAAGTTATAAATAAGTATATCTACGAGACAGGTCCAAGATCACTGTTATCGGCAACACAATAACTACAGTATATTCGCGCTATAACTATCCGATCTCGCCTGATCATGTTCTTGTCTGCGCTATCAGCTGGCCAGCCCAGAAGAAATAATTGTAATGTATAGTCAGGAGCAAATAAGGTTGGTCACTTGAGTATCTACCCCACTGAGGAAATGTTAAAAGTATCTCAGAAGCACAATAATATTAATTATTATAATATTTGATTACAATATATTTGTAGAGCACTAGTTTGAATTTATTAGGTATAATGCTTTCTAGGTTCTTTAGTTTTTCCTGCCCTTTTAAAATTATCTAATTTACATACGTCTCATACGGGTTCAAAAATTATTCACGAGCTAGACTTTCCGCTCACAAAACGCTTTTGGTGGAATTGTCATTCAACCACGATGGCAAGTGTACGCAGCCAAGATTCGCTGGCCGAGGTGGGCCAGTGGGCGTTGAGATATCTAATCTGAAGATAGCCTTCGCAAATAAACTGTAAAAGAACTAGCACGTGGCAGCTGACAACTCTGGAAATGTGGTCCCTTCCTTACATGGAAACTGTTCTATTCCTGTACCTACTAGCAAACTGAGAAGTAGAATGTTAACGAATAAGGTAGAAGTTAGTTTAGGGGTGTTTCTTTTACTGCCGAATTCCAAAGCATTCAATAAAAAAACGAATCAGCTCAGGATTCAAAGGACAACTAAAACTTCTCAACAAAGACGACAGGTGCCACAGACTCGATAGACTCGATCCAACAAAGGATCGAACACATCAATACTATGCGTCGAGCGCGTGCCCAACCACAAACCCATTCTCCACAATACTGTGTTTATTTTATACACTTCTGTACACTATTGAACACTTTTGTATAGTTAAAACCTATACCGAAAGGAAGCAACAATTTGCACACGCTGAATGCTCGCCAGAGCCTGAACAAAGGACGGGCAGGTTTTGTCTTAACCGCACAGGACGTAGTGGTTCAACGGTAACATTATACTTTAGTGAACTTAATAATTACTGTATGAAGAATGCGAAATTTTTAATGCGATTTGGGTACACGGGCACGATATAATCTGTATACATATTTTAGTTTAAAAACTCTTGCAAAAAAATTAATTAAAACTAATAAATTAATTACACAAAAATATTACTTTTTAAAATTTATTTAGTTCCCCTTTATCATTGCTGATCATCATCAGACTTTTGAGTATGGACTCCTTCATCATACGTCGATGGGATGAATTACATGCTTCAAAAATGCAATAAAAAGAAAATTCAACACGGAGCCTACTAATCAGATTCTGATCGGATTTCAGAATAACAAGACAGGGCACAGCCAAACAAACACATAATGCAGTGTCAGTTATTTGTTATTTTTATAATTATAATTTGCCTAGCAACTTATCACCAATAGCAATAATGAATTTTAGCAAAAGTATTTTATATTTAACTTTTTAGTGACTAACATTGCGTATGACAGTAACTGAAAAGTTAAATATAAAGTACTTGAAACTTACTACAGCAGCATAAAACTTCGTCTCCAAAAAATGGGCTAAGTTTTTACAAAAATACTTAGCAAACCTCTCCAGCGGGCCTAAGATGCGCACCGCGAGATATTTGTCATGTCGTTCTGTCAAAATGTAAGCATTTTGTACCAGTTTAGGAACTATTGCATTATCTGTGGTAATGTTGCCGAGAAACCGCGCCTTTGAATTTTCTACTTTTGACATTTCTGCATGACTATTATGTCGTCCTCAGAGAGGTACGACGACTAAGAAGTGTCAAAAGTGTACATTATGGCGCGTTTTGTCGACACCATTAGGTACCACAGATAATACAATAGTTCCTAAACTGGTACAAAATGCTTACATTTTGACAAAATATCTCGCGGTGCGCATCTTAGGCCCGCTGGCAGCTAAAGCATTAACGACAGGGACTGCTTAGGTAAGTACAATGCCAACATTTTTATTCATAATGCATCCAATTTACTAAGATACCTATTATTAGACATCTTCACATGCTTTAATTTAGAAACGAAGTTTTTTTCCTTGATTAGAACATTGTAGTTGCAGGTGGTTCCTCACCTGCTTTGTGTTCCAAATGAATTTGGCGAACCGTCTTGCATTTAAAATAGAAGCTTAAATCTATTGTTCTTAGAATATCACGGCGAGGTATTAATTATTGAGGGTTTGAACGCGTTAATGTAATCAAAGCTCGATGCATCATCGTCTATCGCCCGCCTCGGTTTGATTAATAATTAAGCCAGAATTTGAAGTTCAATGTTCAGAAATAAAGTATCGGACATGACTTTCTATTCTAGCACGATACAATTACTTACATAAATTAGTAAAGAATATCCGCGTTTATATCTTTTCCAATAGAAAAAATCTTCCTACGGCGTAGCGTTTCGTAGCAACTCGTAGACGTCTTCTACGACAAAAAGGGCGCGTCGTCCAATTTTCGATATTTGGTTTGGAGGGACGTTGGACGTGTAGAGAGCATTTTTTGTAACGCATATGTTGATACATCATTACGATTGAGATATCGTGTCTGACTGAACATGTAGAATTATA
Source organism: Eulithis testata (assembly GCA_947507515.1). NCBI lineage: Eukaryota > Metazoa > Arthropoda > Insecta > Lepidoptera > Geometridae > Eulithis > Eulithis testata. The sequence goes on along the minus strand of OX382196.1, from coordinate 8,645,709 downwards.
AATATTCCCTACTCCTTGTGAATTTTTAAAAGCGTTGCTTTGGTGCGCGACTTGCGACAAAAAGTCGCGTCTTTCGATTCTTACCGTGCTTTATAATGAGCGGCGGTGCCAAACGAGTTAATTAAGCATTCGTTTTTTAGTGGTGGGTGCCACTGAGGCACAGGCCGGTAAACGCGCGCATCAATCATTGCTTTGTGCCCGCCGCCGGATTGCCTAATGATTGAAATGACGGCTCGTCCGAACGCCCGGTGCACTTTGACCGGGAATCGAATTACCCCTTTTCTGGGATATTAAGGATACGGTTGCTACCCCTTCACTGCAATTTGCTTGAGATTTTTTTAGCATAAGTAACACTACCAGATTCACAAAGAGCTCTGGTAAACGAAGTTTAAATTTTTAAAAACACCATTATAGAAAGAAGAATGCAGATCGTGTAGATATAAGTACTTGTATCTCTGACTTACCTACTTATTCTGTGTCTAATACCAACCTATTGATTATTCATTCGAGATCTAGATTTCGCAGCTTAAGGCGCTTACAATTTACTTTTTATTGACAGTCAAAAACTGTAGTGAGCAGCTATAATTTCTAAAACAGTAGCAAACGCTACTCATCGTCGGCACTGATCGCAACAAGCTTCAGGCCATGTCTGGCGTCTGCTTGGTTGCGATGATCGCACAATATGTTTAAATACATGGTCAAAGCTATGGAGACGACATAATATTTTATTGCGTTTAATTTTTACTTCTGCTAAGCAATGGATTTGTAAAAAACAAAATAAAAACACATTTAAATTATATTACCTAATACTTACTGTTAATGCGAACAAAGGATCAAGGTAAAATATTAAAAAAAAAAACTGAAACGGTCAATGTCAAATGGCAAGATATCAATTCGAATCAAAACAGTTTATTCTACAAAACTAGTGGGAATGGAACCATCTCAAACACTATCAATCATTTTGGCGCTCGCCGCGGGCAGCACGGATTTAATTTGATAAAACGCAATTAGCTACCATAAAGAAATCTAATCTGTAGCGGCTTCATTTTTTTGGGATGATATTTTGTTCGGCGTTCGTTTTTGAGCTAATGCATGACTTATTCTACCAGAAGGAAGCACTGACTATTGAATCTGGGTTCTACTTACGCAAAGAAAAAGATTCCTGGACAATATGATTCAGTTTACTGAAACAAATAACTGAGTCTTTGAACTAAATATACTTGCTATCAGGTTAACAATATTACAATTGTTAACCCTTAGAAGTAACATCAAAAGACATTATAGACGTATTGTAAACGAAATTGTCGAATATGATAGAGTCATGGCGGGAAAAGACTTGATGTGAAGGATGTTTTAAGCGTATGTTACACACCTGACACGAGTGATAATAGCTTTTCGAGTATTCCTTCTCTCTCTGATGCACTAACCTGTAATTTCTCAGATGTAACCAAAAATTTCAATCTTGTCCACATAAATGCCCAGAGTGTCCCGGCTCACTTCACTGACATGCTGGCTTCTTTTGAAAGCAAGAATATTCATGCTGTCCTAGTATCTGAATCCTTTCTTAAACCCTGTCTCCCATCAACTTCTTACACCCTTCCCGGCTTTACTTTGATACGCAACGACCGAACTGGTTGTGGAGGTGGCGGTGTGGCTATTTACTTGCGCTCTCATATTCCCTATACTATAGTAAACATGTCTGCACAACCACCCCCCTCGAGCGCAGGCGAGCATCTTTTTATAGAGGTAGTACTTTCGCACACCAAAATTCTTCTAGGAGTATACTACTGTCCCTCTCTACGTATAAATTTTTTCTCATCCTTCGAAAAACTGCTGGAAGAGCTTTTGCCATCGTATAGTCATACGATTGTAATGGGCGATTTCAATACATGTCTTTTGAAAAAAGACTCTCGTACCTTATCCTTTGAATCCATAACCAAATCCTGCAATATGCATATCCTTCCCCTCGCTGCGACTCACCACTTTCCAAACTGTGTGCCATCACTTCTCGATTTAATCCTAGTTTCATCTTTACAGCATGTCAGTAAGCATGGCCAACTAGCGGCCGATGCCTTTTCTTACCACGACCTTGTTTTGCTTTCCTATAAAATTCGCCCTCCTAAACAGAAACCAAAAATTCTTCTGCAGCGCAATTTTGGTGGCATGGATGTCGACGAGCTTCGTGCCGACGCACGGAAAATAGACTGGTTTCCAGTAATGGCGGCAGATACTATCGACGACAAAATCAACGTGTTCAATGCCACATTGACACAACTATTTGACAAACATGCCCCGATACGTTCCATTAAAATGAAACATCTGCCGGCTCCTTGGCTAACAGATGAAATCAAAGCACTAAAACATAAAAAAAACATTCTCAAAACCAGGTATAAACAACGCGGTGACGACACTAGTAAGGAAAAATATCTCATCGCACGGAATCGCTGCAATAGAGAGTGTAGGGACGCTCAGCGTCGTCACATTCATGTTTCTGTTTCAAACGTAGATTCAGCCAAAGCGTGGAAATTTCTGAAAACACTTGGAGTTGGCAAGTCACGTAACGTCTCCAACACTAGTAATCTTGATCTTGATTCTCTTAACCGTCACTTCTCGTCGTCATCTGACATGGATCAGCATGCCAAAAACAACACCTTAACCTATCTTTCTTCTTTGCCGACTCCAAATCATTCTCCTTTCGTTTTTAGTCAATTCACTGCATGTGATGTTAAGAAGAGCATTTTGTCCATCTCATCAAGCGCCATGGGAAGTGACAACATCGGTCGAAATATGTTGATCCCTATAATTGACGAAATACTCCCAATGCTCTGTCACCTACTTAACTTTTCCGTCACTACCGGTGTCGTCCCTTCCATCTGGAAGGAAGCGCACGTCATTCCTCTTCCTAAAAAATCTAAACCATCGTCCTTCTCCGACTATCGTCCCATCTCTATTCTCCCATTCCTATCCAAGGTTCTTGAACGCCTCATCCACAAGCAGCTCAGTTCTTTTCTCATCCGTCACAGTCTGCTTAATCCTTTCCAGTCCGGATTCCGACCGGGTCACAGTACTGCCACTGCCCTTGTAAAAATCACTGACGACATAAGATTGGGTATGGAAAACGGACAACTCACTGTCCTCACTCTTTTGGATTTTAGCAACGCGTTTAATACTGTGGACTTCGATATACTCATTGGACTACTACGCTCAATTAACATATCTCCAAGGGTGATTGACTGGTTTCGCAGTTATCTGCATGGGCGTCGGCAGCGGATTCGCGTTGACGACACCTTCTCAACTTGGTGTGACACATCTGCCGGTGTCCCGCAAGGTGGAGTTTTATCTCCTCTTCTTTTTGCACTCTTCATTAATTCAATAACCCACAAGCTCACTTCTGCCTACCACCTCTATGCAGATGATCTCCAAATTTATACGCAAGATTCACTGGACAACCTAGCCGATGCTATTCGTCGTACAAACGTCAACCTTAGACAAATTCAAGATTGGAGTATAGCCTACGGTCTCAAAGTTAACCCGTCAAAAACCCAGACTATTATACTTGGAAGCTCGCGTACGCTGACGAAAATTGACTGGGCAACTCTCCCTCAAGTATTATTTGACAACGTAGTTATCCCATATAGTAAACATGTCAAGAATTTAGGCGTATTTATAGACAGCAGCATGTCATGGGGACAACAGATGGAATCTGTAAGTAGGAGAATGTTTGCATCCGGTGGCTCACTTCGACGACTGCGCAATTTCTTACCCACTGCTACTAAAATTGCGCTCGCCCAATCTCTTCTTCTACCAGTCCTTGACTATGCCGACGCTAGCTACCTTGACCTCACGGAAGACCAACTCAGCAAACTAGAGCGGCTCCAAAACTTCTGCATCAGATTCATATTCGGATTACGCAAATTTGATCATGTCTCCGAATTTCGTGCCAAGCTGAATTGGCTTCCTATTCGTCTTCGTCGGCATAGTCACATACTTTCACTCCTCTATAACATTCTCCATAACCCTTCCACTCCTTGTTACTTGAAGGAGCGTTTTGAATTTCTCCATTGTTCTAACGCCCGTCCTCTTCGGTCATCTGAAAATCTTTTGTTAATAACTCCCGTTCACAGAACTAGTTTCTTCGACAATTCCTTTACGGTTCAAGCCGTACGCCTCTGGAATAAACTACCGATCTCTATTAAAAAGGCTGCATCCCTTGCAATATTCAAAGCTCGAGTGAAGAGCTATTATCTTTCGAAATTGTCCTAGGTATTGTTATTGATCATCTTTATGTTAATACAGGATTATTCATATATTATGTTGGATTATTATATCATTTCTCTGTTTACGTTAGTTATTATATATACATATATATATATTGTATATATGTTTTTTAATTATATTTAAATAGGTATATTAGGTTTTGGAATTGTATATGTATTATATTATGCATAGCATGTTATGTATATATACGTATATTATATAATATGTATTTACTAAATCACGAAATTTCTCTTATTAGCACCCCGACCCCCTTCTCTAAATTTATTCAAATCCTCTCCATCCAAAGGTTGCCTGGAAGAGATCGCTATTGAGCGATAAGGCCGCCCATTGTACATTTAATGTAACCTGTTTTGTTTATATCATAGGAATATGTTTCGGTGTTATTTATGTACAATAAAGCGTTTTCATTCATTCATTCATTCATTCACCTTTTCTACAAATTGAATGGTCCTTTATCTTTTAGTCAAGTCATTCCGGTGGCAGTATCAAGTGGAAAGCGCGCCGCGGGGTTTAATGTCTAATTCACCGCGCTACCAACAGGTGGCAGCAGCGCGCCTTTTCAAATCTGACAGACGCCATTGCCTTTACGTCGAAAAGCCGCGAATAAAATTAATGATGTTCGCGCCTTAATGACGTTCCACGACGCCGCTCCATTGTGTCCGTAATACAACAATTATTGAGATCATTTATTAAGTTTATTGATCTTTTAAGTTAATCTTTTATTTCGTAATTTAGCTTCGTGCGAGCGCGCGAACTCTGGAAAAAATATCTCATATGCTGCGGTGTTTTTTGGACTATTTTTGTCATTATACGGCGTGATGTGAGCGGGGCTTTGAATATAGAGGCAATTACTGCGCTGCATGTGGTTTGATTATGTACGATGGATTCATTCCATCTAGCGATGTGGCTATAAGTTGCCCGTAAAAACATTAAACTAAAACCTTTAACGATTGAAGTTATTGAGCTTCCGTTGCTAAATTGCTGGCCGATTGCTATTGTAACATTTTGTGAATGCTTTAATTTTTTTATGTAATTCAAAGTAGATTAGGAAAATGATGCATCAATTATACGTGACTTTGTGAAACAGACTAATGCAGCAGATGACGACATAGATTTATCTAACTATGATACAGTATAATCTTAGTGGTAGGAAGTTAGTCTGTCGTCGCAACCTCGACGGCAGTTTGTAGAGCAACTAATTTGCAGTTAGTTAACAGTTAGGTTCCTTTGACGTCGAGTAATACCGGAGCTTTAGCAATAAAAGCTCTTCGAAGACTATCTAAACATAACTATACAGTTGATAGTAAAAAATCTGGTTCATCTATATTAAAACTTGAAATTTTTGCTCTCGAGTGTATTTCGAAATTAAATACAAAGTGTGCCTTCTTGTTGTGTGTTTTGTATGTATTTATTTACCTAGTAGGAATGAAGTAATATACTCAATTATATATCCGATATTATGCACAGAATTAATAAAATTCAAGATTTTATAAAATACATGAATAACACATGCATGTAAATATAGATAAGTAAAGGAATAACCAAGGTCTAGGTTTCCATTAGAATTGTTATTAGCAAATTGAGATACAGAAATCACGTCCAGTAAAATAACATAACAATGTAACATTAGATAAAATTATCCACACGACGGGTCCTTAACTAGGTCCTATGCTCAGAGGAAAAACATTGCAGAGAGCACGATTTTCAGAGTGGTTTTCTTTTGTTAAAACGGCACAGACAGTCATTGATTTAGAATAACAGAAATGAAAAAACCCAAGGTAGAGTTATTTTGTATGATCAGCCTGTAATTTTCATGGTGGTTTTCATCGTCTTATTGATGGCACTGAATTAGCCAAAATGCGCAGATAAGAGGTGATAGAGATGTCTGAATCTATGATTAAATATTGTGGTTCATAAAGTACACGCTTTATGCTGTTATTTCCCTCTAAGAGCTATCAACGTCTGCGGTAATTTTATAGGGTCTTTGTATCTTCCAACTTCCATCTGGATAAATTTATCGGTAATTCTTCGTGTTCAGTCCACGATCGTCGGAAACGAGCGCAATTAGCTGCAATCGTGTTGAAATTATTGTAATAAGTGTAATAACTAAAAACAATCGATCGTCTAACCATCGAGAATCGGTGACCGGCGATTGGCGCAGAGCTGTCCAATGCGCGGGCGCACGACCTGATCGACTGAAGATAAGAAAATTATACGACTTCAGCGGACATTGATAGTCACATCCCTTTCAAATGTCTCAAATGCTAAGCTTTTGAATATCGAGAGATATTGAAAACCACAAGTAGTAGCGTTGAATCTATTCGAAGCTTTTGTGAATAGAAAAACATTTCAATCTGTATGAAATAACGGCTGAATAATATTTACAGGTGGAAGTAGGTATATTTTTGAAAGGCTGTAACAAGATAAAATTGGAAGTTATTAAAACGTCGATTTGAAATCGAAACACGTTATTATCGATCGGCTAATGATTGGCTGTTTGGACCACCGACGCGACCATAGCAATAATGGAAATTAAAATTGAACTTAGATATCAAATTAATTGTAGTGCTTTGGTATTTTGAAAGGAGCGTGAATAATGGACAATACTCTCTGTAATCTTTTTAATAGAACCGGGTCAATGATGACGTATTTTTGTGCCAGAATATAGCCTAATCAAATCAACAATGAGAAATTAATTAGAGCTCTACCAACCGCAGTTTGCCTACTATGAGTGAATAGGTATATCTAGGTAAGGATATATTATAAAGGTGTATGTGTGTAGGTGTAAGTTTCTTATATTATAAACGATCTGAGTCTCTATCACCTTTCAAACTCATCTTTTACTACCACCAGAAAATTAAACTTCATCCCGCACGATCACGGCTTCGCTGGACCACGTTTCAAAAAAGAAGCACCTGTTTTGTATGTAGAGATAAGTTAACCTGTCCCTTTACTATAGCTACTTAGACAATTATATGGTATTTTCAAAAATATAGCTTATGTAGGAGGAACGTTTTTAAATGAACGTTTGCTGGCATCTAGCTAAGTTTAATCGATGTAAGCGGGGATTTTAATTCTTTACAATTTCATCTTACAAAGTTGCTACTCAAACGGCTTTTGACGACATTTTAAATAAATGTCTCCCATGTTTATAATGGTACCTACTATCGAAGCAAAAATATGTATAATCTCCCGTGCGTGACACAACTAGTTGTGCCACATATTTTTTTATCTCTCGTGACTCTATCTTCTTCTTTTTTTTTATAAACGAATTGGATAATATTCTAGAAAAAAAAAGGTTTAATAATTTCAAAACGGTTTATGGCAAAATGTTATAGAGATAAGTAAGATTGTAAATTGGGTATACCTCTTAGGTTATTGTTCAAATTTTTTTAAGATTTACCTTCTGTTTAATAAACCTAAAAAATAACGTCTTGTTCATTTGACAAATAAATATTGTCCTTGACAGTCCACGCAAGTTTCTAGCATTATCTGTAGATTACAGACGCGTTGGTCACGTATCCCACAGCTGGGCTTTTCATTCGCTGGTACGTGCGCCGGCGCAGGGCAGGATTGCCTGCATGATGCAACGCGCCACGTGCATGCTGTTATTATGTGCTACATAATAGTTGGTGTTTGTTTCAGTTGCTGTTCAATGGGCAGTTATTTTTTTGGTCAGCTTGGTATTTTTAGAAGTGCTTCCGTGCTCCAAAATGCTATTCCCGCTGAAGCAGTCACTGAGGAAATAGCGACCTGTAAAACTCGTCTCCAAAGATAGTTACCTATTGTACCTAATAGTAGGTTTTATAGGGGTTCATCATATCAGCTTGAAGAAGCGTGGACACAGCCCTTAGTATCGTGTTTAGCATCGTATAAAATAAATAAGTAAACAAATATTCATGGACATTTCACACAACGGCCTCTAGTCCCAAACCAAGCAAAGCTTGTACTATTCTTTACATTTTGTTTGAAATAAGTACATACTTTTAATACATACTCAGACATAAAATAAACATATATGTTCGCCACACACAATTCGGTCGTGAGGATCGAACCCACGACCCACAGCAACACTAATACCCACTGAGCTGTAACGTAACACCTGTAAAAATATGGAAAATTAAAATATCCATAGAAACAGCATTTGGTGTTGCGATTGAGTTTCATAATTAATTTAACAAAACTTAATATTCTAATTTCTTTATAAAATACAAAAACCTTGGTATTCAAAGATCATGTCATTACACATTTTTTAAAACTATTGTAGACGTAGTCACCTTAAACCACCCTAAAGAACATATAATAATAATCTTCATTTCTGCTCTGAAGCCTTGCAGCATAAAATTGTGACACTGGGTAACCGTTGCATATCATTTCGCAATCAACTTTCGTTTGACTCCCCCTGAAGTTAACCGGCAGCAAATGTGCGTCGCCGTGCTTTGACATAAGCAGCTAAAGCCAGGCCACGTAACGCGTTGCAGTGGCGACGGTATACGCTGCTTCAGAGGGTAGTACGAGTTTTGGTGTGTAAATCTGATGTAAAACGTCTGACGCCCAACACACCAGTGTGCGCTGATTTGTATGGAGACACTGAGCGGATTCTTTGAAAAGCTTGGTCTACACCAAGCTCGTACTCGTGTCTTAAGCTTCTCAAAGAATCCGCTCAGTGTCTCCATACAAATCAGCGCACACTGGTGTGCTCGGCGTCAGACGTGTTACACCAGATTTACACACCAAAACTCGTACTAGGCCCTCAGAGCCCTACATAGAATATCCAAATATTTATTACATGTCATGTTTCGCAGGGCTCATTCTCGCAGCACGCTCTGATGCATAGAGAGATGCATGCCAGAGTTGCACCAGAGTAGACGCAAGCGGAAGGAAAACCTACGAAAAAAGACGCCGCTTAAACGTGGAGCCCAACACGTCAAAAACCTTCCTGCGAAAAGCCGCATCGTGTGACCTGACTCTTACTATTCAACCGCATGTCGTTTTAATACCGTTTCCCCATAACAAGGCAAAGCAGTAATTGCCTGCGGTCGCGCCCACCCTTAAATGCTTAGCGAAACGCACTCGCAAATAATTCGAAACAAGACATAATGATGGTTATAATGTAGATAATTTGCGTAATTATTTGTCATTTACGAATCGCCTTGAATGGGAATGTCATCTTCTGTAGCCGTAGGCCCTAGCCACACGTAGTTGATGGTACCTAGATAATTATCTTTCAACAGTCTGCTGCATTTGATATGTTGACATTTATCGTACCATTTAGGAAGCAAATCAGTTTGGTTCTTTCTTGTGTATTTTATTACACTTTTAATCTGTCAATCGTATATTTGTAAATTTTGTTTTGGCATGCTCTATAAAACTAGTCGCTAGCAAAAAAAGAGGTCGTCTAAGAAGGATGCACTTATTATATTTCACTGTCTATGTTTTATAACTATAACTGAGAGTATTTATCAATCATAAGAAACACCTTGTAAATATGAGTACATAATAAAGTTTTATTTAAAATATGTATAAACAATCATTTTTAATCTTATAAGACAGGCTATTTGTCCACAAAATGCTAGTTTACACGTACATATCATGAAATTTTATGTGTATTGATATAATAATAATAAAATTAGTTAAATAAATGTAGAAAGAGTGGCGTTTGGCGACGCCGGCGCACGCGTAGGCGTCTACACGTACAACACATTTGTACCGGACCGCCGCGATTTTATTATAATTCATTTACTGTGTTCTCGGATAAGGCCTCAATTGTTAGATACAGACCTATTGTTTTGAAGGAAACTTCCCTACAAAGATGATACTAGGTAAGCTATCTATGGGGTGATCGTGACTTCGTACGCGTGGTGCTACAAAGTGTCTCTATATCAATCAAATATTGTGGGTTCCGTTCCTACAATCTCACAGGCTTTTGGGATATGTTTTTAAAAAAATTAGTAATGACTCACCTTAAAATGATATGAAATTACATATCTCTATCTACACTAATAAGCAAATGCTCCCTAAGTATCTCACAGAGCACATATACCGATGACGTGCATCTACTGCGTTCATCACCAGAGGTAAACTGGCCTAAAATTCGATACTATAAACATTTTTGTAATCTTACGGTTGATACATACATTTGCCTTCAAAACTTAGTAGATACTTTTGTAGTCTCATCGTTTCATTTGTAATCTACACATTGCACATTGTTTTAACGAACCCTAGTGCTCACAGTCAGTACCGTAAGCTAACACGTATGATGACGATAAAAATTAAATTGAGAACGACTTGAGATAAGCGTCCAAAAAAGTCTTGTGCTCACCCATGGGAAATAATTGGCGTATGAAAAACACAGGAAGTCGTTAGTGGTGAGCGGCGCGGCTCTTTCACGAACAGCGCTACGTTTGACTGTCTGTCACACTGTAGTGTAACATTTTGAATCAGTTTTTTTTCTTCAAATCAGTTTTATTTGAATCTCAGCTTTCATAAAAAAATTACAGAGTTAAGTAGTTTATTCACAAAGAAAATTACAACTAATACAGTATTTACAATATTCACAATATTTACAAAATACACATGAAACACAAACCACAAACCAAAAAATCAAGAAGAAAAATAATCTTAACTCTGTACGGTTTGACAGAGTTAAGTATATTCTTCTTCTTGATTTTTTTCATGAAACGAGTGGTATGGTAACGACTAAGACGTAGGTACTTCTGCGTAAAAAACAGACTTTTGTGTCCGTATTTGTTCGACTATTTACTGGGTCGAAAATTTAAGATTATAGCGAGTGTACCATAAACATTACAAAGCCATGTGGTGATTACATATTGGTGTGAATGCAAAAGGCATGCCATATTATTCGTCAACTAATAAGCTATGAGTTCTAGCAATTTGACATTTCAGACATTTTAATTCGCTTTATGAAAAGGTCTTTTACGCGTTTTGTACATCATTTTGTGTTCATTAATATAATATCAACATGGCTGGTTTCACGTGGGCCGCGAGTGGGAGGCAGTCACTGTACACCGCGTCACCATTATAATGATCATTTTGAGTCTTTTTGTACATTGTCAAAAACCTGGCAATTTGTATTTATAGTGTAAATTGACTATCACTTTTCCCCTGCCGCCAGTCGCCGTGGTAGCTAAGGGGATTTTCGGACAAAAGTTCCAGAAATCCCCTACGCAGGGGATTTGGTCAGGGGATTTCCGGAATGAGCCCAACATTCGTTAGGTATGTCTTAGTTACCACTGTTAAAAATAAGTATAATTTTTATTTAACTTTAATCACGTCTAAACTTGTAAGTTAACGAACAAAATTGAATTTTAATTAAACAATTTCTGTTGATATTCGTGCAATAAAATGAATCGAATATTTAAATAGGTGTCCAATAAAATTAGAAAAGCACTTTAAATATTATCATTTTATTGGTAAAGAGCGTATTTATGTTTCGATGACAGTTTTAGTATCTGTTTATGCAACAAAATGCGATATTGTAGGAAAGACCCTGTGTCATAAAGCGGGCGTTCAGAGCTCATAGCCGACACCCATAAAACCTTTATGATTAGTCAAACCGCTGGAGGACGATTCATTATGGACCATTATGCGTCGTGTTTATCGACTTGCTCTATACAAGCCAATAAAATAACGAACGACCGAGATAAGAGTGGACAGTCCTCTAATCTCCGGAACAAGGGACACTAATTCGATTGTGGTTTTGGTCGAGCCTTTTTTTGGGGTTCACGGCACAAATTGAAGTGTTAAAAAAACTACAAATTGGCTTTTTCGAGGGCTATTCATTAAATCGACGCTGAATGGTGTTGCTGGTGTCGTTTTCGCTCAATTAGCTAAACGGATATTTGAGCTTCGACGCACTTGGCGGTCCGTAGTGCATGCAAACGCTCCATTTCGATTCTGATCAATAGAAAATATTCTTTACAGGTAAAATTAGTGTTATCATAAATCAATAGCATTACATTTTATTGATCTAGTATTACGTTCGGCCATCAAAAGTGCTTAGTATTACCCATGAATCATATTACTTAGTGCTGGTATTTTTATTCTGAGTCAAATAAAACCACTTCATCATCAATCATCAATCATCAACATCAATATATATAAAACTCTTTTTAAGCTGACTGATAATCAACGCACAGCCTAAACCATAAGTCCTAGAGGTATGAAATTTGGAGGGTAGTATCCTTATATAGTGTAAGGGTGCACTAAGAAAGGATTTTGAAAAGTCGCATCCTAAAGGGTCCAAAATTAGGGCCAAAGATTTAAACTAAATAATGCGTTTCTTTAATATACCGTACATAACAGACCCTTCAAAATTGGTACATAGAAACGTCAAATAAATTGACTCGACACGTGTTTCAGAATTTTCAAAAAAATTCAAAACTGTTTGTACGCTGCTACCACGCGAGCAAAGCCGCGGGCGCCAGCTGGTAATTTTATAAAACTTTGAGTACTATCAATTTGAAACGACATAAAACCAGACGAATTTAGGTTCTGCGTGATCGGGCAAGAAATGGCAAGACCGGGCAAGAAATGGCAAGAAACTTACCGTAAACTAAAAAAAAAACTTCAACATTCAAGATTATTATTCTCAAATCCTCGCAGTCCAAAAAACTCCTGTGAGTGACTGTGAAACTGTCTTAATTCACTTCTCAGCATACCAGGGCATCTAATTTAGTATGTAAATAGATAAAATATGATTAATGCATGGCTAAATGAGCTCGAATTTCATTACTTATGTAAACCTACTTTCTAGCAAGTTATCAATTAAGTAGTTCAGGCAAATGATGAATAAAATTGCCTAAGTAGGTACTTAAGTAGATACTTGTTAATGTCGTAACGAACTTGAGTGACAAAGCTGTCACCAACTAATAACTTTTTTGGAACACTGATTAGTTTTTGTGTAGACTTGGTTTTCTAAGAAGTTGTAGACTTTCGACGGACGTAATATAGCAAGCATTGTATTTACATTGTATAACTTCACTATCACTACATGGTATAAAACAAAGTCGCTTCCCGTTCTGTCCGTCCCTATGTAGGTATGCTTAGATCTTTAAAACTACGCAACGGATTTTGATGCAGTTTTTTTTAATATATAGAGTGATTCAAGAGGAAGGTTTATATGTAGAATATATGCGTAATATAGTAGAGAAACACTGATAATTTTAGAGGTTTCTAATGTGAAGTCGTAAATAAACTCATTATTTACGCTTACATTGCAAACACTGGCAGAACCCTACGAGATAGACCAAAATAATGTACTACAGTATTTGAACACCGTATATAAAGACATTCTATGGTATATTTAGTATCAGCATTGCACCCGTGCGAAGCCGGGGCGGGTCGCTAGTAATATACACAGTGAATATTACGTATACTTAATTTTATGCAATTAAATTACCAAACTACCGGATCGGAGGTGGTGCGAAAATACTAATAACTAATGTAAATAAAACTTAATTAGTTTGTTCATCCATGGAAACTGAACTTGTCTCGCGTCTTTTGCCGGATGTTTGCCACCGAGCCACATAATAATATGTCAGCTGAGACTTTATCCATGAAACCACGGATAAAGTATTTTCTAATAAGTTCTTTGTTAAACGCAAATTTTAAATTACACTACCGGCAACATAGCTAAGCACCATGCGGCCGCACACAACGCACAAGGCAGCCGCGCAGTGAAGCTTATTCCAATCGTGGTCATCATGACGTTCCTCGTTTCTTACGAAACCAAAGCATAAGTAGGTAATGTCAATAATCTTGATAGAGCTTTTTATTACGCCTCAGCGCACTATAGGCGTAAAACATGCAGTAAATGAACTGTAATAAACCGATAAATCATTCAGTAGGTAGAGCCATTATGGGCTTAAAAAAAAAATTTGGCTTTTAAATACTAGGTGATACTAGAATACCTAATGTCTTTTCCCATATAAACAGTTGACAGCTGCTGAGAATATTTCACTATGTCAGATTAGAATGTTGCGCTGATGCGTTTTAGTTTTAAATAATATTTAGAGGTCTATATTTTTTTGATTCAGATAATTTGTAATATTAGGGAAGTTGCATTGCATCGACTTATTTAATACGAAAGTTTGTCTGTCTGTTTCTATTGACGTGACATTTATATTTTACGTTAATATTACTTTTATATCTATCACGTATTATTACGTTTATATTTATTTTAATGAAACCCGGTGCGTGTCAGACTACACCCAGGTTCCGTTTGATTAAACTTAATGATCTTATTCTATGACCTATAAGAATTCCTGTGCAGTGGTACCTTTAACTCAACAGTAAACCAACCAACCTAGAGCTGATAGCGATTAGATTTTTTTCTATAGATTTTTTTTAATATACCTAAGTACCTATTTATTTATTTTTTTGCGTTTCTGTCAAGTAAAATTATGCCATTGGTGTTTGGATGTATGTTCTGTCCTAAAAATACATCCACGGCATAAAAGCAGCATTTATAAACGCCACAATAAGACAGTTCGAACACATTTAGCGTATCCGTAGTTAAAAGCTGTATAATAGCGTTATCGGCTCGCCGGCACTAAATTGGGATGTCTCGGCCCTTATCAGTTTTGTCGTGTTCATCTTGAGTTGTGTTAGGCTTTACTCGGGATGTTTACGGCGTCCCGGGGTGGCGCGAGACGTTCCGGAATTATTGTCGACGTGACTGCCAGCTAAGAAAATGTTTGCTTCAGAACAAAATATTGCCTGAATTTATGCTGAGATATTTTGAACTAGAATTACACTATACATAAATAATAAGTATTTTCGAAATTTTTGTTTAAAATATCATACTCCTAATTTTATTTAAAGTTTGTATTTTTGATAGCTATGAGAAATTCACTAAAACAGTTTAAGGTGACAACCCTCGTAAGACTCATTGATTTGATGAAGCGCTTTTTTGATACTCTCTCATTTTTTTCTTCTTATTGTCCGCATGGTCCATTGATAAACGGACAGGTATACGTACTCAGACAGGCGCCAACATTCCTCGTTTCGACCTCACACTTACTCGATGCCTTATAAAAACGGGCACACTTTTTTATATTAGCACTTTTTGGACTTATTTGCCTCCCTTTGTGTCGCTCGTCGTTGTTTGTTTTGGTTATTAGAGCGGCTGTAGGAAGTGGGCTCGATTCTATTGCGCCTAAGCGTTTTATTGTACCAATCTTTGATATCCGTTTTCGTTTCACGTATTGAAGTGCCGTGTTACTGAAGATAGTTATTTAAATATAGCTTTATCGTCTCCATTAGCACCTCTGAACGCTGTTGTAAAACGAATATTTCGACTCTATTATAAAACTGTCCTCTTGGCCAGGTGTTAATTATTATAAATTAATGACACAGGTCTAGCAGGTCGCTCCGAGCATAAAATCTGCAGAAACAATGCGGAACTAATCACATTAGCATTTTATGAATGGGTTAAAAGCATTACATGGACATTTGAAAGTTGTGATGTCACTGTCCAAAATGGTTTGCGGAATAACGGAATGATACGGTATCGTTGAGTGATAGACAACTTTGATTAAAATATGTTCCTCCGATATATTTGATGTATTAACTGATCTAATACAGTCAACCTACAATGGCTGTGATCATGACCAGACCTTGCATAAATAATATGTAGGTAGGTCATTTTTATATCAAATCCTACGTCAACAATCGCGAACAACAACCCATGCGGTGAACCACTTGTCGTAAAATCTTTAAAATAAAAGTATTGTCTAAATCCAGTTTTGCTCGTGCTTTAATCATCCTCCTCGCAAAAGCTGAGAACAAATATGTGACCGTAATAAAGAATGTGAGTATTGGACGGAAATGCCTTGTTCCGAAATAAACCTCATTCATGTTACCCAACGTTATCACTAAAATGTTTCTGATTTTATGAATGGAACAGCAAATACCCTGAAGACTTAAAAGTGGCAAATTAGGCACAATTACTTTTGTTTATACCCGCCTCTAATTCGTCAGTCCCCTGGACTAATTGTCCTGTGAATGAATAGGCCAGGCCGCCGCCGGGCGACTGGCTTCTTTACGACCTGCGGCGGCGCTTAATAACCGCGTTGACTGGACCTAGTGCAATTTTGATTTATTTAACTCAAAGATCATTTCCGGTACTAATTGACAGTTTAAATTTCAACGGTTGAGTTTTGCCGACGCGTTTTTGTGGTTTGTTTTTTTTTTATGTAAAAAAAAGGTTGTAATGGTTTGACTAAAGCAACTACAAATACTCGCAATTAGTTTTTATGTAAAGTCGGATAGGGAAAGTTAAATTAAATCTGTCGTGGCTTAGGATATGAGTGCCCTTTGATTAAATAGTTATTCAGCTCCTAGGGTTCCTACCTAGAATGAAGCCACCTCATCAAAATCTAGAGCTAGGTTCAGAATGCGTATCTGAAATCCTCTCTCGTAAGTAGGTATGTTGATTGTTGGCATTACTTTTATGTTTATTTATTGAAGAAGAGTGCACCTAACTATCTAATTTTTGATATCTGTGTATTTTTTCACATGCATACTATAAGAGGTTGAAAAATATAACTGCAACTCTTATCGCGAGAGAGATGTTTGCCGTTCCATTAAATCTATCAAAATATACAGTTTGGCTCGAAATACTGCGCTCGAGTGCCAAAGTTACGGGGAAAGCCTGCGCCTGCGCTTGTGCAAATAACATAACCCTGCCGATTTATCGTCAGCTCACACTAAAACTAATACAACATTTATTTAGATATGCAAACACAGCCCTTACCTATATCAATATAACCTTCAATTTTGATACGTGCTCACGATATGCTGATTTCGATATGGAAAATAACTTTGTATTTACTTGTGTTGACTTCATTCCTATTATTTATAATGGATGTAAGTGCAATCATGCGATATCATTATAAACATTAGATTGCGGTAATTCAGAAAATATATTCTCAGTGCAATTATAGGTAAATGTGTGATGGAATGTGCGAATCCAATAACACCATTGTCTACTTTGATATTTATTTATCGAAACTGAAGGATAACGTAGGTACCTAACCATTTAATCTTTTGTTTTATAACTTAAACAGCCCCTTAAATCCTTTTAAAAACGTTTTATCCCATTCATGTTTCGTCGTCAACACTATTTTTCAATTTCGAAGGTCGTGTCTTCAAAAAATCTCCGATACCTATTGAATTATTCTTATCTCTCCATTTACAATGTGTGTGATGTCATCCTGCTTCGAGCAGGTATCATTAAGTGCCTTTAACTTGCCCAAAGGGTTACACTGTACTGGAAAACACGTCCTTGCACTTTATCTATATAGATTTAGGTGCCATATTTAAATAGCAAAGTTTAGGAGTCGCCGTAGACCCTCTTGGTAACTCTTATCTGTATCCCGACTTGTGACACCTTGACTGGGCAGTGGAGTATCTTGGGTCGTTTCCACACTGTGAGACTTGTATCTAGCAAGGTTATATTGGATACTGGCTAAAGGACCTAACACAAGGGCTTTTTCACAAAGCACTTTGCAGTTTGTATCATGTCCTTTTTCTGATAAAAAATGCTTAATCTGTAAGATACTGTAAATGTCTATCATAAATGTACTTAAAATAAGATAACCTTTTATTGTTATTCTATATACACATACTTATTAGTTATTACATTTAAATTGACCCGCATTCTAAATTAACACTTTGCATGCTATACGAAATTGCTTTTTAAATCCGAAGTGGCCCTGTGTGAACATGCCCCGAGAGGCGCCAAGCCGATTACCGAGTCGGATTAATTTGTTTTAAACCCAATAAAGACCCTAATTAACCAATTAGCATACGAGACGGTATAATGCACGATAGCACGAATGAGTAAACAAATCGGATCTTTAGCATTAAAAGTACTTATATTTTAAGTTGGAACAAAATAAGGTGTCGGAGTTGTAATAAAAGTAATTCACTGTGTTATTTTACGATGAATTTATTTAGGTTTTTAAACGAGGCATTTAATTTTCCAAATCGTTTTTAAATGACATTCAAATACATATTTAATGAAATATTTTTTCAAAAAGATGAAAAAAATACTTGTGTGAAAGATTTTATACGATTGAAAATACATATTTACTTAAAAGAATGATAGTAACCAATCTTATTATATAGAGTCCAATAAGTCTAAAAGCTCAGACTTCAGCTATTTGTTGAACCCAAGCTTCAAATAAATTCCATCACGTTCATCAATTCAAAAATTCTCACAGAACCGAGCATTTAATAATACGAATGGGCATAATTCGATTCAAACGATTTATTCTCTGCGTAAGCACGTCACGTACAATCTAAATGATCGGTCTGAGAGCCGAAAAATATATCAAAATCGCTCCTATTAGCCTACGACTGGATCATTCGATATAAAATCGATACGAAATCGATTCGTATAAAAGATAAACACTGCAATCAGGAGCAGCTGTTAAGAGAACGGCGTCATCCACTAAAATAATATGACACAGCCATTTTCGTATCTCCTTTGCGCACCCAAAAAGGAATATGTACTATTGCCTTAATTAAACGTAGGAAGTACGGACAGCAGCTTCAACTGAGGAGTTCGCAATATAAATGGGCAAACATAACCAAACACAGTTTGTATAAAAAAACAATTTGTTTAGTTACATAATCAATAGAGGCACCTTGTTAGTAGCTGGCTACATTTTTCACTAATTAAATACGTACCTATAAAGCAATTATTTTTAAATTAGTATGAAACAATTAGTTAGATACTTGTAATTTAATTGCTAAACCACAAAACCCTTTTATTGACTGTTTTAAGCTTTTTGAGTGGGCTTTACCATTTTTGTATCAATTATTTACTAATGAAAGGAGCATGTTTGTTGTGCAAACGGTACCGAGCAAGGGATCAACAGCAACAGCCAGACATTGTAAGTGGTTACTCATACTTTCAGAGCCTATAATTTGACAATATTTTGTGTCATTTGGGCTTTATTATTACTTGCGCCATTACAAGCCGAGGATATAAGGTTAATACACGAACGCAAGCGATTAAGGGCGAAATAACTACAGGGTCCCCTAATTCAATATTAAAAGCATCCTACGACGTGATCGGCAACTAATAATAGTCTAATTTGTAGAAATGTCCCTGAGAAAATGTTGGATTGTCAACCTTTTTTTTCTCTTACAAATGAAATGGGCTATTTCGAAACTTTAGATTTGAATTACAGTATTTACGGACACGATTTTGGAGTAATACCCGCTCGATTGCTCATAAATTGGACTATGAACGGTTTTATCGTCTTTATGTGTCTGTTTAGTTCATTAATGTTACTGCGAGGGAGGTAAATAGCTTTACAATAGGTCTCGGCAGATGTAAAAACGTTAATTTTTTACCAGTTTTGAGCTTATTAAATAAACCAAAAGAAAAGTTTGTCGAGAATCCAAAGCTATCAATTCGACTTTAATTTTGAAAAATTAAAGCTTTTTCTAAATACTAGTGAAAACAAGTCAAATCGCAATTATGGGTACTCGTAAGTATGGAAATAGCGAAGTCCAACTCGTAGAGCAATGTAAGGAGGGCCCCGAGCTGAGGGGTAAACATGGAATCAGGCTACTTATTATGGAGCGCGTTAGTATGCATGGGCTGGGACCTCCACCCAGCAAGCCCTTGCTATTATACCGTGTGGTATGAGCTCTCTGTTCTTAAATCTACCCTGACAGAGAAAAGTCAAAGTCAAAGTCAAAAATCTTTTATTCAATAAAATCTCACTGATCATTTTGAATCGTCATTACGTTTTGTATGATTAGGTATGATTAAATTTTTTTTTATTGGATGAGTTGGAGCTAGTTCATCCCAAGCTTGTCTGTCTTCTAAATAATCAGATATTTTATAGTATGCTTTTAAAAGAAGTCTCCGTTTTATTACGTTTTTGAACTTGCCAATCGACAACTGAGACACATCACTTGAGATTTTGTTAAAGAAGCGTACACATTGCCCATGGAGTTTTGTTTGTACCTATCTATACAAGGTGTAACATATTTACCCTATAAGCCCGAAGGGGGCGTAATCAGACCGACCACCTGAGTGCTTGGCCATGTAGGTACAAAGGGTCAATAAATCGTAATTGAAATTTTCATACAAAAGTACAACTGTTATTATTTTAGAAATTTGCGACAACCCTAAGTGTTTGTTTACTATTTGCGTAAACTCATACACACGCATGCATACGTAGGTGCCCTCCTACTACGACGAACGCATACGCATGCTGTGTGTAGGTACATTTTAAGTGAAAGTTACGAGCTCATTTCATGAATGAAAGAAAAACTTCGAAATCTCAAAGTCATAAAACAAACACTGTTCACCTGTAAAATACTCCCCTTTCGGCCTTATAGGGTAACTATGTTACACCGTGTATAACAGCACTTGCACCCGATTGTTGCTGCATTTTTCTAAGCTAATTCGACGGCAATCAAAATGTGGCCGTCTCTTTCTCATAAACAGAATTTGTCATTTCTGTTTATGAGAAAGAGACGGCCATAATTTTAAGGCTATCAAATTAGGTTAGCTTGGAACAATGCAACATTAAATCGACCCCAATATTTGGCTATTTAAGAATAATGAGTAAATATTCTCTTAGGTATAATAACATTTTTAAAACTTTGTCTTTATTTCAGTAAGAAAACAGAAGGAATATTTCGAAACCTAAGTATCTACCTAATGATGTTTTTTATTGATTCTTTTCAAACCTTTTCAACCCTTGCCTAATGCAAACAATTGAATGAATGGTTGCATATCGACATATCGTTTACTTCCAATACCGATGTATTGGAATCTAGTATACCTGCTTTCTGCGAACAGCAGGTATACTAGATTCGAATGCCGGAGCCTGTATTAAATCCACTTTGTACATAACCTCCGATTTACACCTAACTAGATAGATGGCAACCCTTGGATGCAGACGGACTCAATTCAAACAGGAATTTGTACGTGCCTTCACTGAACCGGAGGGAATGAATTTTTGCAGCGAGATTGGATCGTGGAACCGTATTGTCTCATTCCTGTTTTGTAAAATTATAATATTAGTTATTGGTAGTTTATTTACAGACCCAGACATAATATTTATATACTAGTCTCTCACAAAACAGTTTCACTTATCTCTTATCAGGCTTCTCCTAATACCTACCTACTTAAGTTTACCTATCTACCTTTCTTTGTTCTCCCTTGTTTTGTAGAGAGATAATAAACGATTTATTTATTATTTATATTATTATTTATAATACCCGTAGCGTAAATATAATACCGGAAGGTAATGATTTGAATAATACCTTTAACCAAATCATTTATTTTTTGCGCATAAAACACCATTTACCTCGCTGGGTTTTTTTCTGTGCCACAAAAAAGATAACAATGTGTAAAACCAACTATATTTCATATTTTATGCAACACTACCGAATCCAATTAGAGATTTTTTTTTCAATTTGCAATTAGTTTACATAAATAAAAACTTAATAACACTTGGGAAAAATGATTTAAGTGTCATTATTGTAATAATTCGTTTTAAACTATTTAATGCTTATAGTACTTATTTACTGCAATATTAATGGCTAAATATAACAAACACAAATGCAATACGGATGTAAATGTTTTTCTAATGCAAAAATAAATATTGTCATTACGTGAATAACAAAACGTTACTTTATTTGGTTTTTTGTCGATAAAATTACATTTTCGTTTGATGCTGTATAAATGCCTCCGCGGGTCATTGAGAGTAGCAACAAGTTATAGAGCTATCAAATGGTATGAACCACAGAACTCAGAGCTGCACTGATTCTCTGGAAGACACAAGTGATGAAACCAGCAGCTCAATTGTTTAAACAATGGTTGAAACTGGTCATGAGCGATTTTTAACGATCTTTGACAGTAGGTTAGGTAAGAAGGTATACCCTTAATTAAATTGCATGTGGGCAATTTAATTAGGAGACCTTAGCTGACGGCGGTTGTTCAAATCTTGAAAAGATTGTTCGATATTCTTGACGAATGGCAAAGAAGTTGGGCCGTGGAACAAAATATTAGAAAAACGCGGCGGCGGTAAATCATCGCTGGAGGTGCCACGACCATCGTTTAGATACTTTCACGTCTTTCACCACAACTGGCTCTGCTTCACGCTGTGTTCCTGTGTAGTCGTTATTACTCTTAGTGACCATTATTTTATTAATAGCATTATAAATGTAGTGGAATTGTCATAGAGCGGATAATGAGCTGTTTTTGTCATAATATCCTTTCGTCGGCCGTTATTAGACGCGACCCTGCGCGTACGCCGCTTCTGGGAGTCTTACCTAACTAAAAATGATTCTAAAAAAACTACGAAAGAAGAGATGACAATTTGAAAGTTATTTAAAGCGACTTCATAATTAATTTTTACTGAAACCTGAAAAATATGTTTTTATATTACAATGTTTTTTTTATGATATCGAAGACCGGGATTTTACTTTGATTACTTTTTAATTATAAGAACTCAATTTCGTTTTAAAAGTTAAATGCTATAAGCTGTTCATATTAGTCAGGGACCAATTGTAGATCGTAGATAAATTGACTATTCTTATTAGCAGAATTGAGTTTTTGTATAGAAACTCAATTGTTCAGTTGTTTCACTGTAAAAAGGGTCGGTGAAGTTGCCACGAGGAGCAGCACGACGTCCATGAGACAGCGAGGACAATAACATTCCATTAAACTCCAGTGACTCGAGGCCAGCGTACCGTGAAAAGCACTAACCGTACACCTAATAGTTAATGAGACCATCATCGTTTACAGAACTAAGTTTAATTAACGTAAAAAGTGCGTTTACTCTAACCGGCGGCTTATCGCTCCATCTCTATTATAATGACTTTTGTTCATTATTTTGTTGCGCACTCCACAGTTCTATGTCTGGTATGCCATTTCCGGTAGAGCAGATTAAAGGGGTCAGCTAGACAACTTCATAGTATGATTTTAGGTTTACTAGACCACTCCATACTTACTAATTTTGGGTTTACTAAAACTATGTTTGCCACAGTGGCCACGTTTGCACGCGTTACTAGTTCATACCCAAATAATTACGTACTTTACTAAACTAATGCAATTTCATTTTAAGTGAAACTGTGTTTATAAGAGAATAAAAAAAATCTTTACATCAAAGTTTCTTGTGTTATAAAAAGTAATCTCGAAGAACTTACATATAACGCGTAAAATGATATGTGTGTTTATTCGTTTACTTTTAGTCAGAGGAGTCTAATCTCTAGTAGTTATAAGATAATCATCCCAATAATTTTTCTGGACTCTTTTCTGTCTAAGCACCGAATATATCTAGGTAAGTATTTATTCTTATTTCAAGAATTATCTTGAAAGTGCCAGCTGTTCAATTGTTTGAGCTGTGGATTCTAAACACCAATTTTATGGTTAAATGTGACTGTTTGATTTCATACTGCTCCAACTTGAATCTGGTAAGTAATTAATTTTACGTCATAAAACACAGTGCCTTTAGAAGATAGAATCGTGGAAAGTAGACTTCCGAGTATTTCTGTGTAATTCATTTAATTGCATATAATTTCATAGGCAAGTTTTGTGGTGTGTGGTCTTTTCATTGATAATAGTATTAAGAGGCTGTAAAAGTTCAGTTTTTATTGTTTTTGGACGCCGTTTCTGTGTTATATTTCCTAATCTGCCTATTTAATTGTAGCCAGGGAGTCTTTACAAATGCTTATTCATAGAACAAGAGACAACGTAGAATAAAACATTTAAGAATTATTCAGTCTTTTTCTTTGGAACACAAAACACTGGCTACCGAAGACAAGAGATCCTTGGCAAATGCAAAATTAAAACTGGGTACTTAGTAATGCATAATATTTACTTCTGAATGTATTCAGCCTGTGAACTGGGCAAACCACTTGATTTATACAAAACACACGTAGCATGTAGTAGGTGCCAAATAACACCGCAATACAGGTCATTCACCCATTTTTACCACGATGTCGCAAAATTCAATTTATGAATGGCTAATTCTGTCGCTTTCCATACAAACCTGTCGCTAAGACGGTAATCGCTTGAATCTCGTAGTACTGTTTGTTTACCATACATAAATTGAATTTTGCGACATCGAGGTGAAGGTGGGTGAATGACCTGTATTGCGGTGTTATTTGGCACCTACTATAGGTACATTAATTAGTTCAAAGACCAGAAAAGCACCTCAAAGAAAGCTCCTAAAATACTGACGGTGTAAAAAATTATCGTACAATTTGACGCGTACTTTTACTTTTTAGTTATTCATATTGAACGATAAAATTAAATGATTTCCCACTATATTTTACCTACTTTTTGCAATGTTTTAATGGATATTTCTGTAATACGGTCCAATACTTGTAACATAACAGTGTGTAAATACTAATAATTATAACGTATAGTTAGGTAAAATATAATTTCCGTTTCTTTCACGACTTTTAGAGATCTTAACGCATTTTTTTACAGCGATCTTAAGGGATTCTACCGTAAATTTTTTGCCACTGGCTCTTTTGTGATGTAATTTTTGCGTTACATAATAACCACATAACACTGACATGCACCATAAAACAAATAATAGAATCTTTTATTTGCCATTGTTTCTGGTAAAGTATCAGAGGTTTCTCTACGACAGCAAATTGTGAAGCTGTCTTTCTAGCCAAGTTCACATTGTACATGTGCTAGAGAATAGAAAATAAAAATGACCACGACAGTTCCCACACATTTTTCACGTCGCTAAAAGGTCCTTAGGTGGTTATAAGCATAATTTAACACAATTTAATTCGTCTGTCATCTTTTTCCATGTATGTACAATACTGGTGAAGTTGTTGGGCTAGTAGATACAGCAGTATACCTTGTGTAAGAGACTACCAGCTGGCTGAAGTATTTTTTAGTACATATTTTTTTTATGTACATAACCAATATGCAGTACTTATTTAGTTAGAAAAGGTTCCATGCTCAACACTGCCATCTATTAACGATTAGAAGTATAACTTCAAAAAATAGTATTACTATTCGCCAATAGATTTCGGGAGGAGTCACATTTTTCTGTTTAAGTGTTTACTTGAAAACACGAATAAAACGACATTTTCTGTAAATGAATCCTAGCTAGATCGATATATCGCGCCCGAAATCCCCTGTATACTAAATTTCATGAAAATAGTTGGAGCCGTTTCCGAGATTCAGAGATAAATAAATAAATATACAAGAATTGCTCGTTTATAGGTATTAGATTTACATTATCAATTATTATTATTATCATCATTATTATTTATTTCTCATGATCTGAGTCTAGCTTTGATTACGAAATGTTGCTTGAGTGTCGAATTCAGCATAGTTTGACCACTCAAGAATCGAAATCTGTGCTTGAGCATATTTTTATCTGTAATTTTTCTAAACAAAAACGCTTGAGTAGAGGTTTTTTGGTATTTTCGGAATATCACTTGAGTCTCGATTTATCTCTAAATCTGTGCTCAGATCAGTGTAAGAGTGAGCAATTTCTAAATAGCCTACCATACGGAATGTATTTTTATAAGTAAAGTGCATA
The DNA here is from genome assembly GCA_947507515.1 of Eulithis testata. Classification (NCBI taxonomy): domain Eukaryota; kingdom Metazoa; phylum Arthropoda; class Insecta; order Lepidoptera; family Geometridae; genus Eulithis; species Eulithis testata. Next base: position 8,619,856 of record OX382196.1, on the reverse strand, counting down.
ATTGTGATACATTGTGTATCTTATCTTGCAAGGAAGTGACTGCATAACTGTCCGATGAAGGTAGATTTTTTAATAGATTATTTCAACCTGTTGCACTATACGAGTGGTAACAATAACGTTCTAGCTCATCTACACTCACTTTTTTATAAAATTATGAAAATGCTTAGCTGTTGTGAGACTATTGAATATTTTTAATTTTTAACCGACTTCAATAAAGGAGGAGATTCTCAATTAGTTTTTTTGCGTTAAATAGGAAAAACTAAAAAAAACATGTCACCTACGTACACGATATTGCGTATTTTGCTTTCCAGTGACCTTTCAATGGTGTTTATGGTCAAACTCAATGAACTACCATCATCATCATCATCATCTGATGATGAACCTGTATCAAATTAAAGTAGTTTTTTTTACTATTTTTTTTAAGCCAGCCTTCACTTGTATTGCACCAAGGTCATGACGTCACAAGTGTCGATTAATTAAAAAAAAATAAAAAATTATGAGTAAATATTTTGAAGAAACAAACCGTTTATCACACGTTTCCGTTCTACGGTCGGTTATCGATTTCTACGAAACTACTATTTTTGAGTAATTATTTTTATCACTGCTCTGGCGGGCAGCTTTTATGTTTTTTAATTGCGTTTCCGAAATACCACGTATTTGTAATGATTACGAATTTATTTTTGGACTGTTGCTAATAGGTAGATGCACGGGAGTGCGTCAGCTAAGTTCGAAAATGCAAAGAAAGACGCACTCTCGTGTGTATATTTACACGAATCATTTTGGGATACTTTTAATAACACCATACTTATCTCAAAAAACCATTAGGTCTACACTTTCCCAATTTGGCGTGCCTTATGAGACCTCCACGGACATCTAGTATTCCTACATCTAGAATTTTATGACTATAATTTAATGTAGTTCTTGAATTATAGAGGTCCGAAAAGTACCATTTTTTTACACTCATTGATTGACTGACTCACTCATAAACATTGTGACTTAGAAACTTGAAATTTGGCAGTTTTTATCAACTTTAGAAATAGTTTAGTTTAATATCTATACATATTGACTTTTAAACTTGCCGAGCTGTTAAATAAATATCAATGAACATAGCACTTTCTTCCTAAATAAATTGAAGAATTTTGTGCACGTAACGTTATTTAGCTACGATTTACGGAACTGCTATATCGGTGACGCTGTCAACCCCGACGTCACAAAGCCACAAATTTGGCTTTTTTAACATAAATAATGTTTTTGATGGGATATAAATAACTAGGCTATAGCACAAAATAATAACTAACCGGAAAATTAAAATAAAATCCTGCTGGTTTGCTATTCGCATCCATACTGCGGTTTAGCTAGTTACCAGTCTTACCTGAACTACAAAACCATTGAAACTATATATGAAATGGAAGCCCGGTTTCTCAAATTTGCAAATTTTACTATGTATAAAATATACTTATACTTATACCTATATAAAATCTGTTTAAACTAGAACAAAAATAAAAATGGGTTTGATATGTATAAATGAAGTCCTATCACATGATACCTCACTTGACTTTATTTTACTCCCCTTTGGACTATTATAACTTTCAATCTTGGCCGATTTAGCTTGCATACCAGTGAACTATAATAACATATCTGTCGACTAATTTTTATGCAGATCGGATAAGCAGTTCAAAAGTTATGCTCTTATTACTATTACTATTACTATTAGCCCATACTGTCCCATTGTTGGGCAAAGGCCTCCCCCCACTTCCGCCAGTCTCCACGTTCTTGAGCTCTATTTCGCCAGTCCCTCTCATAGGCGTCCAGCTCGTCCCGCCACCTCATACGCGGTCTACCGCGACGCCGCCTCGCTGTGTCAGGGCACCACTCGGTGGTTATTTTGGCCCACAGGTCGTCAGGCATGCGGCAGACGTGACCGGCCCAATCCCACTTTAGTCTGGCGGCTTTTTCACCTACGTCGGCAATTTTGGTTTTGGAGCGCAGAATGGTATTTCGGACGCGATCTGTTCGTTTAATACCTAGAATGCTGCGCTCCATTGCTCTTTGGCAAACCTTGAGTTTGGATTTCTGAATGTTTGTCAGAGACCAAGTCTGCGAGTCATAAGTAAGAACGGGAAGGATGCACATGTCCATGAGTTTGCGCTTTAGTATCATTGGAAGGTTGCCCTTCAGTAGCTCCTTCATCGACCAATAGCTCCTCCAGGCGTTCTCAGTGCGTCTAACAATTTCCTGATCCTGCCTGCCTGTCTGGAGGGAAACTACTTGGCCGAGGTAGATGTATTCATGGACATAGTGCGATTATAAAAATACAAATATACAACTCAGATTCTCCCAAGTTGACACTAAGATCTTCGCTTGCTTGATTAATAAATTATTACTATAGTCAAAGTATAATAATAAAATTATCAACTTATATTTTTAAATATCACAAAGACTCAAGCGACAATGTGAGCAAGGTGAAAAGGCGTGTAATTTTAGACTTGATCAACTTTTGATACCCCTATCTACCTGATGAGTGTGAGCCAGCCAACTTATTGGTATGATCTATTTAAAACAGTCTTAAATTATGCTTTCCTACCATGAAATAGTTCCCACATTTATGGCTCGTCATTTGATTCATCTAAATAAACATGCAGACTGTGGGGAAAAACTCGATTATTCCCACATAATCGATGTTGGATGACATGATTGTGTCTGGAGTCTGGTGCAGCGTTTATGTACCGACAGCATATGCACAGTACACCCACACGACTTCACTTATTATATCAATGGTTATTTTTAACCTTCGTTTAAAACAGATAGGTAGATAGATAGTTTATTTGACATACACACAGACATAAAACAGGTGTCCTTTGAGTCCTTATTTCTATCTCATACTTCTATCTATTTCTATATATTTCTTAGAGTTTGTGGTCACATCCTTGAATGAAACCTCCAAATTTGAATGCGATATATTTTGTAAGAATGTATATGTTTCTCAGACAAATCCATGCAACTAATTTCTAGAAGTTTTATGGGTTCTTTAGTTCAGATTCTTTGTGATTAAAAAATATTAAATGATCTCGCTAGCCATAGAATCAAAATTTCACCTGCGTATAAAAAACTTACTTTAACCCCTGGTGTAGTAATCTACTATTTAGGGTTTAGGTGTTATTTAACAGAGTGAAATGTGGTTCTAAAAAGGGCTTATTTAATAATGTAATAGTGTAGTAATGTGTAATAATCTAAAACCTATTAATGCATTAATATTGACCTAACTTGTTAACCGTACTCTAGTAATTGCAATAATTACTCATTGTAAGGAAGATTGACGCATTAAATTAGCGACGTTTTTGCACCGAAGCTTTACAAATACTAGTTTAATTGCCCGTCTTTGTTGCACCTAGAAGCGTGACGTAACCGTGGAACACTATTCATCAAACAATTTGATAGTTGTGCAAGCATCTCATACGGCGATCATAGATTAGACCACAGATAGGTCAGATCACTAAAGAAAGAAAACGTCGAATCCTATTATCCTACTATCCTACTCCTAGTAATATTATAAACGCGAAAGTTTGTATGTATCGATGTTTGTTACTCTTTCAAGCAAAAACTACTGATCCGATTTGGATGAAACTTGAAATATATATTGTTCGTGATCTGGATTAACACATAGGCTACTTTTATCCCGAAAAAATTACGGGAGCCAACCGGACGCGAACGAACACGCGGGCGGCAGTAATTTATAAATTTAAAAACTCAAAAAAACCGTCTTTATGACTGCGTTCCGGCTTCGTCATCAGATGATGATGGTGAAGATGGTAGGTACATCAATTGTTATATTGATCGTAAACACATCATTGAAAAATCACAGGAAAGCAAAATACGCAATGTCGTGTACGTGGATGACGTGTTTTTTCCAGTTATTATATCTAAGTTAACTGCCAAACAACTGAACCAATTTTGATAAAAATGTTATGGGATAAATCTGAAAGATTGGCCTTTCACATCAAAAGGAAAGGAATCGTTTCATAAATAACGGAGTCCTGAGGTAACAAACAAAAAAATATACAACCGAGTTGTTCTCCTCCTCTTTTTTTTGAAGTCGGTTAAAAATAGAAAATGGTCATGTAACTTACACCCGAATTAGTAAACGATTTAAAGGCTCCCCTAGAGTTAAATTCAGGTCGGCGCTAGACGAATGCTGGTTTGGCGCACTGTTCAGCCTCTGTTTCTGTATATCAACCAATTTCAATTAAGTTTATTCAAATAAAAATTAAAGAATCTATACTGCAGTGTAATAGTATATTTCATTACAAGTGCGGAAAGGCTGTCATTGCAAAGTGTTCCGACAAATGTCTACCCGAGCCGAGGCGCAGCCGAAGGCGAGGGTTGACAGTCGGAACAAGTTGCAATGACGGTTCCGCACGTGTACTGAACGACTATTTTTAATACAGTTGCGAAAAAATTAAGCAATTTAATAAAAAGAAAATTTCTGAAAAATGGCACCAAAAATGGCCAATTTTTTTTTTCTTCACCCATTCTGGTAGACAAAGGGAACTATGCCCATACAGCCTTCAGTAGAATTTTTTTATTGATATGAAATGAAAATGAAATTTAATGAGATGAAATGAAATGAAACCTAACCTAACTCATTCAATCAAATCATTAAATCTGATATTGAAACAAATTAGTAGCTTCTTTTTAGAAATATACGTATTTGCATGAATCATAAAAAATTCTATGATTTTTTTTAGTAATAACTTCATGGTTGGTTTTTATTTTTATTAGACATTATTTTGCCAGTTGGGAAAGAGAACGCACTAGTTCGGGAAAGGTAAAAAAAAAAAGCACGAGTGTGTAATAGCCCACATCCCGAACGCTATACGTCTCTGCAATACGCCACTTTTTGAGCAACTGTATTAAAAAAGTCTATGCTGTGCATTGCGCATGCGAGAGTTCGCGTGTCAGATCTCAGCTTATCAGATTCTTCGTTAGTAGTAAAACAATTAACTACTGTGGACTACTGAGATTAACATGTCAATAGTGTGTACTAACACTCGTATTTTAAGTTATAAAAATATCGATCTCACTCAAAGATAATCTCTACATTTGTTCTTTTTCTTGATAAAAGAACAAGTGCTCGTGGCGTAGCTTACTTAGCCAATCTTAACCGATAATCTTAATTAAGCAACGTTTTGTGCGGTTACTATTCGGATGGGTGACCGTTAGTGGCATTTATATCTGAGCGCTTCTGTGCTTCGGAGAGCACGTTAAACTGTCGGTCCCGGCTCTAGCAGTCGTTAAGCCACGACGGAGGCCTTAAGGCGGCCTAAAAACTCTGTCACCAGAGTTGGCCACTAGCTCACATAGCTTGCTTGCTTTTTCTTGATGAAAACCTCTTTAGGGTAAACTTACCATTGTACAGTTTCAGAAGTAAAATACATTTTTAGAACTTTGTCTAGGTGTGTACATTGTATAATTAGAACTTTGTCTAGGTGTGTACATTGTACATAAGTATTTTTATTCAACTTAGGTTCTCTCTACATACAGCATAGTATTCTTTACTTTAACATTTGAAAACAAGTAATTTATTAACGAAGTATATAGAAGTACCTACTTTTGATTTATTTCTGTTTCTGGCCATCTACATAGACCGATTGTAATAACTGTTGTTTGCTGTAAGTGTAAGTTGAGGATTTTTCTTAGGATACGGCGGTAAGCTTAGGTAACTATAGTAAATCATCTTTTAATATCGCTGTTCCTATTTCCTTGACAACTCAATTGTATGGCTGTTTAGGGCTTCCGCTGCCTTATTGCACCGTTTGCTCTCAAAACCTAGAGCAATAAAGGCTGGAGCAGACCGGATGCGTATATGTAGACGTAAGCGTAGTACAGTTTCATACATTACAACTCAGTGGTATGTGCACGTCTACGCTTACGTCTACGTATATACGCATCCGGTCTGCTCCAGCCTTAAAATTAATTAATCGAGTTCAAAAAACATCCGAAAACATAATAATATCATTTCATCGCGTTATACTATGTCACAGAATCATATAATACTATGTCGTACTAGTTTCTTCCATAGTATTTTTGATATTTCAAAGTGTTAAGTTTTGAACCGTGAAACGCGGTTCCACTATCAAAGTTACCCCTAGCACACTCCCCAAATTTTGAATTTCGGGACGTGACTCTGATTACGCAACTTTAGAATTTTGAGTACAAGAAAAAAGAAAGAGATGTGGCGGAATTGAGCCGAATTTACTTTGGAGAAGCATAAACCACCAGTTCAAAGTAAATTCGGCTGAATTTTTTTTATTTATTTAGCGTTCTGCAAAGCTAGATGAAGCTACAAGATAAATCTGCAAAACAGGATATGAAAATGAAACAGATAAGTTGGTTGGTAGGTAGGTATACCTACTAGGTACCACACGCTTCAAAAGCGTCTTCATAGGTCCTTCTTCGTTCGTCTTCGGTAATTATGTAAATTAACTTTTGCATTTAAGTTTCAGCAAAAGCTCATCACGCTCTTCGATTTGGCGCGCGTGAACCAATTACCAGCGCATAGCGTCGCCAGCTTTCAGTAAAACGCCGTCATAAAGTGCGATATCCCGCTGCGGGAACGCTTTATTTTCCTATAAAAGCGTTTTATCCACGTATAAAAGCTTAAATCCGCGCGGAGCTTTCTCCCGCGGCGGCGACTCGGCAAAAAGAGCATTAGTGCAAGTCTCGGGCAACATGGCCGAGGCACGCCCCGCGAGGCGCGCGGCCCCGTTGGCTGGCGGCGCGGCTCAGCCCGCCATTGGACGGCGCCGCCTCCATCCCGCCGCCGCCAGCGCCTCGCCACCAGCGCCCAGTCCGCCAGACCCTGTCGCGCGCGGAGCACGCACACATCACCTCACGCAACCACGCGAACAACAACACGACACTTATAAACAACCGAACATTGTCCGCGACACCACTCCAGTGTACTTAATCGCACTGATTTTCGGAAATTGTGGAAGATTTAATTTGAGAAACTATCAGGAGTTTTCCGGTAAAACTTAGTGGCCATCGGTGATTTGATTATTGGGACTCGTGATGTGTATCGAAGAAGCAGTATCGAACAAGTGACGTGCTGATTAGACTGAGTGTTATCTGCTGACAGCGTGGTATGTGGAGGTTACGGTGGTAGAGCCATACACCCAAGAAGCTGACTCCTGAAGCAGTTAGAACAGTTAGTGGGTATCTGCGCGCAATGTATCTGCGGTGACCTGTTTAAAACCAGTGAGAAAGACCTATAGTGACTGTCCGTGTGCTCTCAACTTTGTCGCGTGATGTGTATGTGACCAGGTTAGAACGGCCAGCGTGAAGACAGACCGTGACAGGAATCAGTGTTCTGCGCTGATGTGTAGGTGAGCTGGCTGCGATAGCAAGCTTCGCGGTGGGGTGGGGCTCGGTGGCGAGCGCGGGGCGGTGGCGCGGGTCCTACGGGCTGGATGCGGTAGGAGCTTCGGGCGCGGGGCCCGCCGGCGCCGTGGCGATGACGGTGCAACGGGACGAGGCGCGAGCGCCCCGCACGCGGTTCATGATCATGGACATTCTGGACGCGCCGCCGAGGGACCTCAGCGCGCACCGCGACTCCGACTCAGACAGATCGGCTACCGACTCACCAGGTAAACTCCCTTATCATCTACCAGCTAGTAGAACCTTGGTGCATAATAGTTGCTGCCATAACCAGACACTTTCAATACACAAAAGTAGGTTCAATTAAAGTTGCAAAGAAAGAGTTAGCAAACTAAACCAATAGAACGAATAAGAATAGGTTTTTTTTAACAAAAGTAGTCGATATATAACGGACATTATTCAAACTAAGGCGCGGGACAGACAGAAAAGACGTAAGACGCAGACGGGGTGAAGATATATGTCTCTTCCGCGTCCTTTTCATATAAAATGTATAGAAGCGTCGCAACGCAAAACATACAGAAGAGGCGGAGCGCGGGCGAGACGCGCAACGCAACCGCTCAGTCCGCGACGCGTCTTCATCTTACGTCTCTTCTGTCTGGCCCGCGCCTAATATATATAAATAATATTATTATGATGAAATATAACCTCTACATACGCTTTTCGTAACACGCATTTGGGTAATAAACTATTTTTTTAAATATTTTACATAGGTACATTAATCCCTGTTTATTTTAAAAGTATTTTAATCTAATTTATTAATTTCAAAAGTTACAAGCTATACGCACACACAATACAGTAATTCAATTTAAAATTTCAATGGTGGTGCCGTGACGTGGGAGTGCTACGTCACGGCTACGACTTTAGACCTAAAACGTCATAGAAAAGACTTCAACGAGTTTCCCGTTCTTGCTGCGTTCGAGATTGTGCGTGCACGTGCACAGCTTGCAACAAGTTTGTCCAAAATAAACTATTGCCATTTCAATGACTATTGACAAACAGTAGGGTAATTTACTTATTTACTAACAGCTAATTTAAATGCGACAAAATATGAAAATTATGCAATTTTTTTCAAGACTTAACAAATATAATTTCCCGTAAAGTTTATGTAAATGCTTACGTTTCGGTTCTGCAGCACTAGGCCTTGTTATGAAAGGCAAATGGTTTCTATAAAATAATTTGCTCCACTTTGATTGCTGGGAATTGTGATAATAAAGATAATAAATAGTCACGCGACTTGAATGTGAGAACTCGTTTAATAGTGAGTTTATTGTATAGAATAGAATAAACAAAACGTTCATTCTGTTTGTTCTATTCTCTATTAAAAACTGTAACATTATTTCCTTATATCGTAAACTAAATAATTTTAGTGTTTAATTCCAAATTAAATAATTAGAACTTAAATAACATTAGAAAATATTAAATCAGTAGGTAATACCTATTATGGTAAAACTAACTGCCATCAGTTTTTCTTTTTATTGTGTGAAGCAATATAGCAATATCTTGGTAATAGGTATTTATGTGAATATTTTGAATATTTAAATAAAATCCATTTAGATTTTAAAATATTCAAATGCTAAATTGATCAATCTAATAAAACAAACTGCTGTGGAATTAATTTTATTAAAATGAATTGTATACGTCAAACAAGTCTGATCATCATCTCAATAGCTATAATTTAAAACAAAAAAACATTTTGCTTATGTCAATAAATAAACCTCAATCAATTAAAATTTAGTAGGTTAAACGATGCCACTTCGGGTTCATTTCAATTTGAATTTTATATCTTCGGGGTAAAGTTTTATTTCGAGTGTGGTTACCTATGTCAACCTTGTAAAGATCAAGCCGGGTGGAGGCTGCAATCCGATATGAATATATTTGTCACAATAAGAACTGAATATTTAGTAAAAGATTGTACATACTGCAATCATTAAACGCTGGTGGCTGCAATGATAATAAAATCCGGAGTTGGCCACAGAATCATGTGAATTCACTTCTATTTAAAATATTTTATAATTTGACCATGTTCCGTATTAATTAGGCCTGTCAAAGTTAAATGCTCACTTTTAATTTATGAATAAGAAGATAATAAACCAATTAGCGTCTAAAACAACTGTTTGGGTTTATTGTAATTTTTATAAAAATAGGTAGGTAGGTATACCGTAGATTTAGTAGTATGAAGTATTAAAAATAAATAAACACACACCACCTATTAACTAGGTAAGGTGGGTTTAAATGAAATACTCACTTACTCCCGAAGACATGCGTTCGAAAATGAGTCTTACTTTTTCTAGACCAATTTTCTAGACACCTATCATTTTTAAGATGTTATTTTATACACCCTAAATTATTAGCCAAATGTAAGTTTTTAAGCCGGTTAGAATCTATGAATTATCAAATCAAGCTTCAAAACAAACACTCGACACTCAAATTCAATAAAATACCCATAAACCAATTAATCTGAGTTCGTAAAGTTAAATAAATGTTTGAGTTCGGATCGCATTATCCCTTCGACGATTTAATAGACAAGCCGATAAACCCAAGGCGTTAAATAAATTAAATAATAAAACGTATAATGGCCTGCGATATAACCCGTTCAAATCGGGCTAAAGTGGGGATAAGTAAGCTCTTATGAAACGGACCAAATTAATCCCGGCTGAAAAGACTTGACACTACACGGGGGAAAATAAAAAACATGACGTCATAATCAGCTTTTGTTAAGCAAGGTACGTACTCTTTTTAAATTTTATGAAATAGCTTTCTGAATTCCAAGAGCTTTGTTGTAAGGTACAGTCACACGCAATAACTGCTGTCGATTGTATAGATATTCTATTCTATACCATTACAAACCTGTAAAAAAGGCAAAAACTAAAATTAAAGATATGGAAAAATTATATATGCAGACTGATCTACTAAATAAACGATTCTGATTATGAAAATCGAGTTTGCCTGTTTGTCGGTTTGTTTATTCGCGGATCACGCCTTAACTACTGGACCAATTTTTATGATACTTATACCATTCGGAAGCCCTTTTCCGGATTGAAACATAGGCTATATTTTAATATAATCAAAGACGTGGATTTTTAGATATAGCTTGAACTCTCTAAACCAAAAGCAGCTTTTGACGCGAGGTTCATCATATGCTGGTGACAGATATTTTTGTGGAAAGTTTCGCACGTGTACGAAGTTGCGGGTATCAGCTAGTAGATTATATACCCATTTAATGTACATTATTTCTAACTTTAGCAAAAGTGTCTGACACATACTGATAAAAACTAATTATTCGTGTAATTAAACTTTAATAACATTAAAAATGAATTGGCAAAAATGAAAACCATAAAAATATTTTATAAGTACCGTATAGTTGGTTAAAGGTAGGTATACGTTATCTCGAGAGCTTACCTTCCAATTACTGTACTTATATCCACCGCCAGCAATTAAACGTTTCATGCAACTGTAAATACAAACCTCTTGCCACGTAATTTAAAAAACCCATTTACTGAGAATGTGAAAAAATACGACGTTTATACCAATTAGTGACCATACAAGTCAAAACAATATAAGTAGGTATCTAATTAATGTATAGTTAAATAAGTTAATCATATTGCGAGGTACATTCGATTACATAATAATATAAGGAGTCATTTTAATAACAAAACATTGAACAGTGAATATAAATAAATAAGTTATTGTTAGTAGAGATACAGTCATTCATAAAAAAATACGACTGATACAGTATTTACAATATTTACAAAAAAAACACAGTTGAGCTAAGTACCTACAAAATTTTATGGGTATGTTTATGTTCACTCAAATAAAAGTATTAATTTTAACAACAATTATCTAATTTATTTAATTAATTTATTAGGTATATGGGTGTAAAGTGACTCCTGATGCTGTATAAATCATCTCGATAAAAAAGGCATGATTATTATTATTTTCTACTATTAACGAAGCATTATGAACTATTCAAAATCAACATTTACTCTGAAAGTTACGTTTTCTTTGAATTTCCTATAACTTGGTTTATCTAAAGAGCATCGCGATTCGTATATTTATTGTCAGTTATCACGATAGCTCAATAACAGCTAATTGGATGAGGTTTCTTTTTTTAATGGTCATTTTTACACGGTGGACGTTTAATTTGACTTAAAGAAGAATAGTTAATTAATTTACTGACCTAATTTTTTACTTCAAAATTATAAAGTAGATCAATCATATCAAATGATTACTTGGACTGTATTCCCAGTGATGTAGCTTACCCAATAGTTATAGTAATCGGCTGTCTCGTTACTGGAAACGTCAAACCACGATCTCGTCACTAAGCTGCTTAGCATGCCTTCTAAAACATTTATTCTTGTTACGCAAAATAAACCTCTATCCTTAGAATGACAGAGATGAAATTGAATACACGGCGTGTGAACACCGTGACTTTTAGCGTCACGATAAAAGGTATGGAGGTGACGAGTCTTTCATCGACTTGATAACATCAAAACTTTTTAGTTTGACAATAAATAGAATACCATTGATATTATAAATAGGAGCAGTTTGGGTCCTCCTAACACGGCTGCGTTTCGCGGCTTTGTGTCAAGTTTGACAGGCGATGCGAGCTGTGAAATTGAGTCCGATTTAAAATATAAAGGTCTTGAGACTTTGTGATTAAACCGTACTTTTTTGAATAGGGATTATTTATTTTCAATTTGTTTTGTTGAACGGAAAGGTACAACATCAAGTTTGGTAGCTTTATCAAAATAAATATTTATTTTTTATGAGTGAGCTGTGTTTTTATGGAATTTTAAGGAGTAACATAAGTTTAATCTTTTATTATGATATTTGTTATTTCTACTGCGGCAAAATTATAACATTCTGAAAAACCTTTACTAGGTAGGTACCTACACTTTGTATTCATTTTTCCACGCAATGAACATCGAGAACACAGATTAAAAAGCAAAATAAGTAGATGGTTTATAGAGCTATTGATCGCATAATACACCGCCTCAACGCATTTCTGAACATAACCGTGGTGGCTAGGGCTGTGCACGTTTTTTCTTACGGAAAATGGACGGACTACAAGTTTCGACTTTTTTCTATAATCGGTCTATTAGTTTGACTAATATCGACGAATAAATTAACATATCTGTTAGACCGTTTCAAAAACTACGAAGAAACTTCAGGATAAAATGTAAAACTTGACCGGACGATAATACTATGATATTCCTAGTCAGGCAATACACCTCGATTCTGTAGAATATTTGATGAGTACTTACTCAAATTATATTACGACCCTTGTTGTTTCAGTCAGTCAAAAACGACGTCAATACTTTGATATTAAATTGCATTTGAGTTTGGGGAATGAATGCATACAGAACCAACACGAAGGCTGAAAAGTGAAAAGTTCTGCCACCCAAAGGAATGAATAAATTAATAACTAAGTATTGCGACGATTTTTGACAATAAAGATCAGCTTAAACCTTATTTCTAAAAGTATATTTGCAGATGTTTTTGATCCGTAGTGTTCAAATTATTCAGTGGAAGTTATAAAATGAAATGAAATCGTTTATTCTGTTATAACTTTTACTTACAGCTTGGAGGTCAAAAAAAAACCTGTGCGTGCAGTCCCTACGCGCGGAAGAAGTTATACTTCGAGTGCCACGCATTCACTCTCGCTCTGTGTTTAATGTGAAATTAATTTAGTATTCATTTTTACTACCAATATGCAGTACTAAATTTTCACTTCAAAATAAAAAGTAAAAAGTTGCATGAACACTGCCATCTATTATATTTTGACTGTACCGTATTAGTCTCTTTCTATTCCCCCCGCTGTCAGTTGGAAGTCGTATAACTTCAAAAACACGGGCGGTCAAATGCTGAATTGCTGAACAATGCCATCTATATTTGATTGTAACGTATTAGTCTCAGTCTCTTTCTATTCCGCCGAATAGAAAAGAGACAGAGACTATGTCCTCTCAAATAACGCAACCTTGCATTAGAAGTATAACTTCAATAAGTAACTGGGTCAAGTATTGCGGAGTTATCCGACTTTTTTGGTACATCACTTGCAGTTCTAGACAGAAGTAATGTGTGTGAACACACCGTGTAATAGCCTCGCGGAGTCGTGGTCCACTCGAATGTGCGTACAAAAGTATCGGAAAATGCATAATTTTTCATACGATTTCACCTCTTTGGATTTTTTCTAAGTCTTTTGACACTACCATGACGTTTTTTGTAACAAATTAAGTGGTCGAACGGGTTGGGTTGAACTCACGGCCTTCCTCTAAACACGAGGTAAGAATTCAGAATTATTATTGGAACTAGATGGCTTTTAGTTCTCTACTGGAAGAGTTTTTTATATATTAAGAGATTAAAAACTTTACATTTCGCTGTTCGTGCGAAAAGAGGTCAGGAATAAAAGATACACACAGACGGACAACGAAGTAATCCTGTATAAGTATATTAAGCATAGTATTTTTTTTTATATTTAAGTACGGAAACCACAGCGATAAATCTTGAGCTTTGCTCACTTTAGCTAGAAGCAAATCACTGCAGAATGTTTCTTCGAAAAGTTTGACAGCAAGGAAATCACGTCACGAACGACAATTGCAAAATGATTTGCAACCATTACCGGCGCATAAGCGGCATTCATAAGAACGGAGCAGAGGCGGCGCTCGTTATGCCTGTTACGCCACGGTCGTGACATAACCGAGCTCTATGCTGTCACACGACTCTACCAGTTTACCTACTACATCTTAGAAGCAGAAAAAAAGGTAGTATAGTAGAAGTTACCTACTCTACTCTATTCTACAGCTATGTTGTGTGGTTTTGTTGCAAATGACTATAAAAATAAATGTTTTCGGTGTGGTATTTAAAAGTCAATTGATACTTTAAACTGGTAATTTTCAGTTGTCAATGTTCATGTACCATGTTCTGTGTCCCCGATGATGGGAATCGGTTTTAAAGCGCATTCTTACAACAATTCACAATTGTCACCACTGCGGACAGAGGTGACAACTGGGAATGATCTCTTTAAACTACGTAAAATTAAAAAAGTAAAGGCAAAAAAATCCAATTGAAATATTAAAACTTTTGGATGCAGTGGTACCTAATTCAATAAGTTAATTGAAATGGTGGGGTCAAATAAAGATCTCCGTCAGGATTGAGGGATTCTATACTCAGATTCACCTCAAAATTGTGCAGGAAAATGTTAAAAAAATGCAGTAAACCACAAAGTAAATAGCAATTTTTAAATCAACATCAGTTTCAAAACAGCTTATCTATGAAATTGTTTACAGCGCTCTTGCATAGTGGGAAAGCAAGCGTTACAGCAATTAGGCAAATTGTATAAACGGCATATAGACCATTATTTTGCTCGCTACCGGTTTAGATTTTAATTACCTTTACTTAGATTAGCTACAAACTGCAACTAATGTTCGAGTTATACAACCAAATAGTTAATACACTCGCCTACGTAAATATCTGAGAAAGTTTAGGTGATCGCTTTCATACTAAAATTGATACCGGTCATTCAGCGTGACAAACCCTTAAAAAAATCAAACTCCGTAATCCGTATCGTAAGCTCTGAACTTCTTTCGCTGCCCAGCATAATATCAAGCGATTTGGCCACAGATATAAAATAAATATTCTTCGACATTACACACAACGCTCTCTAGTCCCAAACTAGGCATACGAAAACAAGATGCTTTGGAGGGCAATAAACGCGTTGAAACGCGCTAATGTCACTATTTAGTCACAGAATACCTATGATTTAGTATGAAAACAGTTCAGAAAATCTGCCAGGCTTAAATCTGGCAGGTTTTTATGAGATTTGCCCCCCAAATTAAATCTAAATAATTTATAAGTTTAAAAAACTGGAAAAACTGACTTCAATTTGATTCGCCTTCATCATCAAATGATGATGATGATGGCAGTTCATTGAGACTTTTCTATTGATCGTAAACACCACAGAAAAGCAAAACACGCAATGTCGTGTGCGTGGATGACGTGTTTTTTCCAGTTACTCTTATTTATCTGCCAAATCACTGAAAAGAAATATAACGAAATTGAGAACCTCCTCCTTTTTGGAAGTTGGTTAACTTATAACAAGAATCCATCTCATGATCATTTCACTAAACCCAAACCCGGCTTGATTAATGCCGGTTGGTGAACTACGGACTGCCGGTGCCTACCTTCCGGTTTTACCATCAGATGATGATGATGCATTGGGAATTGTCGCTTTGCGAATGCTTTTGCATATGCTATAAGTCAAAACAAATGCACAGACTCGGGGCTCTGTGCCTTGATCACGAATAAATGTGACAATCGCCAACCTATCGTAACGCAAGCGTATCTATCCGAGATACACTGCGCGGTGACACTACAACGGTTGGCAGTTGAGTTGGCAGTGACGCGCAATGTAACTCGAATACGCTAACGCGGCGACTGTCAGATTTGTTCGTGATAGAGGTACCTACTTACTGTTGTATTGATCGTAAACGTCACAGTAAAGTCACAAGAAAGCCAAATATGCAATGTCGTGTACGTGTATGACGTGTTTTTTCCAGTTATTATTATTTAACTGCTTAATTACTGAATCGATTATGGTAAAAATTTTATGGGACCAACCTGGAAGCATACCCTTTCAGATAAAAAAAAAATTCAAATCGGTTCATAAATGACGGAGATCTGAGATAGTATTATATAATCTGTGTCTGAGGTAACAAACATAAAAAAAACCGAATTGAGAGCCTCCTCCTTTTTTGAAGTTGGTTAAAAATAAAAAAATATTGGTCGTCGTCAAATATTGAGGTACTTTAGAGCTTCGTAAGAAGTCCGAAACTAAAATAACTAATTTTTACCTTGATTTCGAACATGTTTATTAGGAAATAAATAATTTTGTATTTGTTTTTAGTCATGCTGGGGAAGCTAAAAGTGAAAAGCTGAAAGTGATAGTGGTTAGTCCCTTTAAAGTATTGAGTAACTTTTTACGGTGACTGTACCAACCGATTTCGCAATTTAATTGATGATATTCTCCGTGTGTATAAAGAGTTATTGTAGTTATATATGAAGTCGGATAATGACAAAAAGTCGACCCGTACAACCGTATCCGTAATAACGTTTGATTAAAATTCCCATTACTCAAGCAATGAATAGACAATATTTCTCATTAACTAAACAATCATCATATTAATCGATAGTTCCACTGCAGGCTTTCTCGTAAGTACTTAAAACATTTTACTGATTTTTTTTTTATTGTGAGAGAAATCACAAAGGAATGCTTAAAAATGTGCATTCCTTCTTTTACTGTAAATATATATTTTTTGTATTTTTCCATCAATGTGATTAGATGTTTTTATGTTATTACCAGCAAAATGTTTCCGTACTTACCTACTCAAAGTTGTTATATAATGTCCTTCCTTTTTATTAATTACTCGTTACTGTTTATTTATTTTAATAACAACTCGGAGGAAAACAATTATTTTAATTAAAATAGTAACTATAATTGTTACATGAAAATGACTTTCGAAGTACAACGTTTGATTTATGAATTTACTAGCTTCCGCCCGCGACTTCGTTCGCGTCCCGTTGGATCCCGTTAATTTTCCGGAATAAAAAGTAGCCTATGTGTTAATCCAGGTCACTGACAATATAATAAATTCCAAGTTTCATCCAAATCGGATCAGTAGTTTTTGCGTGAAGGAGTAACAAACATCCATACATCCTTACAAACTTTCGCGTTTATTATATTAAGTAGGGTAGTAGGATTACGAATAAAACATATTTGGGATTTTTTTTCCCATCCGGCCCACCAATAGCCCAATCATATTAATAATTATTGTAGATCCTGTACAATATAGCATCCAATCTGATCTAAAATAATTCATGCATTGAAGCTGGTAACTTAATATTTAATTTATACCTGATTTGATTATGTAGGTGACTGTCCACCGTCCGAACGTCTTTTTGCGTTGTCTAGGCCAAGTTAAGGTGACGGCTCACTAAGCTGTAAACAAAGATTTTTTTTAATGTACATTTCAATACACATGAATAAGTACTCAATAACAAAGCGTTTTGAGTAGATGTAAATGACCTTTGGTTTTGATATAAAAAAAGTTTTTATTCAACAAAATCTCAAGGAACATATTTCTGCTACCTGCTTACTTTAAAAATAGATTTGTGGGAATTTACTGAACATGATGACCGCATGTACACTGAAAAACCCAATAGCTTTTGTAATTTGAGTTAACATTAAATTATGTTTAGACTAGTGACGCATGATATTTGATTTGATAAAATAAATATTGATTTAACAAATCATGATTATAATCTGTGAAAACGTTTAATTTGACCGTACTTTTATACATTCCTGTGTTATGTTTATTAACCTACTGTTACTGTTACCTATAGCTGTTAGTTTTCCTAAAATTATTTAAATAAAAATAAAGTTAAATGAGTGTAGAGCATAAAAATACTAAGTACATAATATGGTAAAGAAATGAACTGAAACTTAACTAAGTAAACTAATGTTAAATCAACCTTTTTGGTCTTTCAATATAAGTCTTCTAGTCGAAGTACACCTTTAAGTATTTAAATTATAATGCCATTAGCGACGCCTACGCTTATTGTTTCATATTCACATTCAGCAGAGGTCAACCATTATTATGCTACCAACAAAAAATACAATTGCGATGTTATTAAATGGATAAGTTCGTTTTATTTCGCAGTTAGCATGTTTAAGATGGTTAGCACAAAGTAATACTTGAGCACTTTATATGCAAAAACAATTACGACGGTACGTCAATGTCAAATATTTTGAACAAACATGAATTGACTTGACTTGACACATATTATTTTAATTATATCACTTGAGTTGATACTGGCAAAATCGTCTGTCGAAATGACGGACAGAGGCCATAGTATAGAACAAGAAGAATTCATTCAGATGTGTATCAGTAACTGATATGATTTCTACATAAAAAAAAATATTTACGCAAGACATACACCTAAACAAACTAACTTATGAGAAAAACATAACGTAAGACTAGGTTCTAAAATATTGCCAGCTCCGAGGAGCGAAAAAAAAAAATATATATATTCTTCTTCTTCTTCTTGTTTATATAAACAAGAAGAAGAAGAAGAATTTTCAATGTGTATATTTTTTCAATGTACCATAAATTTATCATATTTTTTATCATCACGTTATTTTTTAATAAGAAATGTGTTTTATATTTAGTCAAAAGCAATACACTAACATTTTTTGGGTCAGTCGGGTGGAAAAGTGAAGCATTCCAACGGTAGGTACGTACCGGTCAATACACATGTTCTCGTTGATGCAGCGGTTCACATGATTCATCAAGAAATCAATATAGAGCTATCTATCTATCTGTTTAAATATAAAAGCATGCACTCATAAATCTAAGCCAGAAGACCAAAGCACACTTGCCTTTCGTTGAAACTGTGAAACGTGAGTTTTAGTGCATTATTGTGGTAATGATAATAATTTTCACGGTCGAGTGAGCTCAGTCGGCGGTTGGAACTTATTATAAATTAACGGCGGTGTACTAATGGGCTTCCCGTACGTAATTATAAGTACCTACTCAATATTAGTACGCGCCGAATTCGTACGACTTTTCTGCGTCGCTGAAGAGGCTTTTGCTCGATCAAAAATATACTCCTTCTTCTTCTTCTCCTCTGTCCGTCATTATGACAGACAATTTTGCCAGTGTCAAGTGAAATATTTGAAATAATATCAGTCAAGTCGGCTGTCGTTTCGAAATATACACCACAGCGATATTTTTGATCAAGCAACTGACATTACATGTTAGTATCGTATATGTAGAAAGGGGATTTTGAGTCTCAAAATCGTCTTGATATTAAAATTTTGAAATCAAGGGGATTATGACACTAACCCGTGGTCGCGCCAGTGTAAAACGCCCTATCATATCGAACCCCGTGAAAAACATACGTATTGATAACATCAATTGATTAGTTTTATTATGATAGCACTATTATTTTATCTGAAAATATTCAAAATTCGGCTGCCAGATCCATAAATTTTGCTCTTATACGAAAACGACACGAAGATCGTCAGTTATAGACTTCTGTAGACACGATAAGAGACGAAAAGATTTGACTTCAGACGTCAGTAGATATTGAAATCGAGACTCAAGCATTAATAAAAAATATATGAGTCGTGAGTTTTTTTGAGCATACGAACTGCTACAAAATCATGATCGACCTGCCTAATCGCAAAATGGTGCTTCATACGACACGTGTGATTGAGCCTTTCCAACTATAAGATACTTTGTAAGCCTTTCAAACGTGTTTGGAACCGGGGCCCGTGGGCAGACCTACATCACTGTTAAAAACAGCTTTTAATGTAAAATAAGCTTTCTTGACCTGCTTTTAGATGTCATTTGGCTTGGAACCGATTTGCTCATTTCGGTGTTGTGTAGCACTGTGTTAAGGGTTGCAGCGTTTGTGGCCTGCGATATAATGAAGCCCTTCACGTGGTTTTCGAAAAAATCTATCTTGTTTTTCGTTTTGTTTACTATACATGCTTAATTCTTCAGGTAGCTCCTATCAATACTATTTCAACCAGTGTACATGTCCATGTTCATGATCTTTAAATACATGACCACTTCTTGAAGACTTGATTAGGCACGAACAGCCGAATACAGCTCTTGTCTCTTGAATGGCTGCGTTTGGCATACAGCAAACTGTATCACGATCAGACAAACTTATAATATTTAGTGAAACTTCTGAATGATATGATACACAAGTACCTGTTTACTACAGTTTATTCTGTGCCATGGGCCTGAGGTGAAGCCGCACCGTAAGGCTTCTTGTGGTCACGCTGCCTCTTCACATTTCCTTCGACATCGTGACTCGATGTGGTCAATGTCGCAGGATTTGTTTTGTGCAATCGATACCGTTTTAAGTTACTTACTTTTCTTTTTCTATAAAGGCTTTCTCTACCAAAACCACGCGATTAATAATTTACACAAAAAAATACCTGTTTACTAGCTAACAATGTTGATAGGGAGCTGAGTGAGCAAAACATTTGATTTGGGACTGAAACTTACGATGCAATCAATCGAGAATAGTTTATTAATTTGATTTGATACAAAATTGTGATTGGTGACTACTTACTTTATTAGATACACTGTCCTAAGTATAACATTATATTAAAATACTTGCTGTTTCTCAGATACTAAAAAAAACAGTTTTTGCAATATCAGCTAAGTAGTCCTGATAGTATTGCCATAACAAAAACAGTTCAGCTCGTGCAGGTGTTACCATGTACACTTCTATAGTAGGTGCCAAAAAACACGGCAATACAGGTCATTCACCCACCTTCACCACGATGTCGCAAAATTCAATTTATGTATGGTAAACAAATAGTACTAACGAGATTCGAGCGATACCGTCTTAGCGACAGGTTTGTATGGAAAGCGACAGAATTAGCCATACATAAATTGAATTTTGCGACCTCGTGGTGAAGGTGGGTGAATGACCTGTAATGCCGTGTTATTTGGCACCTACTATACTTTATATAATTTATAGCTCCTAATTTATTTAGATGTAATCGTAGTGACTGAACATGGAAGAAGACATTGGTTTTAATGTATTCCGGTTTAACTCATGGTTAACTAATCTGCCGTCCATTAGATAAAATGTTAATGTTGTAAAATGTATCGCTGCGATAAGGACGCCTTCGAATCCGATCATGCTATCGAGTTTTGATAACAACTTAACTTAGTTGGGTCATATTTTATTAAGGTCTCGATCTCACTTAGTTTTCGTGCATACTCTATTGATTTAAATAATTTGAAAAACATAAATCCTTTTAAGAAAGTTTTTATCTAGACGACGTGAAATTAAAAATAAAGCTTTGTAGGTTAAAGTGTATGTAAAATCTAACTAAATAAGTCCATTAAAACTATTTAGGTTTTGAAGTTTGAAAATAGATATTTTGGTAGAGATAAAGTATAGAAAACTGATTGTCTAAGATGAAATCTAGTCGAAATGCGTTGAGAATTAGCTCAGCCAACTGTGGGAGTAGTTGTGGTTTGCCACCCGTGTGGCCCACTCGAGCGCACTCTGTAGTCAAAGGTAGTCAGTGACAAAATGCGATGAACAGAATATACTTATCTATCTTTTGTAGGCCGGATTTATCAAAAGCAGATGGTACTTAGCGGCTGAATTATTATACAAAGACACTTAAGTATTCACTAACATGACGTTAAAATGTATAATATTTCGCAATAAGTAGGTACATACAAAACTTATATTAATAAGGGAATAAAAAAATAATTTTGAACATTTTACACAACGCCGCCTTATAGTCCCAAACTAAACAAAGCTTGTAATTGATCGCTAATATGTAGAACACTTCAATTATTTTCTGTAAATAAATATGTACATACTTATCAAAAACACCTGTACCTATGTACATAGAACATACATTAATGTTTTACACACACATAAAATGATCGAGTCCACGACCCTCATCACGGAAGATAGACATACTACCGACTGAGCTGCCTGCCATCAGCTTAATATCAACAGCTATTTCATACTACCATCTTTTCCAGGTGTCAAAGACGATTCAGATGACGTATCAAATAAGAGCTGCGGCGACCAATCAGCGCTCTCGAAAAAGCAAAGAAAAGCGCGGACGGCGTTCACTGACCATCAGCTCCAAACTCTGGAGAAGTCGTTCGAGAGACAGAAGTACCTCAGTGTGCAGGATAGGATGGAGCTGGCGGCGAAACTAGGCCTGACAGACACGCAAGTCAAAACGTGGTACCAAAATAGAAGGTGAGATCCAAATATATATTTCATTCATTTATTCAATCAACAGTAGCAGTGGGTATTTGGAACCGATATAATAAAATTGTCGGAAGGAATTGGCTTTCATATTCCACACGCCTGCGACTTCGTCCGCGTCGCATTGGATCCCGTAAATTTTCCGGGATAAAAAGTATCCTATGTTACTTCTAATAATACCTCCAAGAATATGTGTACAAAGTTTCATAATGATCGGTAAAGTAGTTTTTGCGTGAAAGCGTAACAAACCAACTTAGATTCACATTTATAATATTAGAAGGAAGTAGGGATATCCTAGAACCTGGACCAAATATAACGTGAACAAAATTCTTAAATTTTCATTCATGACAAAAATACTACCTAGCGCGTTTCTCTACCGGCTTCCAGTTCCTCGCCAGAGATCGTCAAATTTTATGATACGTTGTTTTTTCTCCGAGTTTTTTGACTGTGACTGACTGTGTCGGGCGGCTATTTCAAAAACAAATGGTTGTAATTAGGACTCTACCTATTATTTACACTGGGCCTTCACCACAGAATACTTTTTAGTGCTATGAGGTTGCTCTTCGGGCATAAAAACAGTAGCTCACGTTATACTGGTTTAACAAACTTTACATTTTGAATATAGCTCAAAATCTTTTTAACCTAGAATAAAAATAAAAATGGGTTTAGAATGAATTTTTAGTATGACGTATGACTTTATTTATTTACTCTCTTTTGGACCCTCATAACTTTACAATGTTTTGATCGTTATATTTCCTAATTTTACCAGTTAAATTTAGAATACTATCCGTAGACCTACGCGATTCTATGAAGATGATGAACGGTTCGAAAGTTATGCTCTAACCTTGCTCTAACAAACTTACGCCTATTTGCTTCGCTTGTGTGGCTCACTCGATCAATAACAAGGAAACTTTTGATTAAACTTCATAATATTTAATTTTATCGAACGAGCATTGGCCTAACAATGGTTAGGTAGTATTTTTGATATTTTTGTACACATTATAAACACTAGTAGCAGTAATATTAATATTCACAATTTTGGTTCACAAAGGAAAAACTAAAATATCTGAGCTCGTTCGGCAAATGGTATAAACATTTATACTTATACCATTAACATTTTGCTGAATAATATGTACTTATGTACACTTAGGTACGCGGAGTAAAGTACGTAAGGTATACGTAGAGTACCTACCTACCAACTACCAACCTACTATTTTATCAGTGATGTGTTGTTGCGTGGTGTCCACGGGAGCAGCGCAGGCGCCTACTACCACGTGGTGGCGGCGGCGGCACCAGCTCTCGTCAAAGCTTTTTGCTGGACTTTTTATTGATTTTCTATAATTTCGGTTAAACTAATGTTTGGGCTTCGATTTTTCGGTTCATAAAAGGGTGTGAAATCGGAGTTAATTGAAGGATGTAATGGCTTTTGTGCGGCTACTTTCTTCGGTTTTTGTGCCGCCATCAGACGACTCAAATAGAATATTGGTACCCACCCACTGTGTATTTAAATAATAGTGCCGACGTAAGATCAACCAAGGCAATATTGAAATCAATGGTTTGAATAAGGATATTGGTCAGTTTTAGCCCAAAATGGCCTGGGATAATTAATTTAGATTGCCAGTTACGCTGTTTGAGCACAATTTAAATAAAATAAAACGAACGATGTACCTACATATTTCTGTTGCTTATCTTGTTAATTAGTGAATATTTTTAACTAACAATTTAAATACTTACTTACATTCTAGATGGTTTTAAATTAATGTTTGATAATATCAAAAAAGATCCGGCAATCATTTTAAATTTTGCTTCTATTTGCTTCGCCAGTAAAAACGAACAAAATGATTTTTCACGCGCTTCTTATCCGCGTCGTAACATTTTATTATTTTTATGCGACGTACGGACTATGCTTGGTCAGCTAATACCCAAAAGTTTTATTAAATTTCGATTATTTGATCGGTCTAATAAAAAATGTATGGGTTGTCCCAACGTGTGAACGGCGGCTGATGACGGCGGCGGCGGCGGCGGCGGCGATGTTGGGGCGGTGCAGATCGCAAGTCATCGAGTCGGCGCCAGACCCGGCTACTCATTACGTCTGCCGCTGATACAGTTGCTGACACTGTAATTTTAGACGATTGTTTTATTATATGCCATCTCATAGGGATTAGGAATCTGCTACAGAAGCCTTTTGCTGATGTCACCCTTTCGACCTTCACCTTTAAAACACTCAAAATACCGTAAACATGTCTTGTTAATCCATTCACTGCTGTGCTGATCAGTTTGGCATGCAAGATCGCCCATATCATGAAGAGTTTTAGTGGCGTTTACAAAATATTCCTTATTTGGTGCATTATATAGGTACCTTTATACTTCTATTCGTACTAAACGTTTCGTAATAAGCTTTGTGAGGCTAGATTGTGCGTTGGTCACATCACGATGTTACATATTCATCTTTATCCACTTACATTACGAAGTGTGCCATAACGCCAAGCGTGGAGCGGGATAACGAGATATGATTTTTTTTGTGAGTGAGGAGTACAGAGCGCAACAGAAGCGGTCTTCTAATTTTAAACAAAAGTGTTTAAAATTAGAAGACCGCTTCGAGCTCCAAAAAACCCGAAAGACGAAAAACCCAACAAAAAATAGTGTGTTGTTCCGACTTGTTCCTGACATAAATATCAAAATGTGTGCTTATCATTTCTTTTTCAAAAAAGTACTATCGAGAAAAGTTTCCACAAACGTAGTAATCCAAGATAAATGTTCGTAGTATCATTTCCTCAAATATTAAGGTGGTAACCTTCACAGATTCTGAGATGAATAACGATTTCGAAATCCAAAATCGCATAGGTACATCAATAAAAGTACGTAATAGCGCATGAATCGATCGAGCAACCTTTGTCAAAAGCCTTGGACAATTTCCCCGTCAATTTCCACTGCTATAATTAAAAGCGCCGACGCGACGTGTGATTCAGCGATCGTAAAGTTCCGAATACGTTTTGTCCGACTGTCCATCGTAAAGTCATAATAGGTGGTGTGGTGCCTGCAATATGTCGTTTATCGGCATTTAGTCGTCGGCGACGTGTAATTACCCGCGATTACCTAATGATGCGCTCTGTAATGACAGGCTGTATGGCAGAGTGTATACTGTGCCTCGGGTTCCTATTGATGCTATTGAGAAAATACGTAAGCTTACTATCTGATGGCATTTGCGTGAAAACGTCATGTTCTAAACGATAAAATAGTTCGGGTTTTGAAGAGAAAATACACCATTTTCTCTTCAAAACAAACGACAGCCGGCTTGACGTATGACTGGACTTGACTTATATTACCTATTTCAAATTATATCACTTGACACTGGCCAAATGACGGACAGAGGCCATTATTTAAGTCAAAGTCAAAGTCAAAAATCTTTTATTCCATAAAATCTCACTGATCACTTTGAATCGTCATTACGTTTTGTATGATTAGGTATGATTACATTTTTTTTTATTGGATGAGTTGGAGCTAGTTCGTCCCAAGCTTGTTTGTCTTCTAAATAATCAGATATTTTATAGTAGGTATGCTTTTAAAAGAAGTCTCTGTTTTATTACGTTTTTGAACTTGCCAATCGACAACTGAGACACATACATCACTTGGGATTTTGTTAAAGAAGCGTACACATTGCCCTTTGAAAGATTTACTAATTTTTGTGAGCCTAGTGGTGGGAACAGCGAGTTTGTCTTTATTTCTAGTGTTAACATTATGATTATCACTTTTTTTGTTGAATAGATTGATATTTTTTTGAACATACAATAAGTTTTCATAGATGTACTGGCAAGGTACTGTCATCATATTTATTTCCTTAAACTTATTTCTTAGTGATTCTCTGGGACCCATGTTATAAATTGCACGAATAGCCCTCTTCTGCAACACAAATATGGTGTAAGAGAAGAAGAAGAAGAAATTACGTCAGGAATCCGATAAATAGAACATCCGATAGAGTGCGTTAGTTTCTCTAGTGTAAGTAGGTACCTACCTACATTACTTACAGAATATAAATTGAAGTTTAGCAAAGCCTCCTGGCAGTTATCTAACTCAGGTTTTGACCGAATGGTCTTGGCGATCCAATTAAATACCTATTTGGCTAATAAGCAACTATTACGAATTTATGAGGACCGGGTTAGTATTAAATTAAGTAGGTTTGGTAAGCCTTACCTAATCCACAGATCATATAATAGGTACTATGCCTATACTTACTTGGTTCTTGTAGCTGTGAAATTTTGTTCTTGTATCTTCAAATTCCAATAAGAACGAAACAAAATGTATTGAAATTACATTTCCGCCTTCTCTCCTCACAAAGATCGGTCTACACAAGCTGAAAAGTGTTCAAAATGAAATGGTGAAGTGAAGTAAAGTACATTATAACAAAGAATAATTGTCTATACATATACAAAATCCTTACTGAAATACTCCAGGTAATGCCATTGATGCCATGCCGCTACGAATGTTGTCAGTAGCGTCTAGCGATTGTAGAATTGATTTTGCTAGGATCTGTATGGTTTGGTCAATTTATCCAAAATGACACTCATACATTTATTAAGCTTTTTACCGATCAACATTCGTAGTTTATTGAAACGGCGTACGTGTGAGCACACAATCCTAATGACATAATGCGAGGTTCGTAGCTACCGAGAACCAGCTAATCGGTTATGCAGAACCCTGCGAAATTACACCTCCAGAGACACGGGATTCGAACCAAGGACGCTGAGGTCGCTCGACTTATCATTTAACCACTAATCATAATGCTGGCAAATGCCATTTCTGTTTCGGATTTTAATAAGGGGATAGGATTATACCAGGATGTTACTTCAAATACTGGGGTCATTTAAAATGAGCTCTATCGCGTTGGGTCTCGCTTTAATTTGGCTTGAAGGTGTGCTTTGATTGTGTTGAGCTTATCTACGTAACTATGATTATTTTTAAAATAAACTCTTCACAATGTATTTTACAAATGAAACTATCGTTATATGAATAGGTTGTTAGTAATATTAGTACTTCGCTTCATTTGGTAATTAATTTTTATTTCGGCTTCGACAGGTCACTTAGAAATAACTACTGTAGCGCGTCATAAGTACATATAGATCGCCAACGTGTAAATCGGATACTGAAAGTGTGGGCGGACCTTAATTGTTTCTATTTTATTGTGTTTCTTTTGTTTTATTGTCCTGCTTGAATTATTTATTGTCTCATTACACATATACAATGTTCATGAGCGTTTTTTACTCGTCCTAATCCCTGAGAGCTTAGTAGCCAGCGGGGCATTTACTAAACTACAAAAAAATTATACCAAATGAGTAAAATTACTTAAACATAGAATAATACACAGTCTGTGTTAACGTCGTGGAAGTGAAACTTTTTCTTACGTTTTAATATTATTTCATTTGTGATTATAAGCTCGGTCGGTCGGTAATTTAGCTTCTAACTTGAGATCGTGCTGCGATAGGGCCATAATTTTGTATGAGTAAACATTTGATGACTTTTAGCTATTGTTCTACCGAAACTGGGTTTCTGTGTTTGGCTAATTGAAAAGCAGTGGCTTTTAATAGGTTCTTTATGATGCTGACTAAAGTATGAGATTATAATTTTATAGCCAGCTCATGTTTATATTGACCATAGACTACAATTTAATTAGGCCTTGTATCACGTCGTGTTCTACGCGAAGATGATCGTTATTTTTTAGTAAAAGGACAATGAACATTAGCGGTCCACTAGAGTCCACCACTAATGAGACAAAAAGAAACTATTATACCACCTGAGATTGAGATGTTATTCTGACGTGCTATGTGATACCTAAGCACGTCAGAATAAAATCTCACATCAGAATAATCCTTGTACATGTACCTACTTATTATGTTTTCAGTCTTGATAGCATGTACCAGGATCTGTCTCGGGTGGAAAATAAACTGTCTACGTACATAACAGTAGGGAGGGTGCTAACGACAATAAAAGTGCTCAAACTCGCACGATTCCCATAAGAACACTCGTGCAAACATGTTTCTCAAACTTTCTAAGCAGCGTATAAATAACGTTCGATAAAGCTCAAATTGGGCTCGACAGGCGCGGAGAAGAACGTCGCAAGCGCCAACTGTACAATCTCTTCCGATCGATGAAAGCGTTCTTTGTTTAGCAGTTATACAAGCCAAATTCACATCACGTCGCCGAAAAACGCAAACCGAGATAAATCCTCCCCCTCGGAGAGGCCGTAAGCGGCACCGTTTTAGCGGACCATTTTCGTCTTTAACGTAAAATACTAAGGCGCGTTTTCGGACGGGTTTCCTCGAACAACAATTGAATCAGTTCACGCAGCATCAAATCACTAAACCACTGGGCGGGGCATACTCAGACTCCGCGGGGAGAGAGAGATGGTGGAAACTTGCTCGAGGTTGAATGCTTTAGTAAGACAGAGATAAAACATTATCCGTTGGAAGACTCGACTTGAGATGGCAGGCCGAAATTAAGTGCGCCCTGAGAGCTTTTTGTCCGTCGCTCGCGGCGGCAATAAAATGAATAGTGTCACTGAGCAGATTGCCCCTCATTCAGCACTTGACAATTAAATAAGCGCTCTTGAGCGTCCTATCTTAAGAATAACCCGTCACAATAATATGATTAATAAGAGCGCGGACACTTTCTATCGATCATGTCAGCTACCGATAATTAGAGAGTGATATTCAAATGAGGCAGGCTTGATTCGGCTTAGAGTCTAAACGGGTACCGTAACGTGTAATTAGTATTTTATTTTTAAAATGTGCTAGATATTTTGTATGTAATAAATAATTTCGAGATGAGTAACCCAGCTAGTGAACTCCCCCTCATTTGCATTTAATGAAATTAAATGATCCATTTGGAGATATTAATTAACGAGGGAGCCAGTGGACCGTCTGCTAAACCGCAGGCTGCTGACAATAGCGCGCTTCGCTATGCTCAGACAGGGGAGGATAGCTGGACCATATCAAGGACGTAACAAGTTTATTATTCTTACGTAAAACTACGGATTTGGTTATTGACGAAACGGACAATAAGTATTTTTGTTGTATGCATCGGTATTCTTTTCATGATCCACTTTTAGGTAACACAACTTACTTAAAATCGTCAGAAATGTTTTAAAACTATTGGTATTCCTGGTTATAACAAAATAAATAAGCACAGTAAGTAGTTCGGCTTCATTTATAATAGCAACTGAACCTCAATGAGGTACAACCAATATGCTAGCTTAAAAATCAAGATAAAGCTAGACCGAGGTGGTTTAGTTTTATGTGGAACACCCAGTATTTTGTTCATAGTATTTTTTTATTATTTTGCCTATGTCACAGATTATATAATACTCGTCGGTTTGGCGTGGCAGGACGGCGAGAAGCGGAGCGAGCTGCCATCATACTGCAATAATAAGTTAAATGCTCTCGGAAACGGCCCGCTCCGTTTGCCTATGTTATGTATTTACAAAATATATACATATATGAGTACTAGGCAAACTAAGGCATACTAAGCAAAGCTTGTAATATGGGAACTAGATTGCCGCAGATGTCCGTGAAAATGTATATTTTGTAGTCATAGTCATGCGCAATAGTTTCAATCC
Organism: Eulithis testata; assembly: GCA_947507515.1. Taxonomy (NCBI): domain Eukaryota; kingdom Metazoa; phylum Arthropoda; class Insecta; order Lepidoptera; family Geometridae; genus Eulithis; species Eulithis testata. The sequence continues at coordinate 8,589,987 of OX382196.1, read as the reverse complement.
AATCCTAATGAAAGGTTAGCTACGAACTGTATGAAGTGTGCTAGCTGTTCCCCTTTCACTACGTCTGCAGTAATAACAACGATGACAATGCTTGCAATAACAACTCCCCACGAATTAATAAAAACCTCACTCGATGACAATAACGAGCCACTTCGGAACTAATCGAATACTCGAAATTAAATTTAAAATTTAGGGGAGCGAAAAATGGAATTGTTTGTGCGTTTTATTTACGACCCGCGAATTATTTGAGCACCTACTTAGTACCTATGTACAAAAAACTAAATTTATTTTATTGCATTTGGAAAATTATAGTGACTTTGTTTTTTTTTAATTTTCCGATGTTATTTGTATTTCAATTTGAGTTGGTGTTTCAGATTCTTGTTGGTATTAAGGTTGTATAAACTGCTCACTTGTATAGGGTGCTAAGGTTGCAACAATTTAAATTCAGAATGTAAAATATATAGAGAATTGATTATTTAGCAAAATGACTCTGCTGATGAGCAACGTTCATAATAATAAGCATTGTGCATAATACCAAGCAAAAATCATTTGCGCTGTAATTTATGAAAGTTCTTACAAAACCCGTGGCAAATTGCCACTTTCAAATGAATAAGTAAACAAGCAGAGCAGAAGCTAAGCAGGATTCCCGCAGTAATACAAAGTAATTTATACGAGTTCACCCTTTCCAACTGAATCAAATAAATCAAATTAAAGTACTAGACCACGCTCTGGCGAACACAGGAGTGCCCAAGACGTTTTGTCAAAAATTTATTATTTTATTTATTTATTTTTTATTACTGTCATTGCGGTATCTTCATTGTCAATGGAGTGGTCTGTGACAAATTTGATGACTATTGGAGCATTGGGGTCACATGTAGGGTTGTGATCTATGCGTTTGGGGTTCGTAAACGACAGTTTAGAATTTTTTTGAAGTCGATTTGAGTTAATAATGTCATATAAATCGTTTTTGTGTAATTTCTTGTGGGATAACAGCGGTCCGTATCCGATATATTTGAGTCGCTAATGGACCGTGAACGCATTGACATCTTTGTCAATTGATTCTGATGATATTTGAGAGTTTTGATATTTTGATTTTAAAATTTAAAAGAAAATATTTCACATTTCAGTTACCTAGTACGTAAATCTCACATCTTTCCTGACCCTCAGACCAAACCCTGAATAAGGTTTCAATTGCGTATTTCTACCCAAATAGAAAACTAATGTGCATTTATCTTTGCCAACAGAACAAAATGGAAGCGGCAAACAGCAGTAGGCCTAGAACTTCTGGCTGAAGCAGGCAACTACGCGGCATTCCAGAGGTTATACGGCGGGTACTGGGCCGGTGTGCCAGCTTACCCCGCCCAGCCAGCACCAGCGGCTGCTGATTTGTACTATCGACAGGCAGCGGCTACAGCAGCGGCCGCTGCTTCTGCCAGTGCCAACACGCTGCAGAAACCTTTGCCTTACCGGTGAGTTTTCTTACCCAGATATCTCAGACTCACCTCAGTCAGTCTCACCTCAGACTCTTATCAAATGCAAAGATTGGGGATTCTTTGTACAATGGCGTGTGTCACTTTAAAAATCAAAGTTTTATTGATATTACAGAGGTTTATACAGTTTTTAGCGATATTTGATAGATTCCACTCATCACTGTATTTTTCATCATGTAGGTTATACCCAGGCGCGCCTCTAGGCGGCGTACCACCACTAGGACTGGGCCTAGCTGGTCCCTCAGCACACCTGGGTTCCCTGGGGGCGCCGGCGCTCGGAGCCCTGGGCTACTACGCGCAGGCGCGTCGCACGCCGTCCCCTGACGTAGACCCCGGCAGCCCACCCCCGCCCCGCTCCCCTCGAGAACCCTCCGTCGAAAGACGCTCGGACGACGAAGACGACGACGAAACCATACACGTCTAAAGCTCTGATGGAAATCAAATCTGTCAGAGTGGTACAAAATGCGCACGCACGAAATGCTAGGAAACGGTGAGTATTTATTTATGATCAGTGGTGAATCGTACAGTGATATGAACTGCGAGCTTTAGTGATGGACAAGTGAATAAATTGCTATTGGTAGAAAACACGACAGTGGATTTTTAACGGTTTGAGTGCCGGTTCCTGTTCCATATTACTCAACGGCAATAGGCCAGTGGGAAAGACACTTTGCGCGAAGTTTCGGGCAATGAATGTCCTAATGTGATATTGTACGCCCAGATTTGATTTATCGATTCTGTAAAATATTATTGATATCGTGGTAAATATGTATAAGTATAATATTATAGGTTCCTAAAAGCTTTATAAGTTCCAATTAGTGATAGGATTGGTGACATTCCAGTAAAGATATGTTAAAAATAAGAGCATCATCACTCTTTAGTGTTTACATTTTACACCTCATTCAATATCATTAATTGAGAGTTCATACAGTTTTTCAAGAATGTTAGTAGCGATAGTAAGATGCACGACGTTTGGTGTGAAGTGTGACGCTAAAGTTCAGCAAGATAAATCAGTGGTAAAACAATGTAATATTGTGCAAAAATGTATTATATATATATATAAGTATGTAACAACGCATAAGTATATAAATGTATGTATTGTTAATATAGATACGTACCCAACTTAAAGTATTAAATAAAGTAAGTAGTGAACCTACCATGCTACTAAGTATAAAATAGCAATCCATATTATTATAGCAAACTGTCTTAGATTTTTTGGTGTTTTATAAATTAAAATGTTGTCAATTAAAATAGCTATTGTTTTTCTCTGTTTTGGCACAATGCTTATTTATGTACTATGAGAACTATCGTTATTTTATTTTGACGCAAAAAATTATTCCTAACTGATCATATTAAAGGGAAATGCACTTGACACATAGTTTCAATGAAAACCTTCCACAGACGAGCCACAGACAAAGCTTTTGTTGAACATTCGATTAGTAAATAGATATGTTTCTCAAAAAATTTATAGGTAAACCAACTACAAGTACATTAATGAAGAACTTACAGCTTCGAAAGATAGTAAACGCACAAGATAACACATTTTATTTTTCATTTTACCGTAACTTGTTTCTTTGACACCATTTACTAATTATGTCTTAGTAAAAGTATATTAGCGAAGTTTTCAGTGGCATGGGTCTCGTTAGCGGTGAACATTTGATTTAAAACTATTCCACTTTCCAGTTTTAATAGCGTAGGTACGGAAGATCTTGATGCGTATCTTTTGGTGCGCAAAAGTGCTTCCGTATTTTTGGTCGCTGTTCTTTTGATAAATAAAACTACCAATAAAGTGCGAAGGTAGGGCTCATCATCAGAGTTCAAAATGATATAGCTATCAAGTTATTGAGCTAACAACTATATTACTGCACAATTTAGTAATAGGTTCTGCTCACATTTTGCAATATCGCATGTGACCCAGGCAATTTTGTAGGTAAATACATAATTATTTATGTATTCGATAATGGCAGAGGTAGACGTTACTGGAAATGTACTATGTTGCTGAATTTTATTGTTCTCATATCTAACAGAGTTCACTATTGATATGCATAAAATGTAAAACTTTACATATTCTGCTGATTTATGAATGGTGATATAGGGTGTTCTCTCGACCGCCCTCTGAGAGGAAAATCTAAACGGCTATAGATATGATAATTATGTTGTTAGGAGTCACAGACCCGATTTTGATCGATAAAAATAAGAACTGCAATGAAAATTTTTAAAAAATAACAATGTTTCGTAGGGACTTTACGTCTTTTATACCTCTTTGTTTGGTTTTTCGATCGAAGAAGTAGAAAATAATTATAAAGTCCGACTTACTGTCCTGTTCAAAAAAAAATATATCCATTTTTTAAAATTAATTTGTAATATGAAAATAATATGTAAATTTAAATCTGATTCATTTGCAAGTATCGCAGTAATAAAAGTCTTAGGTGTAGCTATGAAGATAAAGTTGTACCTAACCACTTGCAAATCGCACCAAAAGCCTTGTGAAATACGAATGTACTAATGCACTTAATCGTTTGGAGGCATGGAACAGTTGTAACGAACACCTCGGTGGCAGCGGTGCACTGCTTCTAACTCCGCTTTGTCACGCCATCGGGTGCACATACATTTAACGACACGACTTTTTCCCTGCCTTCGTTTTGTTGAACAAGCACAACTGAAGTTTACACCAAATGCAATTCAATCAATTCTTTAAGATTTTTGATAAAATGTGATTTAGCGAGTGCGTTAATTTGGTTGGACTCATCAATAGGTGCCATGGTTCAATGATAACGAAGGCAAATAATTGTGTTCCTGAAAATATGATGTGTGCAAAAAAATATCTATATTTAATTAAAAAAGTAGGTATTGTTAGTCCATATTACCCTTTCAAAAATCATTTAAATCTTATAAATTTGATAGTTTTCAACCTGCACCAGCCGCACAGTTCTTTCTCGCTACGCTGGCTGGTACGAATAGATAAATAACTTATGCCTGTTAGTGGTAGGAACCCTGTGTGTAGTGTCGTGCAGTGTAAAAACAACGTCGCTCTAGTGTCGGCTCACAGTTAATAGCCCCGTGCTAAATTGTCTGTGCTATCTCCATTTGCATTTACTGGTGTAATGTACTTAAAGGGAAAGCAATTAAGCCCTATTGTGCACTTGTAAGCAGACACGGACCTTGTAAGCACGATCGCTTACTAAAACTGGACTTTTAATTGTTACGTATTTTACGACCTTAAGATCATCGTATATAGAGGTTGAGATACACCTCTATATACGATGATCTTAAGGCTGTAAAATGGAAGCGTTTTTCTTATATTCATATACGGGTGGCGTCGAAACAAAACAGTCACGGTGGTCGCATTTTACAAGGCAACTTGTCCCGATTGCGTTTACGCAATCAGCGCTCACGAACCGCGAGGCTTTCCGATTTCCTTCGAAACATTTTTAGTGGGCATAAAACCTATTTAAAAAGCGATCAGTCAGCGGCCGCTGATTGCCCACAGAGCACGCCACCGGCCGTGTTCACAAAACGGAGCAATTAACAACACCACCACCCCACCGGCCACTGGAACCCCACACTTCCTTCCCTGTTCTGATCTAATCGCAAAACGACCGTTTTCTAGAATCGCCTACAAACTATTGCGTGGCAGGCGGTCAAGACGCGGACATGAACTCACAATGGATATTTGATTTGACGTTTCCATGATACCGAACCATACTCATTACAAAACCAAAAAAATAAATTTGTGTTGTAGTACATGATCAGTAAAGTACAAGAAACAACGATGATTGCTTGCGCTTGATGAAAATTAATCACAAGAAATACCTACCTAACTTGCTGAAAGGTCCTATTATTCTGCGATCATAAATAATTGTTACTGTGGGGGTATCGTTGTCTCATAAAAACCTGCCAGGTTTAAGCCTGGCAGGTTTTCTGAACGGTTTACATACTAAATCATAGATATTCTGTTACTAAATAGTGACATTAGCGCGTTTCAGCGCGTTTTTTGCCATCAAAAGCTTCTTGTTTTCATATATCTGTAGCCACGTCATTTGAAATTATGCTGGGCAGCGAAAGCAGTTCAGAGCTTGCGATACGGGGGCTGTTCAACGGAAATGTTGGGAGAGCCATACATTTTTTGCATGAGACTCGCTCGTCGATATACGGAACACTACAAAAAATAAACATCCAGTTACCACGCTAAGTATCCACAAGTGCAGAATTAATATTTATACTCTTTAAACGATGTTTAATTACAAGCAACACGAATGCTTTTTGTTCTGCCACGGTGAAATGGCCGTATTGAATTGAAATCAATACTGGACTTGTAAACTGGAAAAGTGAACCAAATAGGTAATTTTCTAGTGGATAACTTTAACCTGTAACTAATAGAAATCTAAAATCTAGTTTTTGATACGTCACTTTTCCTCCTTTAGTACCTAATTACTCAGCTAAATAGTCTTCAACTATAGGTACGTAATCAAAAACGAGGTGACATGTTTCACATCCCTCAAGAACATTTTGAATCTGGTTGTGTCATTATGTAAAGAAAACGGAGTGGAAATGCGAATGGTTCATTAAAAAAAATCTATCAATACCTATAAAATAGAAGTAAGTAGAGGCAGTAAAGCTAGTTACACACTACGTTATCCCTTGCATAGAAACAATGATTATACATAAAGTCTTTATAGCAGTTATTGACCCTAGAACTCGCGAGTTTAATGAGGGATAAAAACTCTTTTGTTACAAAAACTTTGTGCCTCTCAAACCAATTAAGAAGATTATTAGGCGATACACAGACAAAAGAATGCATAAAATTATAGATTACAAAAAATGTAGCGTTAATAGGCAATTACTTGTACCATTATGTGCAATAACAAATACGTTATGAGTAAAAACCGAGTAGACATGGTCAGTTTAATTAAACGACTTCCTCACATTGCGTGGTTTAAGATGTATAAGGCTGCTTTCCACCAGAGATGTGCTACGTTGCAAAGCAAAGCCAAAGATAAGCTACGAAATTATGTGACTGTTTCCACAAAAGCTAAACTGAAATGAAATGAAAATGAAATGAAATTTATTGAAATAACCACAGACATTAATATTACATTTTCAATATTGTAAATCGGTGTAAACTAAGTATCGGATAGATAAAAGATTTAGATAAAAAATACTTTAGGGATTACAATAAAATAAAAAACAAAACTGAAATTAATTGTACAATGGGCAGTCTTATCTCTAATCAGCGATCTCTTCCAGACAACCTTGGATGGAATGGACTTCAAGGTATAATTCAAGGGGTGCTGTATAAAAATAAAGAAGGAAAATATAAAAAATCTATATAAAATATAAAAAAGAATATATTGAAAAAAATATCGCATACGTAGCTCCGTAGCCATCCATAGTACGCATCTCTCATACAAAAAACAGCTACGTTGAATCTGTTCCACCAGTGGTAAGCATGGCTAAGCTGTAGAAATAAACGGTCCTTAATTGATAGATATCAAACATAATCTAAGCTACATATCTTAGCTTTGTTCTGATGGAAGAGCACCGTAAGGCTAGGCGCTTATAATATAATGAAGTCGAGGCAGGACGACGCGACGTGTGGCGAGCAATCATAAGCCGTAAAGATTATCCGACAAAACGCAAGCAGGCATGTAGATGCACTGATTTTATGAAATCAGAAGGGATTTTATTGAATCACTTGAAGCCTTGTTTGACTGCACTACTAGATAAAACAACATAAAAAAGAATTGTTGGTTTTCAAAAGGGTACCTAAGCTTAGGTGAAGTGTGCGACACTTTTGCTAAGATAATCTAAATTAATTCAACCAGAGATTTAAGAGTTACACTTTTATGAGCTGCATCATCAACAGTTGTAAGGTTTTAAGCAAAAGCCAGAAAAAAGGCAAAAAATTGAATTTTGAAAATTGAAGAATGAATGCAACGTGATTCCATTGAAGAATCGATTTGAATTCCGAATATATTCAACCGGCTATATCTATATGTACTATAAGAACACTCCAGCCGTGTCGGTTCCGTTCTTATGTAAATACTGTAGTAGCCCATTAGTATCGAATTTAATTACTGCTGGATATTTCCGCGATTCGCATATTTTACGTTTTATTGCTCTGCACAATGCCCTGCACTAATGTTTCCTGCGCTTGAGGTAAGTTGGATCATTTAGCATAAAATTTTTCCTACATTGCCTTGAAAATAAATATGGGTTGTAAAATATGGGTATAGGGTTGTCTGCGAAAAATCAGTCCTGAATTCCGGTTGTCGAGGCTTAAAATGTGTAATTTTTAATTAATCATATTCTGGACTGAAATTTTTTAGACAACCCATTTGCAATATATTTATTGACATACTAGCTTCCGTCCGCGACTTCGTTCGCGTCCCGTTGGATCTTGTTGATTTTCTGAGATAAAAAGTAGAACATTTTTCCAGTTTCTATAACAAACCTAAATGCAGCTAAAACGGTTAGTTTGTGCGTCAAATCAGTGGTCGCCACGCCAAGTCCCTATGCCGATGGTATCTGCTTCCTGCGGTGTCGCTGCTCCATAATTACTCATAGCTCATTACAGCTGCGATTCAGGACTTTTTGTTTACTATGGTGAGTATTTGTGAGTCAAACTTAACACATATGCCTAATTTATCACCCGAAAATACCTGAGAGAAATTAGGTTAACCAAAATACTAGGTACTTAGTATTTTAGTTAACCTAATCATCTGCACTGCTTTTCTACTGTAATTAGAAATAAGTAAAATGGCAAAACATCTATTGGAGCAAAACTAAAGATTGTGCATTGTTTGCTTTATAGGTAGGTAGTAGGTATCTAGTTCCATAAAGCTAAAAATAAAGTATCTGGCTATAAAGTAAATGGTAGGTATATGCAAAATAAGCAAATCACCTACTCAGTACAAAATAAGAAGTCTTAAGAAAAGACTTCAACGCGCTCTCGTCCCAAGCGCTTGCGCATACTAGCACTTAGGTCTCTATTCGCGTTTCCTGCTTACTCAAACATATGCTTGAGTAATGATTTCTTTACCAGAATCCGAATCAGATATTTTATTATTGACTTCAGTTTTTTTCGTGTCATAAATCTAGAAACTTATAGAAATTAAATACTCAATGTACCTATTTAATTTTGCAAAAAGAAATGACTATCTAGTTACTAAGTAATAAATATTTATCAAAACAATCTCGAGGATTTACTCCAAAATACAGAAATTGCTTCTTACCTGTAATTATTCCGCGATATTTTTCATAATCTTACGTAACTTAGACGTTTGTTGCGGTTCATACATCGCCATACAATGTTCAAGTGCAAATTAGTATTTGGATGTAATAAAGAGTTAAAATGAAAGCACATTTAGTCGGTGGATGGTGGATATTAAAGCATTAATGTGCATTTTGCATATTAATTAGGTAAACCCGCCTAATGGACGCAATTAAAATACTTGAACTGTTCATATTGTGTGCAATGAATGTGTACCATTCGATGCACACGAGTTCTGCTAATGCCCAGCGCCATTAGATTTTGATACATAAAAGATGAGTTCGATACTTTGATACTAAAAAAAAAATAGGCCTTTACATCTATTGAAGATGATTAATACAGCGTCAGTAGGCAACCTATATTAATACTTAACGGGATACTGTAGTGCCTGGGACAATAGTTAGATGGAGTAGGCTTGCCCAGCACCTATACCATCCTCTCGTCCTAGTCAGCCATACCCACAGGAAGACAAGGTCAATACGTGTGGTGCAGATTTTTCGTTTGACAAAATACCAAACTCTTTATTAACATTCACGAGGATTTCCACATTTCCACTTACCGAAACGGTGTCGTATAAGCGTGAACAGCTTCATACTTTAAATTCTGCGGCTAGACCACCCGATAATATTATCGGAACCGACTACGAGCGCGAGAACGCAGTGAGTTTTTGTCCGAAACAGTTACTTCGCTATTTATAACACATTTTGCCATTCTGTATCTAACGATCTGCAACATGCATGTTTCTTCCTACTCATACATTTAAACGTACAATAATTGGTAATGAAGTCATTTTGATCACGCATTACTGCAGGTACAGTATGTCTCTCAACATAACAATGTATCGCTATTCGCTGGGTATGAGTTTTCAACAGTTGCCTCTATTCACTTCAAAACTACAGTTCAGCATTTCAATCAAAACATATAAAAAAAACCTCCTCAATTCAAAAGCAGAGCAGTCCACCAACCCGTTTCGACCAGTATTCTCCTAGTAGCACAGTGCCTGGGTTCTCCACTAGAAGAGCCTTTACAATACTTTACATCTTCTATTCTAAATATATGAAACTCTTTTGAAGCTGACTGACAACCAACACACAGCTTATACTATAAGTCCTAAAGGTATGAAATTTGGAGGGTAGTATCCCTATATAGTGTAGGGATGCACTAAGAAAGGAATTTTGAAAAGACACACTCTAAAGGGTCTTGAACGCGAGCAACGCCGCGGGTGACGGGGTTATAGCCGATTCGTGCCTTCCATTGTTATGCAAATCATAAAAACTAATTTTGAAATCCCATACTAAAATATCCGATTCGTACCCTGGTCAAATGTAAACAGAGAAACTTAAAGAAATGTACAGTCGATGGGAGAATCTAGTCGTTTATTAAATAGCAGGTTAGTATCTTTAACTTTTTTCAGAAAAGCAGCAGCAGTGACCTAGTATCGTTATTTTTAAAAGCAGTACTTTCAGTAAAGCGGCAGCAGTTACCTAGTATCGGTATTTTTAAAAGGTTGTTTCTGTTAAGTTATTTTATAGGGGCATTACATACAAAAACCAACTGGCAACATTTGATTGTATCTACGTAACACGAATAAAATCACTATGAATATTATTATCGAGCGTTATGAGTACGAATAACTGTTGTACTAATTCATTATTAATTACTCCAGCTGAGTGTTACATGGGTTTATAGCCTACGTTATGTAAAAAGAAATTTTTATTTGTAAGAACGTAATTAGAGAATCGTTTTAAAGTAAGTAGGTGCCTAATTTTAATTGTAAATGTCGGTGAATCTAAAGTAACGGCATAGCCATTTAGCAAGTAATAAAATAAATTAACTATTCAACTTAATTAGTTTATAATCTCTTATTGTTACTCAGATTGAATGGCACCAAAACCTAGTCATTATTTACAATTAGATTATCTATGATTTACTTAGCCATAATCTACAACACCTGCATGGGCCCTAGACAAGTTATAGGTGTTCTAGTTGCTAAAGATTTTATAGAAATCTAATGAAAATGTATAAAAATCACGTTTCTGAACAACAAGCCACGTGACCTTTTATTCACCTGATTGCAGTGAAGCAAAAAGGAGGGTTATACCTAATGAATATTCCTATCCTTTAGCAAATGTAGAACTTAGAGTGTTGAAAAAAAATGCATAAAGTCGAACAGTTTTACCAGCTATTTTCCGATGACACGTTACGATTTATTTTTTATTCAAACACCGATGTTCCCACATAATTTTAAGTTTCCTACAATAATTGCTGACCTAAATAAAATAAACGAACTATTTCTAAAGCTTATCTACGCATATCCCGTTTAATTACTGCATACACATAATATAATTTTAATTGTCAAGCTGCTTCCTTTCATTTCAATCAAAATGATTAACAAAGTGTTGTTTTAAAACCCACCGGGTGCCATACGGCCTTACTGTTGCACAAGCAGAGCGATAAGTGGAAGCGTTTCTACTTATTTCAGAACGTAGGTACCTGAAATACCCTGGTATATTTTTATCTAAGTATGCATCTGCGGGTTGGCCACAAATTATCAAATACAGTCTAAGGCCCTAAAAAAACCGAGTTTCACATCTTTTCAGTCTGATTGATGGCCTAAACAATATTCCAGAAAGTCAACCTTGAAAGTAGGACCTCTAATCTAGGAGATCACTGATGATGGATTTCAATAAAATAGCACTACTACACCTTGTTAAGTCTTCTTCTTCTGTTTTCCTTGTGGCTATTCGGTGGCTAGGGCTGCCACGAATTTACCATGTGCTTTCTATATATCAACTTCAAAAACTTTTTTATAACTGTCATATCATAATTTATCAGTTCGCAGCTAGTCTCGGTTTTTATTTAGTTTTCACTTTCGTCAAAATTTAAAAGATACATCTAACAAACGATAAATTCTCGTATTAAATTATTTAATAAATTTTTTTGTCAGATTTATAAGTGTTTTCATTCGAATGTTCGTTGCAAGGCAGTGAAAAAAAACAACAAAACGGCTATTTCGTTTTTTTTTAATGATAAATATGCTCATGGATAGTATTATATGATCTGGGCTCATGGAAATGGCAGTAAAAGGTTGTGCTTTCACAAGTGAACTTGCGCATAAGCGTACCGCTTACGCTTACCTAGCGCACCAAAGCCATAACGTTACACATTAGACAGGGCGCGCGGTACAGTGTGTCCGATGCTATCGCTCGCCCGGTCAGTAATTAGTCGTTTCGTTTTAGACTCGCGTTCTGTCGCGATAAAGCCCCTGCACGCTTTGTATGCATTTTTTTGTAATTAATTTCTTTATATCGATTGATTCAGCGTAATTGTGGTTTGTTTAATGTACAATGGCCGTTTGTAATGGAATGGTAGTTAGAATGAGCAATCGCTCGTTTTTATCTTTGATATGTATGTAATAGTGGTTTTGCTGAAGACTTTTTCTATTTTTATGTTTTACTAACTGATACCCGCGACTTCGTACGCGTGCGAAACTTTCCACCAACAAAATATCTGTCAACCAGCATATGATGAACCTCGTGTCAAAGGCTGCTTTTGGTTTAGAGAGGTCAAGCTGTATCTAAGAATCCACATCTTTAATTTCAATAAAATATAGCCTATGTTTAAATGCGGGAAAAGGGCTTCCTATTGGTATAAGTTTCGTCGAAATTGGTTCAGTAGTTAAGGCGTGATCCGCGAAAAAACAAACAGACAATCAGGCAAACAGACAAACTCGATTTTTGGAATCAGAATCGTTTATTTAGTATATCTGCATATTTCGTTTATCCATATCTTTAATTTTAGTATTTGGCTTTTTTACAGTTTTATTATAGTATAGATTGAGACTTTTTTCTAGGGTAAGGTTATTTTTAGTAAATGCCTAAGTTTATTTATTCCTCGTACGTTAGTATTTGGTACATAGTAGAGTATGTAACGTAGAGTATGATTGATTAGGCTGCCCGCCACATAATCATGACGACGTATCCTAAGTGGATGTTATAATTGATTAAAGATTGCATCACTATCGTAACCTAACCAAAATAAGTGATTTGATATTTAAGGCCATGCACAACGAAAATTGTAGGTAAGTTAAGTACTTCTCCTTAATTTTACAATAATGTGACCTTTTCCATCACACTATGGGAAAAACTATTATTTGCGTCACATTTTGTGTACAATGAACGGCCATTACGGCGTTTTATTATTATATTACCTAGATATCACGCAAGTGTCGCGGAGAGCATGGCGCAACTCAATTCTCCGGCTAAAATCCTAGGATCCAAAACTAAATAGGTACTAGAAATTCGAACGTTCGAATCTATAGGTCAAATAAAACACATAAAATTACGCTTATTACTCATGTTCATATTTTTTTATATGTTTACTGTTTATATACCTATCCTATAGATATATTCCAACGTAATGGAACGTATTGATCATATTTTGATGAAAGAAATAACATCATTGACCAATTTCATGTTTGGCTCAAAATAGTATAGCACTCGATTAATCTATATCCGTCTATTTTATCGAGGCGCCAGACAGCCCTACTAAGGTACAGTGAATGACATACATCAGGTGCTCTCAACATTTTGACAGACAAATTGTTTGGTGCGCGGAAAAAGTGGGTACACCTATGACACTGAGATCATCCTGTTATTACTTCTGCATTGCTGTGTTCACCATTGTTCTGCCAACGTGCGTCGGACGATTGTCAGCGATTTCGGATTTTAATCTGCCATTTTGTGAAATTATGGAAATGAAATGGACGTTTCGCGGTTAGCTGCCTCCGCGTGCCTAGACATAATTGTATAGTCATTTTGTAATTTAACTGCTATGACACAGAAATTAGATTTATCGTATATTATTTTATTGTAGAGTAACATTTTTCAGATGAAAAGACCAAGGGTTCGGTTTGATATACAGAAATAAAATGTATGTACTCATATGACGGCTTGTAATTGCCTGTACTTAGGTAACATGAATAAATCTGTTTTTTTACGACGCATGTGTAGTTTTGCCTGGGTTTGTCTTTGATAAAACTAGACAAAAATATTTACCGCAGTGCCTACTTATCAAGGTTTTTCTTGCGTGTAAATTACACATCGTGTGATGAAACTAATGAGATAAAACCAATTTACACTCCACTCAACAATTGTCAAAAGAGCGCGCGTGCAGTTTGTGCAGTTGAACCAGTGGTGCGATAGTCCCTGGGGGGTTCTGGTCCGGTGCCTAGGGGCAGGGGCAAGAGGGGCGAGAGGGGGGAGATAACATCGCGATTACGTGCTACAAAACGAACGATATCGCAGCGCTCATTAGCGGGGCAACTTAGCCGCATAATGGATATTTGCTGACAGTATCGGGCTGAAATACACATTAGAATCGCAGTAGGTTTTTTTGTTGCATACGACCTTTGTACCTAGGTAGTTAAAAGGCAGCGTAAAATATTCTTGTTACGCTCCAGTGCCAGTCTTCTAAACGCATAGTTATAATGTACCTTACAAAAGTAAGAAGAATAAACCTAGACGTGACAAAGTAACTGAAAAACATAGGTATATACCCTATTATGTAAATGGGAATTTTCATTTATATCAAGAAATTTTATTGTAATAAATCATTTTATTTAAATCAGCATCTTATCTCACACCAGACACAATATGAAAGCTGGTGAGCTTTAACTTAACATAAACCATTGATGACTTAAATTAGAACAATGACTTTCCGACAAAAGCCTAATTACCATACAAACTGGTTTAATTTTTAAGTTCATTTTAACGCTTCAAAAAGTAAAAATATGAATAATTGAGTCGGATTTTAAGCTTCGTTACGTTTTGTGCATGTTCGAGAGTATGATAAGTTAAATGTTGGAGTGGAAATGTTAAAAGTGCAGTTACTTGAATAAAATTAACTTTAGTATGTTATAAAGGTCTTGCGTTGTAGGTACCTAACTTATCAATCAGTGATCTTTTCTTCATAAAAGATAGAAAAAAATATAACTAATTATTTTTTTTTTTTTTATATGGAAATAATATAATAAAAAAAGATAGTAACCGATTGAAGTTCTCAAAGAAAAAAATATGTGATTTGGTTTAAGGATATAGTAGGTAGGTACTCAGGGTCGTATGTACACACAAAAAACTCAAGACAAGAGCGCGCGGTGGAGAACATACAAAGGCAATACGAAGAACACTTTTGATTCGAGCATACGTATTTCTATGAGAAGTTATTTTGGTTAGAATAGTATTTTTAAGCTCCTAACATATTTAGTTTTAAAATACGTCTACCCTAAAAAAAATTTAAGCAAATTGCATTTTTCAATCTGTTTGTTTGCTACTGTTTCATATAAAAACAACGATTTCTTTCGTACCATTGACATGGGAGCATACTTATTTTATAATATACACATCAAGTTATAGTTTAGTATCACAATGTGCAAACACAAGTTTTCATTTATAATTTTTGGTATTACGGAACACGAATTTTAAGTCGTAGGATGCTTTTTAAGCTTAAACTCGTCAATGCTTAAGTAGTCTTATAAAAAACTGCTAAAAAATCTTTGCTTCAGTCTTTTTTGACTTGAGTATCCCATCAGCATACGAGCGTAATAATAACTCTACTGCAAATAAATGAATTGGCGTTGACGTATGTTTATTGTATCAAAAGGTCTTATAAGTAAATCTAATCATATTTTTTACACAACCCTAATTTGGACCCCGTATTGCCAAATTACAGGTTAATGCTAGTGATAACCACATGATCTGAATAAGGATGTCCCACCGTTACGACTGGCTGATTCCTTGCACTGGGAAGTGAGAGTTATTATTTAAAACTTAATTGGAATAACCCGTAAACGTGTTAGGCCGTGCTTACTTTGGACACGAATTTGTTAGTACGTAAACGTACGAGTATTGTTCGTACCGATTGAGTGCTCACACTGAATACGTTTTTCTCCGTCAAATAGGCAGTGCACCGGTGATATCGCGTAACTGAACGTACGACTGCGTGATAAATCCCAACCAGTTCGGATTGTATTCGGACGTCGTAACTAAACGTACGTATACGTACGACTGATCGCATGCTGTGAGCGCTCCCATAGTCCTTGGTAGGTCGGGGTCATTCGTAGTCGTACGTTTACGCGCGAATCAAATTCGGATGAAATCGTATCCAAAGTGAGCACGGCCTTATTCTTTTCTTTGACTATCGAGGGCATTTGAGTTTTTTTAATTGAGATAAAGGCTGGTATCCAATCTCCGCATTTTTATAATTATTTGTCGGTATTTGTAGGTACATACAATCAACAAGTTATTTTTTACGTATTTTTTAATCTCTTTGGTTAAGTAATTGAAAAAAAACAATTTATATGTTTTACTAAATAAATGACCGTAAAGCTAAAACTAGTGTGGCATCCAACTCAGTTACTTCTTTGGCAAGGTAAAGAATTTTTTTGAGTTATGGGGAAAAACTTAGCTAAATCCATGAAAACTTTAAAAAAATACAATTCCATTATGTCGTGTAATTATTTTGATACTGACATGAATCCTGTAAGAAACTTAAGAAAAGGATCAGAAACCTCAGCTCAACTGACCCGGGTTTCTCAAAATCCGGCTAGGGTCAAAGTATTATCGTCGTTGTGTCTAAATGCCACGTCCGGCGGAAGTGGCCGGTTCCGAGTGTGGTGTCAGGTGACAGGGCCACCTGTGTGCCGTTTGACCAACGCACACAAGCGCTCGTTCTGTATGTGTTAGTGAGCCTGGTTGTAATAGCGATGAGAAAGGCGTTCAAAAAAGATATTTTATTGCGTTCATTCAAAAAATTTAGTTGATGTACCTATCTTAAAAGTTGATTGAAGTCCAACTTGTACTTCAAAATTTTTTTAAGAAATAACTACTAAGTGACTTGTGTAACAAATGTATTTTTATATTATTTCTGTTTGTGTAAAAATAATATAAAAACCTATTTTTTTCTAAATGCTAACATACAAAAATTCTTCAAAAACTGTTATATGTGTATTATTAACTGTTATTATATATTATGTAGGTATCCTAACTAAGCATTTTGCGCAACACTGTACCCACATCATTTACAGAGTGACACAGTTGTTTTTGTGTGAAACAATGTAGCCATTTACGTGTGCGCTCTGCGTGTGTGCGGCACACCAATTAGTGTTATATTCAATTATCATTAACTTTTGTATTGTAAACTAACAAAAAACTAATTAAGCAAATATGGGTTTCTATTTAAAAATAGGTTTCTAACTTGCCTAATTAAATTTATTTAGGAAATTTATATATAATAAGTCGTTTTCGATTAGCAGGTAGGTAGGTAAACCTACTTTGTTAATCCAGCTATTATTTGGCTTATCATAGACAAAATATATAAATATATAGTTTCAAAAATACATTTCCCATCACAAAAAAAAAACAAATTGCTTATTGCATGACTGATAAATGTTTGGAATAGAATACTTCAAGATTTATAATCAACATTAATCACTTTTTTTTCAAGTCGGTGTAGCCAAGCCACACATCGATAATTTAAATACCTTGAAAATTAAGAAGAGTTGCGAAAATGTTGACAATCCATGGGTTTTGACAAATATATTAAATGAATCAAAAAAGGCGGGTTTATCTCCTCTTAAAAGGCCGGCAGAGCACTAGCATCACCTCTGGTGTTGCAGGTGTGCATGTGCGGCGGTGACCACTTTCCATCAGGCGGCCCGCCTGCTCGTCTGCCAGCTATGGCATAGAAAAAAAAGTCAGACATGTCACATGACTGACATGAGTCGGACAGAACGTTTGACTAGGCGGTATGGTTTAAAAACTATAGCCTGCTTCGACTAAGGAGCCAAGAAAAAAAAATGAGTCAGACAGTCGATTTAGCATTTGTTTGTCGATAAAAAGACTAGGCAGTATGGTTCTAAACTATAGCCTGCTCCGAGGAGCGAAAAAAAATGTTTTCGATAAAAAACAAATAAAAAATGACTTCTGGTTGATTTGGTAAAAAAATAATAATCTAGGCAGATATTTAAGTAAATAATCCTAAGCACCCAAATTTCATGAAACGTTTTAACGTGCTTTTAGAAGCTCATAAGTATTTATACAAGGCAATTATTATAAGTGCAATTTAGTTAGTATGGGTTTGCTCTACCGATCCCTCATGCATGACTTTCAATTTGCGGAAAAAAAACGTTATGAATGTTGCGATCGAGAAATGTCGTGCCCGTGAGTTAATGTGTCGACTCGGCGCCAGGAATGCCTGCCTTTTTTTAGGGTTCAGTATCCTACTGATATTTTGAGATGAACCCACGATGGTAGTATGTACTTTCAACTTCCAAGCCCGTTCTTCACAAGAACTGACATCAGCTTTCCTAGATTATTTATTAGATTTTAGTTGCAAGAAAATAGGTCAAAATATCATGTCAATTCCAACCATTTTGATTAGTTTTTTAGCTATTAAAAGTCAGCTTGGTGAAGTGGTAAACTCCTGTGACTTGGTTTAGATGAAATCTTGCAAAATGCTGCAAATCCACAACTATAATTTTTTTTACATAAACTAATTACTTATTACGATTGTATAGTTATGAACTTACTACGGAAAAAAGCTAAAAGCTTACACATAATTTTACTTAAAGTAAGCATTTTAAGTAAAATTATGTGTAAGCTTTTTTATTCACCTTTATGGGCCTTTAGAACCGTCAAAGTAGAGGGTGTACTCGCCCTTGCCTGTTTTTTTCCCCCATAATTACGTAATTAGTGACGATGAATTGGTAGAGCGTTTATATTGTGGTACCTTTTGTCTGTGGTCGGCACCCACCGACCTTTGTACAACAGCTGTTCTATTGCAACTTTCGTTGGTTTGACTGCTGTTTTGGTAAGCAGTTTAGTACTTGCATACCTCCCCTGTATAAACACCTGAAGAACCCAACTTTTACTCAGGTTACTGAGCACTAGAAATCAGGATAGAGCAAAATCAAATGTGCCTCG
This sequence comes from Eulithis testata, assembly GCA_947507515.1. Classification (NCBI taxonomy): domain Eukaryota; kingdom Metazoa; phylum Arthropoda; class Insecta; order Lepidoptera; family Geometridae; genus Eulithis; species Eulithis testata. Next base: position 8,571,247 of record OX382196.1, on the reverse strand, counting down.
ATCACGAACAAATAACAGTGAATATAGGTAAGTATTACTGCATCGGCACTTCGGCACCATGTAATATTTATGATAAATCAACGAATAAGCCATATCTCAGCTCTGAGATTTAGCGCCATTGAAAAAAACAAACCAATGATAATTTATTACTTTACAGACACTAGAACGCCCTACTTAGATACGATTTATGGCTGGATGGTAGTAACATAACAGTAGATTTTCTTTTTCGATTAGAAATCAATGAGCATTGAGTAGAATGTAGAGTAGGTACCTACCTACTATAGGGTCGTTGCGGCGGTTGCGGGATTAGGCACGCAATATCGACGCAAACAACCGATGGCTTCCATTCATCATTATTATAAATGTGCCACACTCGCTTATTTACGGAAATCGATATTTTTTTTCGGTGTCGATTTTGAATGCACAGTTTCGACACGTCAGTAAACGTGACGGCTTTGTGGAGATTGACCCCTGCATTGTGCATTGCCGAGCATCATTGACTCCCCGCCATGCCATCACACCACCGAACTATTAGTTCCGCATCTATACTACATTTTCTAATTATTGATTACAACGGGTCATGGTTATCGGTGATCGGTAAAACAGACAGCCCTAATTAATCATTTCCTCAGGTCGTGGTATGATTAGTGTAATTTTCGATAACAAAAGCATCTGAAATGTTACGTGCGACTAATTTTTCATCTGTCTCCGTTTTCCTGTACAATTACTCAATCTGACATGGAAGTAACGTAGATGGAACTAACGTAGCGCCGGCAATATTACCTAACCAACCTAGGTACAGTCATATTAAAGTCACATGTTAGTTATCTTTCAAGTAAAAATTTTACATGAAGAAATAAGGATGCTGAAGGAAGCTCTGATCAAATGCTACTTAGGCTGCCCTCAGCCTGCGTGTCAAAAATATCTAATCAGCCGAATACTCATACGCCACTCAAACCCCACTCAATTTAAGTCCCGCTTAAATGATTGCCATCTCTTACAAATAAGTAATGTCAAACAGAGGCAGAGCAATTTTAAGTGGTGCTCAAATTTGAATGACGTTTGAGTATTCGAGCCTAAGTAGCATAATAATTAACATTTTGACTGTGACATTCAAGTTGTGACACTTTCAAACCTTATTGGTGCTGCTTGGCAACAGTAACATCTTGGCAACTCACCAAGATTACTTTGTGTGAAAACGCATTGCCGATGTCACCTTTGAAGCCTCTGCTGGCGACTGTACCTACGTAATAGTAGCTGCAATATTGATAAACGTCCGTGGGCAATCAGAGGCGGGCAATTTGCGCGCGATTGTCCGTGGTGAGATGCGAGCACGCAAATTGGACCGACCTATGCACGTACAAAACGGAGCTGTTTAGACGTTGTAATGTAGTTAGGCTACCGAGAATTCTGAGCAGAATGTTCAACATTCCTGAGTTTATAATGAAAATGTGTCTATTTGCGCCAAGTACCTTTCAGCTATGTAAGTAGGTGTATTTACATACATGTTCTAAGTAAATAATCACCTGGATTTTTGTTTCAAACACTCTATCGTTGGTTTTAAAAGCATTTCATTTGCGTTGGATTCTATCAAACCAACCCGATGATATTAAGTTTGGTAGGTTTCCTGTTTCCATTCCAATTTCTATTTTATATTTGAATCTTTGGAAAATAATATTCACTATAGAAGTTCATCATATTTAGAACATACAGTAAAGTACAACACTAAATGGTACAATGGGGCATTAGGTACCTATACATACATAGAATAAGTATCTAAGTACCTACCCATATCTGCTTACACGCTCCGTAAAATTGATTGTTGAGATCGGAACAACATCGAAATCGTGAGTTCTATGAAAACACTAGTTACAGTTGCTTTCTATTACAGTTCCAATACTATTTTGCATTATATTTGACTATCGAGTAAATCGTAAGGCACAGTCTCACACGGGGTCTCACATAAATATCTAATGAGAAATACGATTGCGCAAGAAAATAATATCGATATCAATTCGATATTCCAAAGCTCGCAATCACGAAAACAAATTTGCGTTCATTTCCTCTACCTCAAAACGTACTCAGACCCGATACTAGTGAAATCCGGAGAAGGGGGAACAAACTTTTTACAAACCTCAATATTCTGACTACTTTCCTATTCGACTGGAATACCTACTCTGGTAGACTATTAAAGATAGGCTAAGCTGGTCTTAGAAACTATTTTCTTGACAAAAGCAAGATTTAGTACTCTTGACAAAGACGAAATGAAGATTTTAAAATTTTAATCAACCCCTACAAGCTATATCAACCATACTGTTATTGACGTTCGAACAAAAAATATTAGTTTTGACTACATAGGTACCAATGAATTATATTTTACAAATTCACGAATTAACCTAGGTAGAAATTAAATGAAATACCTATGTTTATTTTGCTACTTTATTAAAAGCAATTCATATCCCTACTTAATTTTAAAACAGTCCCATTGATTTGGTTTTGTTTTGGCGTGTTTGAATTTGAACCAAAAATTAGCACATTTAGCCCCCTGAATACGCGCCTGGACCTAAAAGGATTCCGTAGCAATAACTTTTATGAGGCGGTAGATCGTAATGGAAACCATTTCTCATCAATTTTCTAAATAAAGGCACACAGAAGCCAGCGGATAAAACAAAGCGCGAGCGCTCACGACATAGATTGGGCTGAATTATCGCTTTACCGCAAAACACAATCTCCCTCGCTGTTTGTGCCTTCACACGTGTATCTATAATATTCTATAGAATGAATGTAGAATTATATTAAATACCTAAAGCGCTAGTATCGGCCCAAAGACTGCGAGCACTCTCACCACCAATCACGTTAGATGCACACACAAAACTATAAGATAAAATCAATTGGTAGGTTCAATTATAACTATGTTATTGGGATAAGATCCTAAGTGCGCGACTCGGCAGCAAAATTTAAAATCTACAGAGAAAATACAACACAGATTTTTTTATTCACCTTGCCCGTATTCGATACATGCTAAAAGCCCGTTTCCGGACTCAGATTAGTTGAGTAGTTACATATTCAGACACAAATCGGGACTCAAGTCACGTTCTTATCCCAAAAACTCTACTACTCTACTACTCTACTAGTCCAAACGTTGCTTAAATGTCGACTGTTGACTCAAATCATACATTAATCCAGACTTAAGTAATTACGTCCCTATAAGGACCGAAAATTGTCACTCAAATTTAAACACCGCTTAAAATTGCTCTGCCTCTGTTTGACATTACTCATTTGTAAGAGATGGCAATAAATTAAACATGAACTTAATATAACTATAGCGTTTGAGTATAGGCCGTAAGACTAAGAAAAGCGGGTTGCTTTGCATTGTAAGTCAAAAAGTTACAGAGGCTGTATCGCGCGGATCGAGGCAAACCGTCTTATGCACTCAACCCGAGCTAAGATAACGCGTGTGAATTATGTTAAATCCGAACAGTTTTTCTCGCTGCTATCAATTTACTGCTCCGCTAAGTACAACGTTTGATTCTGATTAAACTTAACCGATTAGCTTTGTACTTTGTTTTCTTTTGCAACGTAGATAATGCACCTCACGATGTTTCACCGCCGACGTATCTTCAGAGCCCCGAGTCTGTTCATTTGTTTTGACTTTCGACTCGAGTAGGTATAGAACACGCAAACGCATTCGCACAATTCCCAAATCTCCCGGTAGAGGCGCTTATCCGGTTTTCATAAAAAATTTCTAGCTTTGCGAATGCGTTTGCGTGTGCTATACTCGATTCGAAAGTCAAAACAAATGCACAGACTCGGGGCTCAGTACATATCTGTTCCATTCTTTAACAAACGCTATGCAAGTATTAGGTACGTATACCTAATTTAATAGGTATGATAGATCTACTATAATAGCACAGAAGGCAAATCTCTCTTTTCTTGGAGTTATGACTAATTTTGTGTCATTACCAAAATACTTATTTACAAGTGGATTACAATAATTTGTCAATCAAAATGTCGCATTACCAACAAGCAAGGTGAAAGTGTGACGATAATTTAGTTACAAATGACAAATTACCGTCATCTTCAGGCCAAAAATACCAAGACTACTGTAACGTTGTAACGACTATTTAAACCACAGCGGGGCGTCTGGTGTGTTTTGAGAACTAAGTCAGTAACTTACCTAAGTATAACAAACTTTACACAAGTACTCAAAACACTTTTATGTCATTTTCAGTGTTAAATTATTGTACAGAATTCTGTAGACAATCGATGTCGTCGTGGTGTCGATTCTCTTATTATATACGTTCAACAAAAGAATCGTAGGTATACTAATGTTCAACATTTTCAATAAGTATTCTTAATTCATAATAGACTATCGATGATAATCCCCATATTCCCCATGCATAAGTTCTTTTGACGCGAAATAACCAAAAACTATTATTTCTATTTCATTCCCCGTATCGTGTCCGTCACGTTACTAAGATAATACTTTGCGAAGCCCAAATCAAATGTTGAACAATCGCGAGTAATTCGTATGTCGTAAGTCATTACCGCAGCCGTTTGCGTGTCCAAAGACATTAAACGTAGCTAAACATAACAAAATACTAAATAGCGTACGCAATTTTATTGTTTTTTACGTAGGTAGGTTAATGAGGTGTCAAAGTGGTGTCTATAGCCTAGCCTAGACATTATTCGAGGGTACACTACGCACTACGCAGCTTAGGTACGTAGTTAGTGAGAGTTCAGTAAGATCGAATACATTTATTTTAAAAGAAAAGGTTCAACATTCAATATTCAAATTGTAAAATGTTTCTAAAATTACAATTATTGAATTGGATTCTAGACAGAGAATGACTTAAAAGTGTACCTGCGATTCCTATGCCATTTTGATTAGTTTTCTAGCAATTCCATAATGTTAACTTGGCTATAGAACGGTAGGGCCACTGCATTCAAACAGCATCTATACATATAGATTGGTTTTATAATAATACTAGCTGATACTCTCGACTTCATACGCGTGCGAAACTTTCCACCAAAATATCTGTCAGAGAGGTCAAGCAGTATCTCAGAATCCACGTCTTTGATTTCAATAAAATTTAGCCTAAGTTTCAATCCGGAAAAAGGGCTTCCGAATGGTATAAGTATATAAGTTCATTGAAATTGGTCCAGTAGTTTAGGCGTGATCCGCGAACAAACAAACAGACAAACTCGATTTTAGAAATCAGAATCGTTTTTAGTAGAACTGCATATTTAGTTTTCCCATGTCTTTAATTTTAGTTTTTGTCTTTTTTACAGTTCATCGAGTGAGCGAAGTGAACGAGATCTTAGTCTTAGAACTTGGGCAAAAATGCTTTGTATGTTTGTATGTTTGTTCTTCGAGATCTTTTGAACCGCTTATCCGATCTTCACAAAATTTGGTAGGTATACGGATAGTACGCTTAAGTTTTACTGGTTTCTTAAATGAAGTAAATCGGTCAAGGGGTCGTGAAGTTAAGAGGGTCCAAAGGGAGTAAAATAAAAAAAAAGTTATACAAAAATATCAAGTAGGGTGTCATATAATAAGGTTTTGTTTAGACATTCCAAAACCGTTTTTATTTTGATTCTAGGTCTAATAGTTTTTGAGTTGTTGTAAAAATTATAAAATTGGAAACCCAGTATAACGTGAGCTACCATTTCTTGGAGTTTCAATTATTTCGTAGTTCAAGTAAGACTGGTATTTAGCTAGACGGCTATTTCGATGCGATTTGCAAGTTTATTGCAACCATTGGTCAATAAAAATTGTTTGGGTTTTATTAACCTCCGACCATCACGAGATCTCAGTTCGGGGCGAACTACTAGTAATATAACTATAGTATAGATAGATTAAATAACAAGGAATAAAAAGGTTAATTACAAACAAGGCATTACATAAAACTATGATAAACCAACTGTTTAAACCTAATGGAATATAATAATTGGAGCTGGTTGATTACGCCTGAGAACCGTGTGTGTGACAATAGCGCGTTCAATTATAACAATAGATTACGTGTGTAGCTACTTTTGAAAGTTTACTTACGTGTTCAACTCTATTAGCAATTAGGTTATGAATGTTGGTTCTTCTAAATAGTGTCGGCAAATATTTTAGGTTTGTAGCACTTTTTTTTTTCATTGACATGGAGTAATAAGCAGAACGGTAAATGCGGCATTAAGTTTAACTACTACCCTCTTTATAAAAATTTAGGTACTTAATTGGTAGGTACCTAGGTACTAATTATATCTATGTTTCATTAATACAACTTTTCTGATGAATATCAGTTATTTTTATTACGTTCTAAAAGTTTTTGTTCCGATGTTGCCGTATATATAGCAATTTTTGTAAAATTTTTGTTTGAAAGCGGTTATCATAGTGTCACGCTAAGAGCTGATAGATTTGAAGTCGCAAAGTGCTTGAAACTCTTTAATTCTGATTGAGTCTCGATTGAGATTTGAGTTTAGCATCAGTAGCCTTAAGTACAGTTACCTATTCGTTGTATTTGTTGATCAACAAAGGTTCCGTAGACAATTTGACCGCCTACTGTCACAGTAGCGTCCCTAACGCGACACCTGCGCCTGCGCTGATGGCCTCGAATGGCCCTCTCTGTCTTACGTGAATACCGTGACCAATAGAGTTACAGCCTCAGGTCCTTATTCATAATAACGGCTATTTTATCTAGGACTTATAGAAATAACCTTTATTGTCCACTTTAATCAAGTTTTATGTCAGCGAAATGAGATGGTAATGAATATTTTAGACTTTTTCTTAGACTCGTATGTTGATAAGACACCAGCGTGACTCAGCATATATTTTTTATTAATCTTTAAAAAGTTACTTACGAATATTTTTTCTCGATTTCTTCAGAATCAAGAATCGAGCCAAAGAAAAGGACTGTTCCGAGCGTATTTTTATGATAAATTAATAATTGTCTCTAATTTAATTTATTTGTTATGAATAAGGCGATATTTACACGTGAAGATGCAAGATGGAACATTATAATAATGCGAGGTAAGTAGTCCTTTACTGACACGTCCAGGAAAATAGGCACTGTGCATTACACAGTGTCTGTATGCCCTGATCTGTCCTACAGAAACACTATCAAAGTCAATGATGCGACCTTACTTACTTCTTTTTATTCTTATTACATCACACCTATTTTAATATTCCGCTTTACATTTTCCTCCTTATTATCAACTTATATGTAATTGCAGTGAAACTTGACATTCGTAATCCGATGTAGGTACCCAAAGTTAGCTAACTAACGACTCTAAAGTTGCAAAGCCCTACTCATCATCTAGGTTGGTACTTCCTGTCACCGTTTCATATCCAATTTCCAAACATGGCGAGTACCTATGACCACTCAAATCGAATTAAAAGGCCATTACACATAAGGCTTCCATGTACGGTGAGGCATAAAAAAATAATACACCAACTTCCTTTAAAATAATCTCTTCGGCGCGACCGCAGTGCAATCATCGAATATTCCATATCTAAGTACAACTTTATAGTATTATCAGAGGCGTATAATGAGCTAAGGTACGGTAAAGGTTTGTACATAATGGACTACAAAACTTATTGCTATTTTGTGCCACTTAGGTAGTGTTACACCTTTAGTGAAACTACCTACTAGAGCATCGTTTTAGGCAAAGTTTCCATAGTTTATGTGCATTTCTAGAAAAATTCAATTGATGTTGCTGACTGTATCTCTAGAACTTTTTGATTTTTTCTGTTGTGTTTTAGAACTTTCGTTTTTTTTTAAATTAGCATTTGGGCAATGTTACGCAAATAAAGCTGAGCGTCATCAAAAATAGTTATCAGCACTACAGTTGAAACTAGTGGATAAGTGTGGATAATCCTTTATTCCCACTGTGCCTCGCCTTTAGATACGAGAGATTTGATTGCTCGTTTTGTGTCCATCAGTATCGGAGAAGGGCGTCATCCATCATCCGGGACGACTAATTACCTGCTACCTCGCTTCGGCTCTCTTATCCTTTTAATTCGTCCTCTGAACGCGTATAGATGTCCTATACACGTCATACCTACTCGTATGTCTATAGACGTCAGTTTGGCGTACATAATTGCCTGGGAGATACGCGCCCCGATTGCAGAATTAAAACTGAGAACAAAAAGTCAGTGCATTAGTTGATGTTAAGAGGATGTTAATGTATTTTGTGTATGATTGATGTTTTATTGTAAATTATCGCATCGATTTATTAAGTTTCGTTCATATAGGACTTTAGTTATAGCATACCATATTTAGTCTGCGGTTATAGGTTCTTTATTGAGAAGCATTATGGATTTAACAAAAAAATTCTCTAGATAAAATTCTTCTCAAAAAAAATATTCATAGATAAAATTTTGTGCACTTACACAGTAGGTATTATTTACAGCACTATATTTTATGCCACAATTTTACGTAGGTAAGTACCTATATCAATTGTATCATAGAAGACTATAAACAATAATCTAAGCAAATAGAGAAGTATAGAACATTACAAAAAATATGCTATAATTCAACAGTAAGGTATACAAAAATCGTGCGCCAGCAATCGCGAGTAATCCACTCGATCATAGGCCACGGCTAGTCTCAAACTGCTCGCAAATAAGAATACTTTTCAAACGATAACCCAAATGTGGCATGCTGTGGCATTGTACACTAGTGTACACAGGGTAAAAAAGACAAAAAACTATCGTAACGGATCATTGGGGTAGTTTTCTAGAAGTTTTATTTACAATCGCTATATTCATTGCCTCGTGTATTTATGGGCTTTTCCATATAGCTTTATGTTTATTAACTATACCATGCCAAAGGTTACAATCTGGATAAACTTATTAATCCCAGTCTAATAACCCAACGCAGCAAAACTGTTTCATAAATAATGTACATTGTACATTCCATTTAGAAATTAATTTACCTTGGTTTACTTTTTTAACGACGACGCCGACGTTTCGAGAATTCGTTATTAGAATTATTAGTACGTAGACATGCGGCATGACAAAGTCGTATATAAGAGCCCTAAAGGACAGAGCTCTCCATCAAAAGGGGTAGTCGATTAAGTGTCGGAGTGAGTTTTATTTGCGAGGGTTAAGGGAAGGGGGTGGCGCCGCATTAATCATTAACAGCCTTCCTAATGACACCACCGAAATGGGCCTCTTATAGAGTAGGATCATGTCGATAGTTTCACGAGGGTTTTCAATTAGAATAGAATTGTAGAAAAAAGTAATCAAGTCTTATAATCTTACGATGATTTTAATAAGAAAAGAAAATATATAGAAAGGGAGCCGGCCTGTGTCGAAATTAAAGTTAAAGTTATCTCTACATCTCTAAACAGAAAGCTTCCGAAATGGCTGGTATGCGGTAGCCTGAAAACCTATTTAAAACAAATATTCGTAAATGAAAATAAGTTAAGTTCAAAAATAATCATAAAATTGGAAAAAATACTCAACTTTTATATAGTTTTATACTTACACGAATAGACATCTTTGAAAGATTTAAAATATTCAGAAGAAAAAATATTTACTTACATAATAAGAAAACACGTTTCCTCCTTCTTTGAAGTCAGCCAAGAGAGGCTTTACCATAAGAATACCAGACGCGTATTATATGCGCGTATCGATAGTCTACGCTCACATCCCTCCGCTCAATATTAGATGTTGCTATTAACTCCGCAAAACGTAATTAATCGAATAAGTTTATGATTGATATAACCAGTTTGTGGGGCGCTTTAATTCACTTTCCCAATTCCGCCATTTATAAAGTGACATCGGTTACATCCTTGGGAAATTGATTGGCGTAGCTGTAACGGATTTTGTTATACTTATTCAATTTATTACGCGCTTTGTCATCGATAGAATTAATCTAAGTATCTATCCAATAATAATATTATATTGTATCTCATGAACCTATCAAATTACCAATCGCTAAAATAATAATAAATATAATAAAATAAATATTCACGGACATTTAACACTACGCCTTCTAGATAGAATACATATATCCATTTTTTTTTGTAAATACATACTTATAATACATAGTAACACCCAGACACAGAACAAACATCTATGTTTGTCACATAGATGATGATGAAATGATGAATCTCTTGTATCTAAATGAAATCAATTCTGATCGTATGGTACACCTAATCGTGTCGCATAAATATCAGGTTTAATATTCGGGAACCAGTTATGAATTTTCAGTTCAAAACCACGACAATGCAATTACGGAAGACACAATCCTCCCAATTTGATTACTTTTAAAACATTTCTATTTCACCGTACCAATATGGTACAGATAAAAAGTAGGTATTAAAAAACAGTTATACATCAAAATATATAAACAGATCAGTCACATGTTCGTTTAACACTTGATGATCGAGCACCCTTGACGCGCTGGCGTGAAAAAGCCGGTGTAAAAACTGGGAGTTATCCCCCACCGTGGTGGGGGGACGCAATTTGTAATATTTCACGAGCCAGTAGACGCTTATTAACTAGGCGGGCAAAAAATCGACGATGCAGGGATGCTAAACATTTTAGCGTAACTCTACAAGCGAACGAAGAGCGTCTACGCTCATCATCGATTCGTTTTCGTGTCGCCGCAGATCGTCGACACTCCTTAGTCAAATTAGTTTTTTCCGGATTCAATGATTCGATTTTTTGGCCTGGCAGTCATATTCTTTAAGCTGTGTGTGAGTTCTTCTAAAATTATCCGACGTACGATCGCCTAAACTAGAGGCATCTTGCTTTTCATAAAGTTTGGATGACTTTCGTGATCAATAACAATCGTTTAGAAAATGATAAAAAATAAAAAAATGTTTTTCATGCCTGACAAATGTAAAAAGTTGTAGGTACCTATCTAGTCAAAGCGGACAGAGTATTGTAGGGCGGTAAAATACAGAGTCGTAATGTACTATTCGTATGGCAACAGTAACTCAGCACCTAATATTATTAGCTGCAAACAAAAATCGAAATTATGTAACACTGGTATAGATAAAGTTTTCAGAGATTTTCGTCTAGTCGTAATGAAATAATTCTTATAAAATATGGCCATTTCCTTGGAGTCCATCCCTGTTCCCATAACTTTCCAGAGTGGCTATTAATCGCATCCCGTGGGCGAAGGGAGACACTTAGCCTGCTTTTGCTGTATTAGAAGCGTTTTTGCAACCGATCAAAATAGCTATACGGCTATACTAACTATAGAGCTGTGTAACTATGTAATGCAGTCGAAATCGTCACGCTTATTCTGCCTATGACGTCATTTTTTTTTTTTTCATACAATATAGGCAACCGTTTGACCACAATCTCACCTGATGTTAAGCAATGATGTGGTCGACGATGTAGCACGGTTACCTATTGGATAATTGTTGTGTTGTGTTGCGTTGGATTGGGTTTTTTAGGTGTAATCTTACATAAAAGACCATTGGGTGTAATAATAAAGTGTTGGGGGAGGGGGAGACTTCTTTGCCCAGAAATGGGACGCAACAGATTGGCTTAAATAACATCTGGTATTATTTAAAAATCTTACAAGACAATCTTACCTAAGAAATGTGTGTTTTGTAAAGAAAATCGAAGCCTTCAATAATTTTGTTATAAGGTTAGTTATGTAAACTTTGCATCGTTTCGATAAGCCTGAACAAATAGGGAGCCAGCCTTAGGGAATTATGGTGATTTACTGCCCAAGCACTGATCCGGGTTCAAGCATACATTTTTGTATCAAAATCTCCACTCAAACCTATGATTGAGTTACCTGTCTGAAGTGCAGTTTTGATGTACGAGTAGAGTCGAGTTGAATTCACAATGATTGCTTAGTTTTATTATTTAATTTATTTTAAATGAGCTACGGTTTGCAGATACCTAGAACAACAATTTCATGTGTATTTTGTAAATACCTGTATTAGTAGTAATTTACTTTGTGGACAAATGTGTATTTTAAAAGACAAAAACTTTCTAACGTAAACACATTCATTTAATGAAGTCTACAAAACGAAGAGAAGCTATAATGGGATTTAACAACAGAACTAGTAAGATCTGCTATAAAAATATTATACCTACCGCAGTCCGACTTGTATATTGTCCTGCTGTTAGTACGTGGGCCAACTAGCTTCAGGTAGGCATTTATAAAAAGGGAAAACAGTCACGCCCGCTAAGTGATAGGTAAACGCCGTTTAACCTATACGTATGTACATTAGCCTAGCTTTACTTCGTCAAAGTTCCATATTCTCGAGACTGAATGTGATTTAGCCTTATTTTGGACAGCATAAGGTGCATTTTTCCTATGAAATTGTGAAGGGTGACTATTTCATGTTGAAGTGCGTAGGGCGGGCCGCCCAAACGTTTAGCGACCGTTTAAGTAAAGCCTGCGGTAGGACACACCCACAAGGGTGATGCATCTAAAGAGATCGGATTGGTATAAAGTCAGTCAGTAAAATCAAAAGGATCATTTAGAATCGTCTTATATACTATGTGAAGCGTAGATTTGGTCAGTGAGCTGAGTTTGTATATGCCCGAATAAAAGTATGAACCTAAGTTGCATATGAACCTTTTTAACCGACTTCAAAAAAGGAGAAGGTTCTCAATTCAGTTGCATATTTTTTTTAATGCATTTTTGTGGTCTTTAAAATCACACCACGCATTCAAGTTCGCATTTCGCATTACAGGAAAGAGGCTATCACACTCGCGCTGATACCAATTTAAAATGTCATTTATTTGTTTGAATGTAGCTCGTTTCACCACCTTCGTACCTTGCCCTGCCATTGCCAAAGAACGTCTTGATAGTTACAGCACAGAACTCTTAGTGAAATATCCCACGTGGTTCTAAGTTGGGTATTTAAAAAACCTCTTTGCGTTTCATTTGACGAGTTGGTTAGTGGAATTAGCCACTTAACCCTGTAATTATGGAATAAATCCAGTAAAATTTCAATCGGATGGCGTATTCGCGGCAAATTCGTGTGAAACAGTGAAAAATATAAAGAACGATGCACATTATTGCACATGAATGTCCTAATTTGGGGACCAACTAACTACCTCCATGTTTGTTTTTCTGATCGTATTCTCGTCGTATTTTAAATTACACCAGGTTTAGTAATAAAAAATGTATTAAAACGTATTAATTAAACTATCAACAAACGTTGATGGTTGAAAGTAGATGGTAAAAGTTGTAGTTCAGAGCTTCGTAAAGTACCAAGACCGCACAACCGCGGTACACTGGGGCGGTGTAGCGAGTAACGAAGTCGTGTTTGATATGTTAATTCACATAATTCCTACCTTTTCACTGCTTTTACAAGTTGTTGCAATGCACTCTACCCGTATCTGTATATTTATAAATGTTTATAAGTATTAGAATAACATTGCAATTTAACATTGCCAAATAAATTGTCATAGGTGGTAGGTATGGACGGTACGGTATATATACATACCTTATTAAAGTTTTTTTTATACATACTACTAAATGATGGAACCAGCCGATGGCCCACTTGATGTTAAGTGGTAACTATTGCCCATAACGAGATAAATTAATAGCTACAAAATTTAAATTGTTTACACACCCAAAAGAGAGATATTTTTGAAGACTCTTCAATGTTAGTGAACTGCCAGTAGACAAGCAAATAAGCTAGCGTTATAGCCTAAATAATATGAACTTTAGTTTCATTTATTTTAAATACGTCCCAACCATCCTTTAATAAAATCAATCGCTCTTTATACTTAAAAATGAAATTTTTGATTGTTTCTAATCACTAGTGGGTCCTATCAAGTTCTACCTCATCCAGAGGTTCAATGATAAAGTAATTAGAATCAATTAGCGACACTTCTCTCGTGACACAATAATTTAATTTTAATAATTTAAAAGTGACAACATTAAACCCACGCTCTCTTCGTCGTTTCCACGTTTTGAATACGAAATTAGCACGCGGAAAGGCGGCCATGTTGCTTTTAGCACCCTTTAATGGAAAATATTCAGGAATAAAACGAACCGTCCTGATTAATGTGTAAATGAAGTGAATTGATATTTTAGAAAGTGTTTCAGTTGCTTTAAAGGAGTGAAGAGAGCTTAAATATTTAATAGGCCAACTTTAACATCTACTTGTAGACAAGACACCTCAGAGGTATACGATTTCAAGTGACTTACAACCTACTAATAAGTTCTTTATGTAAGTACACTAGGTACCTACTAAATTGCATGCCAATAGTGCTATTATTTGACGAAGTGTGTACAATAATCTACTCTACATAACATACATTATATAGATGCGGTACATGTTACGTTGTTGGAAAATATTATTTTAGTATTTAGGTATTTTTCTAACAGAATTCCAATGATCTACTTAGCCTCAATTTCCTCGTTAGTAGACCTACTTAAATACTAAAAAGAAAACGAAGAAAACCAACTTACATAAACAATTTTCCTTAAGTAGTATTCCTCGGAAAGTATGTCTTCTTCAAAGCAAAGCAAACGTGTTACAAATCCTCAATTAGAAAGGTACACAGCTCAGTTTAGGCCGGTGTTTAAATTCGTTAGGCGGGCGATGTGTTCGTTCGTGAGAGCTAAGATGAGTGGGCAGAACTGACACAGAAAACTTTCAAAGGAACACAAATTAACCTCTAAGGACTACGATGAACATACGGAAAAAGTCAAACGCACAATCAAATGCTTCAAAGAACATTCTCATGCACGCGGTACATGAACGAGATCGAAATCTAAAAGTTCACAAATTTTATTGCTTTTATATTTTATAAGCTTTAACTGGTAGAGCACGACCATATTAACCGTTAGAGAGCTGCGAAGGGTGTAATTAGTCAAAAGCACATTAGAGAGCTTAGATTATTTTTCTTAATTTAGTAGGTATCTGTTTGTGGCACCAAAATCTGGCACTGTATGGTTTCAGGCCCTGAACTTCACTAGAATTTTTTTGGCATTACATTATTATACCCGTTTATTGTGTCAGTAAGTATCTACACTTTTACGCGTGCTTGCAAGCTGTCCCTTCTGTTAGTGCGTACGTGCAACTCTTTGATCCTGGCATCAATTGCGTATGTGAGCTGCGTGGCCCGCTAAGTGGATCTCCATTTTAACTCCTGAAACAAGCCGGTGGCTTTCAGTCGGATCTCGGCATTTGCATGATTGGCATTACGCTGATTACCCTCTCCCTTCTCCCCTTTCCCCCCTATTCCTCACTTGTACTTCTGCAGACGTAAACGTATGCAAATTGATCTTTTACTGTTTTTTTGAGAAAATGGCTGCCATTTGCCTATCGTACTTTGTGCTAACGATTTCAAAAGTGTTGTTTTCTAAGTGGTTCTTGATGACTAATACCTAGTATCTGTCTTCAGGGTCAGACTTCTTATGTGTCGGTTGGTATTAGGTATTATACTGAGTATGACGGATGATTCTTACTGTTTAGATTTGTTCAGAGAATATTTATTTTATTGTTGAAATGATTATGAGGAAAAATACATAAAGAATACGAGACACTGAAGGAAGTGTTCCCACCTACTTTCTTAGCTAAGCGTCCCATTTCTTCGACTAAAAGCTCCACCCCCTCCACCCTTCCAAAGTGCTTCAGAAGTATCGTTTATGTACTCAAAGCATATGCAAATGGATGTTTTAAAATTTTAGGGAGCGAACGCCACTTTGCTCCCAGCAGCACTTGCGAATATCAAAATGTAAATTTACCCTTTTATGTTCACAAATCTTGTAAATGAAAGCATTCGTTTTATTGACTTTGCGTTGGTTAAAATTGGAGCCATTCCGGAATATAATATTAGAATCGTCTTTGGTTTTGTTAGCACTTTCCTTAATTTCCAACGTTCGACGTTTCTAGTTGATATTTATATTACTTAAAATCGTACGCCTTTGTAAGTGTATGTTTTTTTGTACCTTTGCTAACGTTTTGGGCACCACATATGTTGTAGACTAGTTTCCATCCAACGTGCCTAAACTGTTACGCAATAAAGTGTTAAGTAACACTGATTATGTTCTGTCAATCTCGTTAGCGTGTAATAGAGAAGTAGGAATAGGAAGGCGTGTTCCGATTCACTGCGCACGCGATGTTGCTCTCAGCGGGTCGGGTTACCGAATGCCTGTGCTGTGCCAACTATCCATCCAAACGGTGCTGATGAGAAAATTATTTACTATCTGATATGATATGATACTTTTTCAGACTAAATAAGTACTAACGAGAGTTGTGCGTCAATATCTATGCACGAGTTTTCAATCTTCAAATCGTCACATTATCATTGTCGGGGTCACCAGTATGGTCGGTAATGGTTGGATGAATGTGAGTGATAAGTGAAACTACCCCTACAAAAAGGATGTAACTCTCAGAGTGAAGGTATAAATGGTTTTTGGTGTATAAATAGTCAAAAGCTGTAGGTAGAGATGGTCGACTTAGGTAGATGAAGACGATGTTATTTTGCTGTGGTACGAGTATACAACGCAATACTGAAGTTCTCTCATTTTATACTCTACGTAAGTGCCTACCTAATGCTGCCTTATGCTTAATACTTGAGATTATGAAATACATTATGCAACCTTGATTATTGTAAGTTAATTCTGCAATTAATCTTTGAGACGTCAAGTGACATTGAAACCAACCAATCTCTAATCGTTCGCCCAAAACGAAGATATCAAATGTCCCATGAGGTGTTGGTATACATTGTCACATTTTTTCGTTCGTTTACACTTTGTCATTGGCCAGTGATGCGAGAAACGCACGATACGCTCTGTGATAATTTTTTACCCACAGAGAAGTACTAGAATAGTGTAATGTGTAGTGTTTTTAGTTACTTAGAAAGCTGTAGGTCCTTCTACTGAACATACTTTTTAAAACGAGTCCAGGTCAAACATGCCAATACAATTACTTAGTCGGTTGTAAAAACTTAGTCTTACCGGTAGGTATACCTCGTTCGGTCTACCTATAATAAATGAAACTAATTGACTGAATATTGTTCTAATAAGTTCAGTAGGTACCTACTACCCGTATTATAACTGGATGAAGCAACAAAGTTAATGAGTTTGAGCGTGGCTTCCACAATATTATATATATCATGTTTAATGAAGATAAACATCTGTCCATATCGACACAAGTACTTCTCTTGCTACCTTTTGCCGACCGCAAGAAGATATTTGCTCCTACACAGAATCCATCAGTTTTCACTCAGTAAGTAGGTACAGTCACTTAGCAACTTTAGTGGCTCTGTTTTCGGTGTCACTCACTCGACTGACGTCGACCAAATGTCGAATTTTTTTTACACAAATGATGATTACGATATTAATCTGTTACATCAAATCTGGTAGAAACCGGTGCCTAAGCATATAAAGTATATCTATTGAGGTTAAGAACAACCGTGATTAAAATTAAAACTAAGTCGGAGGACTCAAAAGTGTCTCAAACAATACCAGCACCTACTGAACCCTTTAAAGTGTGAACGCAGAAGCCAAAAGTGTATTTTGCGAAACGATTTCACCGTGGTTGTAACCCGAGCAGCGTATCTCGGAGCTTGCGGTCGCACGACGATACAAAACACTGCGAAATTGCGCGCGCGCACAACCCATGACACACACACGTTTACACGAAACGACGTGGACATTATTATTCTGTATCGCTTACAAACGCTTAAGAAAACATCGTGTTTTTGTCTCAAAGCCAACGACATTTTATACAAAGATCAATGCTCGAAGCTTTTGAATTTCATTCTTGTCCAGTAACATGATGCATAGCTGAAAAAGCTCTAGGTAAGTATACCTATGTTTTCTCTTCCGTTTCATGGTCCAAATGTCGTATCAGAGAAAATATTCCTGCTCGGCATTTTGTTTTTCATTTGTTTTTTGTCTCTGTGATTTCGGTAGCATCTCAATAGAGGTCCAGCGGAACGTTTTGTTAGTTAATTTTGAACCGTGGTCCAGCGAAACCGTGGTCCTACGGGATGAAGCCATCTCTATAAAGCCTGAATAGGCACGTCTCTACTTTTTTACAGCTGTCCATTGCTCATTCACTGGGTTTTACTTGTTTGTTTGCATTACATCCGTCAGTGTTCGTTCACAATCACATACCTCAGACCCACTTTAAGTATTGATAAGTATTGATGTGTGCGAGCTGGTAGCCACATGAAGTCTCGTCTTACGCGTCACCGATACATTAACCAATAGTTTAACTTGATCATATCGGTTTACGACTGACCACTTTGATGTAGCTTCACTGTTCTTAATATTACGTATTTTATTCACTTCTGAAGTTTTAAAATATTTAACGATGCAAATAAAATAATACTTATACATATTAAAACTACAGCATTTATTAGCAAGAATCAACATATATTAGAACAATAGTAGGTACCAACAATAGAATAAAGAATAACTAAACATAGAAGGCAACAACAGACAACATTCCTCTTCGTGGCGGCTTTGTATAACACAGAATCTGCCAACCAGTTCAACACTACTCAATATTAAACAGTTGAGCTAAGTATCGAACCCCACGCTAAGTCTGAAGAATTTGACCAACATACAGGCAACAGTCAACGAGTATTTAGTCAAGATTACGTCCGTTTACCAAGCGGGCCGCGGTGACCGCAACGCACACTGGTGCACCTATACCTCTAGTTATGCATATCAATACCTTGTACGTAAACCTAGCCTTATTTATACTCTGTGCTTGTTCATCTGGGCAGCAGCGGTCAATGTAGGGTGTGTTTGCTACAACTAATAGGTAGGTACTTCTGTCTTTTGACATAAACTTTGATCGACTCTACTTCTGCAGACTTCTACTTCAATAATGGGACATTTAATGAAAATTCGAGAATTTAATAATATTGAACGCTCTGCAATACCATGTCTTACGTCCATTCCTCGTGGTGTCCCATAGCTGGACGTAGGCTATTTTCCTCACGCTGCGCTGTGACGCCCTATAGTTATGGGAACTCTATTTTTCACAACCTTCTAATTATTTGTTTATAATGTGTAAACATGTATATTGGGTGTCCTATTTTAATTTAAAAAAAAACAGTCTGGAGCTAATTACCAATCCTTTTGTTGCAAGTCCATTTTATTCCGGAAACATAGGCTTATAAATAAATAAGTAATAAAAAATATAATAATACTATCAAGGTGAGCAAAAACGTTAAGCACTTATCGAAGAGTTATGACGATGTGAACTCCCAAGGCCTCTAATGTCGTTAGCGTGAGCGTCAAAGAACAAAAGTAATCCACTTGTCTGCTAACTGCAATCATAATATTATGCGTTTTTCATCGCTTGGCTTCTCCTTTACCGCAGAATAAGCAGTAGGTAGATAGTTGCATGCGTTTAGCATTCGTCGGTGAGAGCTGTTCATTTACTTATAAATCGTAACAAGCATAGAGCCTACATGCGTGCTATGTTAGAGACAGTCGAAGCAATAATAGGGTACCACTGTCAAAACAACCCGAACACGGAAAAAAACACTTCTTGCAAGTTTAATTAGTCAAGTACAGGTACCTACTTTAGGTATTCTGTGCTATGCCCGTGATGGTGGCGTATCGCTGACGTCACGGCTTTTAAAAAAGGTGTTTTCCCTTTATTCGTAAAAAAGTATGCAACAATTAAAAGTAGTCATCATTTCGTTCGCTTGTCTCTATACTTTGCAGAACCCAGTATAGTTTTTAATCGAAGCTCTATGGCAACAAGCTAGGTCCCGCTCGCAAGCCATTAATAGGTTGTTTTTGCCATCTACACTATGATTATTTCTAGTAAAACGGTTATTTCTTGCCATTATTCAGTGTTTTACAAAGTGACTGCTCCGACATTATCTAGTTTTTCGCGACGCGGAATGGCTTTCCACGTCATTAGATATCGCATATTGACTTACGATGTATTTTATTATTCATTGTTTAGTGGTTGGTTATGATGCGTTTTATCCGTTAAATGTGTCTTTTTGTGTGCGTTAATGGATGCTTTCTAGGCAAATGCTGTAAGTCACAGATGTTATGTAGACGCCTATGGTGGTTAGATCTCCTTTCTTATTCTCACCATCAATTTACTTACTGTAGTCCCGTAAGAACCCGTAAATTTTTGTAAATAACTTCGTGTATCGTGATGTTTTTACTTTGACCTAATCGGCATTTTACTCGATCTTAAACAATGAGCAGTGCTAAACTAAACTTGACCCAGAACATTTCATATATATATATATTTAATATTTTACAGTGTACTAATAGTAGTACATTGAAAAAACATTGCCCAAATTATGGTTGCGTATCTAATCTAGCATTCTAGATCTACCCGAATAACGAAGTGCGTGCATACAACACAAATATAACAAAAAATATTGCGTATGATCGGTGTAAAGCGTTACAATTATAACAGATAACGTTTCTCAGCGCAATTATATTAAATGGAATGAATGCTGGTCGTTTCCCGCTTTAGAACAATAACGATAATCGGCGGCGGATCTCAAGCAATGACACTGCGTTTATGGTGCGGTGCCCATCAACAAGCTCGCAAAAAAATACTGCTGCCACATTACTACCACTCACTAACAAAATAGGGGTTATTATTTTTGTTTATTCATAAGTTATTTATATTTTTTTGATTAGGATTTTAAACAATTTTAATTTCGTTTACTTAAAAGCTTGTACCTAATTTAGTTTTTTTTCTCAAATTTTAAAATAAACTGGTATAGTCAGTAGATTCTACCACAAAAAGCTTTAGGCCCAGTTTTACCAAAGTCTTGCTAACAGAGTGTTACGTAATCGGGCGTAAAAATGTCAATCGGCTAAATTAAAACGACGTTCAACGCTGTTTAAATAAAACGCAAGCAGATGTATTTTTGTGTTTAGCTGGTTTATATGGTGGCCGTCAGATCAGCGATTACATTAACAGTTTGTTAATTAACAAGCTGTTAGTTTAACTAACAGAGCACGGTGAAACCGGCCCTTACTCTTTTATTTGAAAAATAACAAGATACAAGATACGTTTATTTTCAAACAAAGAATGCTTAGCACTATATACTAAGCACCACTTGTTTAAACAACAGTATTACAATAACAGAAAAAAATTAGGAGCATAACACTTCAATTTTATCGAGTCCCACCAATTTAAAATGCTAAAGTTTTTGCTAAGTTTATAAAATTACTAGGTAATTTTTTACTTGGTGCGAAACAGCAAACGGAAGCTAGTAACCCTAAATTATTATATTAATAAAAACCGTGTCCATAATTTAGCCGAAATGACAGACAACAGAAACTTTTAGACGAGTTCTCACGCGCGGTAACTGTTAACTTAACCTAAGCGTTGCTCATAATAACTTGAAAATTAAAAGATATTGTTTTTTATAAAACGTGTGGGAATGTTTTCATAAATAAATGGGATAAACGGAACAGTCGCTTCCGAAAGTGACGACACATTGATAAGGCTGTATTTACATTGAACGCAAAATATTCAAACCAGAAAAAAACAGGCATTATATCACGAGATCACGACATTCCACTATGACATTACTATGAACGGTATTCCGATAATGTAGCACTAAAAATGTGCCTAGACGAGAACACACTCAGTTTTCCATTACTGCTTGATCATTAGTTTGAAGGGCTAGGACAGTAGTGCATAACAAGCGCACGGTAGACATTTTTCTGAATTGTACATTACCTATTTACCTATAGTATTTATGTAGGTAAGAGTTAGGATACTCGCAGGTACTGTAGCTAACATTAACGTAGATGCAGCTTTAGCAAAATAATGAGATTACACTCATTTCTTCGACGAGTTCACAAGCCGATTATGACATTTGTTTACAAATTATGCCTAAGTAGGTATAACAACGTTACCTAACTACCAGCACTACCTTTTGTCAATAGATGTTTAGACCTCGATTTAAAGTAGTTTGTAATTTGTGTTTTCCTTCAGTTTTGGAAAAAACAGATCTTATCAATATCATATACCTAAGCAACAGCACAAAGTTCACTAGGTATATTCCACAATAATGAATTATCGATCTGTGCCCAAAATTGTCAATCGCGAAAGTCATACGACTAGTGGCTTCCTGTGTTGGACTAATAATTCCAATTGGTTCTATCAGTGTGGGAAGAGACCCAAAAATTTGTTTCTGGTAGGAAACTTGTAGGTATTTTTAACTATTCATAAAATAATAACGTAACTAGCTAACCCGGCAGCTGGTCAGTCCCAGAAAGACTTTTTTGTCGCAAAAAATACATCCCACCCGATAGCCAAACAAAAATTGGTTCCAAATTATTCGATGTGCATCCTGAGCTCATCGAAATTAGTTTCGTGCGAGTTTCATACGCCCTCTACGGCGTCATATGCCCTTGATTACGGCTGCGTTTGTGGTGCCAAGCGGAGCGGTAGCGGGAGCGGGATCTACTCTCCCACAGTCCACAGTCAGGAGTTCAGGACCCAGTCATTAGGAAGTGAGACTCAAGCCATAAAAGCATTGACTCTACGCCTAGAGTCAATTTTAAATTACAGTATTATTATTTCAGATCTTAATCCCCCGTTAACTATACTTTATATGTACATGTATCTACATTTGCGTCACGTCACTGATTACAGAACAGCTTGCCGAGCACAACTTTGAGCCAGTTTTAAGCTAGATTCTATCTACTAGAATAGAACTCATAAAAGTTTGTGGGAAGCTATTCCGCGTCCGTTCTAGCACCGCGACCGCCGCCGCCTCGTAGCCTTTAATGAGTTGTTCAACGGCAAAAAAATATGTTCTTCACAATAAGCGCATGACTCGTAGCTTTGATCAATTATTAATAAAAAGCAGGCCGCTCATTGAAAGGGCGATTAGCTCAATATTTATATGGAATATTCGGTATCAACGGCGCTTTGTGCTTATAATTCGGTGGGTAGTGACGAGGCGCGTTTGATTCGCCGCCCAACGCATAGAGCAACTGCTTGAGAGGGTACCATCGCACATTTATATGTC
The DNA here is from genome assembly GCA_947507515.1 of Eulithis testata. Taxonomy (NCBI): domain Eukaryota; kingdom Metazoa; phylum Arthropoda; class Insecta; order Lepidoptera; family Geometridae; genus Eulithis; species Eulithis testata. The sequence goes on along the minus strand of OX382196.1, from coordinate 8,548,320 downwards.
AAAAATAAACCGTTTTAAAGTTACTTTAGCGTGTTTGAAAATCAACATGGAAGTATTCTATGTCAATGTCAGATGAAGGGTTGTCATATTTTCGTTTTGTTTTATGTTGAATGCTCGCGTATTTTTAGCGAAACTTTAGCCCACCGCTTTTATTTTTCTAGAATGTTTCCCTTCACATTTAGTAATCAAACTACAGAAAATATCAGCTATGTACTCGAAACTTTTTAATTTGCAGATAGGTATCTTTTTCCAACATTTTTAATTGTAATTCGTGCGATTTGTCACGAAAGCGGTACGATACATATTTTAATTGAAATAATATTTCTTCTACGAAGCATTCTTAGCATGGGTAATCAGTGTCTACTCTATTCATCTGAGAGGTATCCGGGTGGCCGATGTAGCCTCATTGTACTACTGAATTGACTCGGCTGTTTGTAAAGAACTCTCCGCCGTGGTAGCTACTACCCGTTTATTTAATTTGATATTCCACATCAATCAAGAAGTGAGGAACAAAGGTTTGTAAAATTACAGTAAGTTCTGTAAATCGTTTGTCTTGGAATTTAGAAGAATCCACTTGGATAAGAAAACTTTTTTAGATAAGTTCGTATGAGTTAGTAATCAATTGTCTTAGCACTGTCTTATTCCACTTTGACAGCGCAGTTATGAGAAAAAATGGCCAATCGAAATAGAATTACCTAATCAAATGCTCAGGCGCACTCAATCGAAAAAAAAAGGAGAAAATGAGAAAATTTTTTTTTGAGCACACGCTTTGCAAACATCGCAAAAAGGCAGTAGAAAAGTTTGAATCCTGAACAATATCCTATTATCAGCAGAATACAGATAATTCATTACAGATTCACACAGCGGCTGAATGGTTGCCAGAACAATTTTTCAGCAGAGCTGATGCTAATGAAAAGGCATTTTCACGAGGATTGGCGCCGGCCGCCATGTAAATGTGCCGGTTAATGACGCGCGAAGCCGCACCACACAACTATATCGTACAATGTGCCCAAACCTCACAATCACAATGTTTGTTTACCGTTTATTGGAAAAAGTTGGCAGAAGTCTCGAACTTTTTAGATATTATTATCGTATATCTAGTTTGGTCATAGGACAAGTAGGAATGCCGTGACCGTGCAGGTATATTGTACGAAAAAGTGTACGTAGGTACATGACCAACCATAACTTTTCTCGATGCACTGTGAGCAGAACCAATTGCCATTCAACGGCAGAAGAGAACAAGGGTGTAAAATGAGCCACAAAGTGTTCTTTCAAATAAAAATAGTCAACTGAAAAAAGTTAGACGATTGAGTCGTCCAAAGCTTCGATAATGAAACCCCCGTACATGTGAATACAGAAGAGAACGCGGCATGAAAGCGCCCCACAATACTCTTTTAATTTGTCATTATGCAGCAATAAAAACACGGTAAATGAGTACACAAAAAACTCGTTCAGACTGATAAAAACCGCGAGTTAGGGCAAAATTCGCAAATCATCCCGCCATAATGACGGCCGCTTGAAAAAAATTTAAATATCAAAAGGCCGGACGGGCTCGGTAATGGTTTAAAATCATTTTTCATTCGAGTCACTCGTGAGTCAGAAATATGAAAACGGTAGCCGCCCGCTTCCATTAGCTTCGGCCGCTGCGCGATTAGAATTTTGGATGAACTCCATCTTTCATTTAAGCTCACCTCTCGGGCAGGGCGGACTAAAACTGATCAATTACTGGCTTTTAATGAAACTACGGAATTATATTACTTAATTATTAGTTTATTTACAGTTATTCTGTACAATATAGATTAAAACAAAGTCTTCTACCACGTGTCGTAAATAACCTACGCAAATTTATACAAAAATATATTTCATGAAAATTTTTGGGTAAAAAATCGCAGATTTTATATTTATATCAACGGTGGAAGTAAATCGATATTAAATAAGAATGTAGTCAATTACCTAAGCTATTGATTTTCCTCACACGTGCTTCTTTTTCTTCTTGCTGTAAGGTTCTAGCGGGGGAAGGCCGCTGTCGAACTCACTGGCGGTGTGCATGGAGCTTTGTTTGTTCACCACGCGACTGTTGAAGCCAATCTTTACCTTGGGGAAGCTGTAACAGGTATCAAGTTTTATTCATTGTAACAAAACATTGCAAGTTACGTAAAAACGTGTAATTATCAAGGCAGTAATCGGCGGTGCTTTTAGCTGCCTCGAAAATTTTCCACAAAATTAAACACATTTAAAAAGAAGTATAGCACGCTTTAATATTGTTCATTTTAAGCTTTTGTGGCGTACATCGTTTAAAAAGATACTTATTTTCCATCGTATTTAGATACCTCCGAATTGAGAATCCCCAACGTTTGAAAATTCTCAATTCGGTTGTATTTTTTTAAAGTCGTTGTTACCTCATAACTCCGTTACTTATGAAGCTATTTTTAAAATACTTTTTTTATCTGAAACAGTCTTATAAAATTTTCAACAAATCGGTTCAGTAGTTTAGCAGAACTGGAAAAAACACTTCATTCACGCACACGACATTGCGTATTTTGCTTTTCTGTGACTTTTCAATGGTGTTTACTATCAATAGAACAATTCTAATGAACTAAAACCACCACCATCATAATCTGATGATGAACCTGTATCAATTTGAAGTCTGTTTTTATCCAGTTTTTAAACTCATAAATTATTAAAAGTCCAGTGAAATTACCCAGGTCGTTTCTTCTCTTCTTCCTCGTGTACAGTAAGTCTGTTCGTCGGTCGTTCCTTCTTCATGTTAGGGTCAGATTTAGACCGCCTGGCTAAGGTGCCCGGAGTATCCCGTAGTGCAAACGCCTTAGCTGCGTGACCCAAGTGAATGTTGCGTGAATCTAGCCATTCTCGGACTTCGCGTGGATAACCCGCGTAGAAACGCACCCATGACGTGTATGCTGGTTGGAAAATAGTACATTTTTATTGACCGTAATGTCGTATATTTTGCAAGACGACTTTGCCGTGACTCCTTCTTGTTTCGTAAATACGCCAACAAGGACGACCAAACAATTGACAATCAAAAGCCAGAATTATGAATAACTGAGGTGAACTATAGTTGACATTAATCGTAAGAAGCCGGAGAACACACAAAATCGGTCTTCTTTCAAATCTATTGGACATCCTCCTTCTTTTACATAATGCGAACTGCCAAAGAGTGGAACTCTCTGCCATCATCAGTGTTAGAGCTTCAGCTAGGTATCCTATCCCATCCTTTACCGACACCCTCACATTCAAATTTGGCGCCACGGCCCACGACGAATTAGCGGAAACGGACAACGAAGAAAAAAAAATAATGAAGAAAAAGCAAGATGTCTGCGTAAACCTCGAAGAAAGACGTGTGTGATCCGTTAAAATCAAATTAAAACTGTTGAGAAAGCTTTCTAAGAACTAAAATCCAAATCAAATTCAATAAGTATATCCGTGGGTCCGTAAAAACATTGAAAACGCAAAATACAAGTGTCAAAACGAAGAAAACCCCCATCTACATGTGAGTACCTACCTATTACCTTTCATTGTCCCGCCTGCTGAGCTTATCGAAGAAAAGCGTAGTTTAGTTATAAACATAGATTCGAACCGGATTCTTACAACTTTATCGTAAAGTTGGCCGGTATTTTCCATTTTATAGGGATTTTTCGTAATTTTTTACTATAACCCGACCAAATCTGGTTGGTCGTTGGCACACTTACACCTATTCGGATTCATACTACTTCTCAATTTGTCCGCATTATCCTAACCGCGTGGCTGCAATTCAAACTTGCAATTTTGCAGTTCACATTTACAGTATTTCACACAATTTCACCAACTTATCAAGTATTCATACATCTTACATCCCAATCTTACCTTTACCTACCTAAGTTTGTACATCATCTTAGCTTCATACTTACCGGTAGAATTTCATCTTCTAAAATCTTATACCTTACCTAATATATTTTATTTAAAATGGAACAGAACAAATTAAAGGTCCTTATATCTCAACGCGAATATGTTTATCGAGCGATACAAATTCTTTATGATCTTTCGACGGAAATGTTTCAAGATCGTTCAAAGATACCTACTTTCAAGTCTAGGTTTTCTCGAATTCAAGCTATTCGCGAGGAGTATGTTCAAGTCAACGAAAATATTCAATCTTTGCAATTATCTATAAACCCTGATCAAGCGATAGACCAAAGTTCAATTAGCTCATTTGACGACCTGTACTACGCGGTTATCGCGGCGTCAGACGCATTAAGTGCAACCAGCGCTGACAAAGCAATACCAGTTTCCGAAAGCGGGACCGCCATTGCGCTTGCCACGAAAACCGTAAATGCTCGTTTACCTAAACTTGAGTTACCTAAGTTCGATAGCCAAACTGAGAACTGGCAAACGTTTTATGATACGTTTACGACATTGATTCATGAAAATACTTCGATCTCTCAAGTAGAAAAGTTTCACTATCTCGTGTCGTGTCTAACAGGGCCCGCCGCATCTCTTGTTAAGGGGGTACCTATTACCACGGCTAATTATGAAGTCGTTTTCGATGCCCTGGTCGAGAGATATCAAAATAAACGTATCTTAGCCATAACATATCTCGATAAAATCTTGCATTATCCTACTGTCAAATCAGCTAGTTTCCAGGAATTGCAAACGTTGACCAATGTATTTCACGAATCCGTTCACGCTCTTAAAGCCTTGAATATACAAAATCTCGGTGATTTTATTTTGTTTCATTTAGTCTCAAGAATACTTGACGCGGACACACGCAAGCGCTTTGAATCTCAAAACATTTCACAAGTACCTTCTTTTAGTGAATTGTTGAAGTTTCTTCAAGACTACGTTAAAGTTTTAGAAACTACCAGGCTATCTTCAGCAAACATTCCAACGCCCACCTCTCGAGGCACCATTGACGGGAAAACCTCAGCGGCACGTAATCGCCCGATCAGCAGCGGATCAAAACGCTCAACTTATCTTAACAAAACAACCCCGTCAACATCTTTTGTTAACTGTTCGTGTTGTGGTGAAGCGCATTCGACTTATCGATGCCCAACCTTTCAATCTTTAGATTCTAAATCTAGACTCGCATTAGTCGATAACAAAAAATTATGTATGAACTGCCTACGTACCAATCATGTCATAGATAAATGTATCTCAAAAATCTCGTGTTTAATCTGTGGATTACGTCATCATACGCTTTTGCATATCGAAACTCCTCAAGGTAGTAGCAGTAGCGCAACTCAGGCTAGCACTAGCGCGCATGTCGGCGACAGTCGCGGCGTCGTGCTACTTGGTACATGTAAGCTACGCGTATGCAATACAGTCACCGGTGCACAACATGTAGTGCGCGCCCTTGTCGACAGCGGTGCACAGGATTGTTTTATAACAACTGCTTGCGCCCGGACACTGGGTTTGAAGCTCCAACGCTGCAATTTTATCGTAGGTGGCTTAGGACAAAACACAGTGTTTCAAGTCAGGGGCGAGACTCGGTGCGTTCTACGCCCTCTCGAGAAAGATGATCCTCATTTTAACATCCGACCTATCGTGTTAGATAACATCACCGCTCAAATGCCTAGCGCGCCGCTATCGTCAGTCGTTCGAGACCATTGTAGGCACATAACCTTAGCCGATCGCGACTTCGACATACCTGCAAATATAGACATTCTTATCGGAGCGGAATACTTTCACGATATATATGACGGTCAACGTATCAAACTAGGGCCCGGTTTACCTACCGCCTTACATAGCGTCTTCGGATGGATTCTTACGGGTGCAATCGAGTCCGACGTCGGTATACCTCCTGCCAATACCTCCTCGTTACTAGCTGCGTCCCGCACACTCGACGAGCAGGTAAAACGTTTTTGGGAAGTCGAGGAACCACCGCACGCCCCCATTCCGGTACCTGAAGACGAAATATGCGAACGTATGTACACTGATCTTACCTACCGGGAACCTGACGGTCGCTACGTCGTACCTATCCTCGTCAAGGATCGAGATCGCGCACTAGGGGACTCATATCCTAGCGCTTTGTCGCGGTTACTCAATATCGAAAAGAAACTTAGCCGGCATAGCCAACTTAAATCTGACTACATTGACTTTATGCGAGAATACGAAAACTTAAATCACATGGAACTTACCCCGACTTCACCTACGAACAAATCTTATCTTATCCCGCATCATTGCGTCATTCGACCACAAAGCACAACAACTAAGTTGCGCGTAGTATTTGACGCAAGTTGTAAGACCACTAACGGTCTATCTCTAAATGACCTTGTGTTTACTGGACCTAAGCTTCAAACGGATATAATCGATATCATAACTGGCTTCCGATTACATGTAGTCGTCTTCACATGTGACATTTCGAAAATGTTCAGGAATTTCCTAATACTACCTGCAGATCGCTGCTTCCAGCACATTCTGTGGCGAGAGTCTGCTAGTCACCCTCTTAAAGAGTATGAACTTCGTACTATCACCTATGGTGTGAGTAGTTCGCCGTATCTTAGCATTCGCACACTCCATCAGCTAGCTACAGACCACGGTGCTGAGTACCCTCGCGCGGCAGAAGCCTTACGTCACGAAACCTTCGTCGATGACGTAACTACCGGAGCGCCATCTGTTGAGGAAGCCCTCGAGCTGAAAACCCAACTTATTCAACTTCTCAGTTGCGCTCAGTTGGAACTCCGTAAATGGAGCAGTAACTCGGAGTTATTTCTCGATACCCTGCCAGTAGACCATTGTCAAACCCCCAAAATCTTTTCAGAAGAATCTGATAAATCTACACTTAAAATCTTAGGAGTCCAATGGGACCCAGCGGGTGACATCTTCACATACTCATTTTCTGAGGTTCAAGATATTGAGTATACGAAACGTTCTATCTTATCCCACGTTGCTCGTATCTTCGATCCGTTAGGGTGGCTTACCCCGTTCATCCTAAAAGCTAAATTGCTCCTTCAAGATTTGTGGCGTCAAACCATTTCCTGGGACGAACCTATCCCCAGCGATATATCTCGAGACTGGCGAGAATTTATCTCTGATCTTAAAAACTTAAAACTAATCAAAATTCCTCGCCAAGTTGTACCTTCAGCAGCCCACGAAATTCAGCTTATCGGATTTTGTGACGGCTCAACAAAAGCATACGGATGTTGTGTCTATCTTCGCGTTGTCACTAACAAAACGGTTCAAGTCTCTCTTTTGATCGCTAAGTCCAAGGTAGCACCTCTCAAAGTTCTTACAGTAAACCGCTTAGAACTTTGCGGCGCTGTTCTACTCGCTAAAGTAGCCACGCGCATCTACTCCTTGCTTAGCACGAAGGTGAACATTGCTCAATCGTATCTTTTTACCGATAGCTCGACTGTGCTGTCGTGGCTGAATACAGAACCGCACAAACTTAAAACCTTTGTAGCGCACCGTGTAGTGCAAGTAACAGAATCTACATCCTCGTTTGTGTGGCAGCATGTATCCACCCACGACAACCCGGCCGATCTTTGTAGTCGTGGCCTATCTTGCGCTCAACTCGCTGCTTGTGAATGTTGGTGGTCCGGTCCATCGTGGTTATCCACAGACCTGTCCAACTGGCAAGTCCACGCGATTGACGTTAAGGATAGCGTTCCCGAGCTGAAGTCGTCACACTCGTGTCTCGTCGAGACACAAGGAGCTGATGCACTTCATGGCTTAATCGAACGTACATCGAGCTTCACTCGACTACAAAGAATAACAGCTTGGTTATACCGTTTTATCCATAACGCTAAACTCGAACTGTCAAAGCGCAACTTAACCGGTTATTTATCTTCAGCCGAGCTTGACAGTTCACTGCAAATCTTAGTAAAACATGTTCAGAAAAAGGATTTCTATGACGTCTTATCTCAACTAAACTCAAAAAAACCCATTCCTAAACATCTTCAACGGCTATCTATCTTTCTCGACTCAGATGAAGTCATGCGAGTGGGGGGACGTTTGAAACAGTCCGACTTACCTTATAGTGTCAAACATCCGTATCTTTTATCGAAACAATCCCGACTGAGTGAGCTCCTTATCGACCACTACCATGTATCTTACCTCCATAGCGGGCCGCGGCTCCTACATTCATTGATTCAGCGCCGATTCTGGATCCTTGGTATTAGAAATCTCATTCGATCTCGACTATCGAGATGCGTAACTTGCTGCAAGGCAAGGCCCACTCCTTTTCAACCTGTCATGGGTGATCTCCCTCCTTCCAGGCTGACTCCAGGATACTGTTTTCAATCGATCGGAATCGATTTCGGAGGTCCCTTTATGGTAAAGGAAAGCCGGCGTCGCAACGCCCGAACTTATAAATCCTATCTGTGTCTTATAGTGTGTCACACTGTAAAGGCCGTTCACCTTGAACTTGTCACCGAGCTGACCACAGAAGCTTTCATCGCATCCTTAGATCGTTTTGTGGCTAGGAGAGGCCTTTGCCAATCTATAACCACTGACGGCGGTACTAACTTTGTAGGTGCGAAGCGATACCTATCGGAAGTATCGGACATGTTAGACCGAGAAAATCTTACCATCCGCGACCAGCTTACCTCTCGTGGTATCACTTGGAAATTGAACCCGCCTTCCGGAGCCCACTTCGGTGGAATCTTTGAAAGCGGTATCAAATCTACTAAGTACCATCTAAAGCGAATCGTCGGATCTCAAGTTCTAACATTCGAAGAACTTTATACCGTACTTACGAAGGTAGAAGCAATGTTAAACTCCAGGCCTTTGGTTGCGCTTTCGTCTGATCCTCATGAAGTTGACGCTCTTACAGCTGGTCAGTTTCTTATCGGCCGTCCGTTAGTATCCTTACCTGAGCCAACAATCAATGATGACCTATCTCTCCGCTCACGCTGGCGATTATTACAACGATTATCTCAAAGCTTTTGGCGAACTTGGTCTAGGGACTATTTACATACCTTGCAACAGAGAAACAAATGGCTTAAGACTGAAAATAGTCAACCTAAATTGAACGATCTCGTTACAATTATCGAACCTAATTTGCCTGCAAATACTTGGAGAATTGGTCGCGTAGTCAAATTACATGCAGGACTTGACAATCATATTCGTGTAGTTACTGTTAAAACTAACAAAGGCGAACTAATCCGCCCCGCGAATAAGGTTTGTCTTATCCCGACATATCCGGACATATCCAATGATGTTCAATCTTAGTCCCGCTAAAACACATCCATATTCTTATGTATTTATTTAGTATGCTAAACTTTAATCCTTTAGTCGTACCTAGTATTAAACTTTTTTTAACTTAGCTAATAATATTATCTCATACCTAACCTACCCGTATTCATACCTTCGTACATGCACCACACAGCTATACTTGCTTACCTTTAGCATTCACTCACGCATAAATTATACCTAATCTCTTATCGCACTTAGGATAACGACCTTCTTTAACAAGACAAGTATGAATCCGCATAGCTGGGCGCGTATAACTCAGGATCTCGGACCTTAGATTTATCTTATGAAATCCTCGGTTGATTTCAAGTGGGGGGATATGTTAGAGCTTCAGCTAGGTATCCTATCCCATCCTTTACCGACACCCTCACATTCAAATTTGGCGCCACGGCCCACGACGAATTAGCGGAAACGGACAACGAAGAAAAAAAAATAATGAAGAAAAAGCAAGATGTCTGCGTAAACCTCGAAGAAAGACGTGTGTGATCCGTTAAAATCAAATTAAAACTGTTGAGAAAGCTTTCTAAGAACTAAAATCCAAATCAAATTCAATAAGTATATCCGTGGGTCCGTAAAAACATTGAAAACGCAAAATACAAGTGTCAAAACGAAGAAAACCCCCATCTACATGTGAGTACCTACCTATTACCTTTCATTGTCCCGCCTGCTGAGCTTATCGAAGAAAAGCGTAGTTTAGTTATAAACAATCAGTATTTCCTGAACGATATAACCTAGGAATTTTCAAGAAAAGAGTGAGTAGGTGGATTGTAGCTAAGCGTGCTCCACCTCAGGTTGCAGCTACACTTACCATCAGGTGTGCTAGCAGTCAAACGCTTAACTATAAAAAAAATCTAAAATAATAATATTCTTGAAAAATACAATTCGTCCTGCTAGCTTTAATGTCACCTAATTTGCAGAATTACCTATGCTTGCTCAGTCGCCCACCCCTGCCTGCTCTGGTGACACCTAATATCTATAAAAATCTTTGTTGCATTAACAGTTGCTCACCCCTGCTGGCTCTAGCAAGCCATTCCTTAGAGCTCTGCGCTGTATGTTCTAACTTGGCTTGCACGGCGATGGCGGCGCGTTGTATGGTCGCCGCTGCCGGTGCTACTGTACGTAATGCCTCCAGTGCTTGCGACTCGTCGGATTGACGAAGTCTACGAGAAAACAACACAAACCCTGTCATTATGTTGTCAGATTTATCTTGGATTTATCAAAAAACCGCGTCTCTAACTCGTGTTTTGGAATTAACTAGGTTTTTTCATATTACGTAACATATTTAGCATCTTCACCGAGGTCTAACTACCTATAGACTTTCGCTAAACCGACCCCACCCCAGGTTTAACTCGGGTCTAAATTCACATGGGGCATTCATTTGTCATGAAAATTCATTTAGTGACTGTTTTTTCTCTATTATTTTATATTATTTACTACGTACTGTTTTTTCGAAAATATATTCGACATTTACATTGATAAAATCATTGACCGTAGGTACCTACCTACCCCTTGTTTTGGCTTGTTTTGCCGCAAAATTCTTTTTTGATTTCATTTACTGATCAGTTTTGAATAAATGAATGAATCATTTCACAAAAAAACGGGTTTTTCTAAAACTTCGTTGAAAGTCTTACATAATCACGTCTCAGTTTTAACTCGAGCCTAACTTAAGGCCGAGCCTACCTAGGCCGGGCAGATAAATCCGGAAAAATAATTAGACCGAAATAGTTTATCGAAAAATGTATATTACAGTTTTAGATTATACAAGGTGTAACAAAATTACCCTAAAAGCCCAAAGGGGCCGTAATCGACCACCTGAGTGCTTGGACATGTACAAAGGGTCAATAAATCGTAATTGAAATTTCCATACAAAAGTACAACTTTTATTATTTTAGAAATTTGCGAAAACCCGAAGTGTTTGTTTACTATTTGCGTAAACCCGTACCCGGGAGCTAGTGATGTATAGCTAGTATTATAAACTTACCTAATTCTTTTCTGTTCCAGATGCCTCACGTACTGCGCCTCGCTCGGCAGAAGGAACAATACAGCCGCGCCAACATGCGCCGCGCGCCCTGTACGACCCACCCTGTTATAACAACTATTATACAAATCGGAACTGCATACGCAACAATACGAACTTACTGCTAAGATATTTTGTAAATACGAAAGACATATTTTAATAATAATAAAAAAAAATGAGATACAGTCTTCAACTTTCTATTAATAATAAATGATAAGCAAATTTATTGTCTGTAGATCTAATGGCCTTAAAATTATGGTACAGTTTCTGTAGTCTAACATTCTATAAGGCTGTACATACAAACATTAGACACATAGGAAAAAAATAACATACTCCTTTAAAATCACCCGTTTCTTACAACTTAAAGTGTTGTGTCTGGGTGTTTCTATGTATTATAAGTATGTATTTACAAAAAAAAAATGTATGTATGTATTCTATCAGCCATCTAGTTCCCATCGTACAAGCTTTGCTTAGTTTGGGACTAGAAGGCGTTGTGTTAAGTGTCCGTGAATATTTATTTATTTATTTATTTATTTATTTATTTTACAAGAGGTAAAACTCAAACTAGAATCATGTAAATGGAAAAATGGTAGGAAATCCCTTAACTTACAGTGGGAAATAGTAAAAATATAAGCAGTTATGTTCTGCGGAAACGTGACACGACCTTCCAAACTATCAACAGTTCTCACCTGTGGACGTAGTCAGTTGCTGATGCTGGCACGCAGTACTGTAGTACTAAATCCACACGGGGCAGGTCCAAGCCACGGGCCGCCACGTCCTAGTAAATAACTTTAGCTATTAGAACAACGTAACTAGTACAGTGAATATAGACGGTGTAACATAAATACCCTATAAGTATTTTACAGGTCATGGCGAACTGTGTTCGTTCTACAACTTTTGAGATTTCGAAATTTTCATTCATGAAATGAGCTCGTAACTTTTACTAAAAATGTACCTACACACAGCTAGCGTATGCGTGCGACGCAGTAGAACGGTACCTAAGTGTGCATGCGTGTGTACGGGTTTACGCAAATAGTAAACAAACACAAATCGCAAATTTCTAAAATAATAAAAGTTGTACTTTTGTATGAAAATTTCAATAACGAGTTATTGACCCTTTGCACACGTCCAAGCACTCAGGTGGTCGGTCTGATTACGCCCTCTTCCGGCTTATAGGGTAATTATATTACACCTTGTATAAGTCAACCATTTAAATGAGTCCACTTCCTACGAAGTTTACAGAAGCAGGTTATTTTGTTTGACAAAACTAACAAATTTTGTTGGACAAGCAAATTAAATCTTGGTCAAAAACGGATAAGATGCCTTCGCAAGAATAAAAGTGGATGTGGGTCAAATAAGACCACTCGCGAATATTCAGGGGTAAACACTCATCAAAATAAAAGGCATAATTACATTAACCTTGAACACTTTTGCCTACTCAAACGCGATTTAAGGCGTATTTTTAAGGCAGACCACCCTCTTGCTCGCATTTTAACATTTTTGAAGATATAATATAACTAAATGTAATTATGTGAAATTGCAGACCTTCAGGGTCGAGAGAATAACAATGCAAAGGTTCAGTAAAAATATCACATTGATCCAAACAAGTTTTGTAACAAAAAAATTTGCTTTAATTTATCGCATTGGTATAAGTTTTTTGGTCGGACCTTTGCATTGTTATTCTCTCGACCCTGACGGTCTGCAATTTTACATAATTACATTTAATTATATTATATCTTCAAAAATGTTGAAATGTGCGAGAGCGAGAGGGTTGTCTGCCTTATACTACATACGCCTTAAAAAACAACATTAGGTACCTAGCGAAATTCACAAAGAACATCGAAAGAGTAGAAAATTGAACGAAATCTAGCAAAAACTATGAAAACGTTGCTATAGCAACACTACTGTGCTTGTAATCAAAAGTGGTTCCTACTACTGTGTGAGATGTGAGTTACAAAATAGATAAAAATAAAGATAATAGGTATTTAATCGAAGCAAGAGTTGCCGCCGCCGCCGGTGCCGACATGAATGCCTCGCTAATAGCTAAAGGCGTGAACTATACATACAAAGGTGACCGTCGAACATATCTACTAGGTAGGTTATCTAACCGTACAGTCAGTTACAGAAGTAAACTTTAATATTTTCTGAATTAAACTGAACCTCGTGGCTAGGCTTGCTTAGTCAATCTTCACCGATTTATCTAAGTTAAGCGACGTTCTGCACGGTCACTATTTGGATAGGAGACCGTTAGTGGCATTTACATCTGAGCGCTTCCGTGCTTCGGAGGCACGTTAAACTGTGGGTCCCGGCTCTAGTAGTCGTTAAGCCATGACGGAGACCTTATAAGGTGACCTTAAAACTCCGTCATAAGAGTTGGCCACTAACTCATACGCAACGTAACTTAGCTGAACCATTTGTAATGAATCTAAATATATTTAAGCTTTTTTTCAAACAATGCAGTAAAAAGATATTTCACACTGTCAAACATTATTCTGTCATTTTTGTCGAGATTCGAGACGGAAAAGTGTTTTTATAGAAGTTTACTTGTAGTTAGTCTTAGATAATTTCAATGCCAGACTTCGTAATTATAACAACACATCCCTTATTTTGCAGCAGTTACAAATCTGTTTATAAATTCATAGATGAATTACCTATGAATTTATAAACAGATTTTTTACTATTTCAAACAAACGACATAATTGGAGACAGGTACTGTCGTTCGATCGGTGAAATCGGTGGGGTGGAGTCAAAACTGAGAAATATAAAATCCACTTTTGTCGTTAGCTGTACGCCAAAGAATAAAGGTATGCCACTGTTAAAACGCAATCATTAGCCCACCGGTGGCATTGTTAGATTAATATTAGACGTTAATTAAAAATATCCAGTGCTTTATTAGATGTCCTCATTGTTACTATGAAAAGAAGTGATAGAATGAAATAAATTAGTAATTGACCTTTCCGTCCGTCTTGTATAAAAAGTAATTCCGTTTTGTATGTCGAGATAATTCGTAACACTGGAATAAATTGATCAACCGCATGTCAACATTTTCAAAGTCAGTGGAAGTGGGAGCTAAAACACTTTCGAAGTCAGTAGTTACTAGTGTCTTTTTACGATACAATGATGAAGACTTAAAACTAATTTCTAAGCAAATGTGTCCATATTATTTTTATTTTCTATCAAAAGTTTTTTGAAACATTGAAAATGAATTTTTTTTAGTAAGTTATAATCGAAGCAATCCCTGTGTCGTTAGATATCGTGAAGTTAGTCATTTCAATGCGCAATGGAGATTTTTTTCTAACAGCTAACTTCACAAATATTTACCTAGATCAGCATTTCGTAGGTATATCCGTAGTAGTACTTACAGTGCATATGAGCACGCCATTCTTAGCGGCACGGAACTGCTTAAAAACTTCTATCCTCTGCTCGTGTGGCATGGAGCCGTGTAGACTGAACATCTCCAAGTCCACCGGCACCAAGCCACCTTCTGTAGGGTCCTGGTAGTCCATCTCAAACTCCGAGCCAGAGTCTGAAGATGATTCTTTGTCCTAAAAAATAATGAGGGTTTAGAACAAGACTGCGAGATTTTGGAGATCTTCTATTCTATATTACCTCTAAAGTAAATTACTCAAATTGTTTATAGATGTATTGTTTTAGACCTTACTGAATATATATTTTGTTATCCTAATGAAAATGAAACCAAATGGAAATCACGGTTTTATCGCACGGTAAACATCCTAACCCGGTACCTAGGTACCAAGAGATTCGAGAGGATACTCTAGAAGTCTCCCAAATGTCTAAAGTCAAGATGGGTTTTATTATGGGCAATTAAGGTTTACGTATTTGTCTGTTGATTAACTGTTTTACTGAAACTAAAACATAATTATTTTCGTGTGTGTCTCTTCTAAGAATTATCCTTAGTCTAACAATAACCAAACGTACCAAATACTAAACACGAGTCTAAACTCTATGAATAACTTGGCAATATTCTATAAAGTTATATCTCACCTCGTCTGCTTTTCTCTTCTTTCCCTTCGTCTTACTCTTTTCATTCTTTTTCTTCATCTTCACGTCTTTTCTAGTCAACACTGTTTCTATTAGTTCCGAATGGTAATCCACCATTTCCAGTGTTGCCATAAACACAATCATTTTACCACCTTTCTTGTTCGACACACAGTGTTCGATAATGAGCGAGCAAAGTGTAACAAGTCTCAGTTTCATCGGTATGACTAGGAATGTCTGGGCTACGGTTGCTGGTAAAATAAGTTCATCTTCTACTATAGCTGACTTCACAGCCTCGACGAATATGTTGCCAGCTACTGACGATATTACTTCTGCGTTACTTTTAGCTGTTTCCGCGGTTTCTTTTTTAGTTTCAATCTCTTTTTGTACTTTGAAATATTCGTAATCAGAATCGCTATCACTATCTTCAGTGTTATTGGATATGTTTAATGGAGTGGCAGAGTTATTGACCTCGGTTTTATCGAAAAGATCGAGGTGATTTGAACCGCTGAATGCATTTAGACCTAAAATGAGCGTTTGCTTTACAACTTAACATGATATATACATACGTAATACAAATGGAGGCGTATTTTAAGTAGAATCCACCAAGGCGTTACATTTATTAGGTAACTTACCTCTTTTGCTTTCAACTTTAGTTTCTTTTGAAGGTTTTTCTTTTATTGCTGGTTCGTCTTTAGTTACCACTTCTTCCTTTGGTTCAAGGTCTTGATTCGTTTCAACATCTTCATCAACTTTTGAAGGATTTGGTGGTTTCAATGAATCTGCTACTAAAGCTTTACCTTCTGACGTATCTACAAACACAGGATCCACCATTGTGATTCCCGCTAGGTTTTCCACAGCCTAGGAAAATGATAACAATTTAAAACAAAAACACTTGCTCGAGTTTACAAATTTATTAGGCTGAGAGGATGGTATAGGTGCTGGGCAAGTTTACTCCATCTAAACATGGTCCCAGGCACTAGTGTCCCGTTATGTGTAGGCATAGGTTGCCTCCTGACGCGGTATAAATCATTTTCAATAGATGTAAAGGCCTATTTATTATTTTTTTTTTTATTACAAATTTATACCAAAAATAAATGTTTTTGTAAGAATTTATTGTACGTACTACATTTACATTAGATAGAAATTCGTTTAGATTTAGATAGGAACATTTTGAATTAGGTATAATCAAATTTGTCATTGTAGTTTGTATCGAAGACCAAATGGTAATAAAATATAGTGAGTGTTGGTACCTTGGTAAGTGTGGCAGAAAGTAAAATAGTTTGTCTATCTTTAGACAAAAATACTTCAGTCAGATGATGTTTCGCAACTTCTTCTGGAGTGGTTTCTTTAAGTTCAGATTCCTGTGTTTCTTCAACATCTATTTTCTTTATCATGTTCTGTTTGACAAGTGCCATTGGATCATAGGTGGCAGCTTTTTTGTGATCCTCAATAGATTTGACAATAGCTGCTACGTCTTTTTCGTAGCCCATGTCTAGCAGGCGGTCTGCTTCATCCAAAACTAAGCAGCTAAAATATATTTTCAATTAAATTTTCAAAGCTTTTGTAAACACAAATTGTTTTGCTTTTTAAGCGCCCTGTATATTTGCCGTAATTTTTTTGTAGTTAAATTTATGCCAAATTTTAATGATCTTTTAAATTAGAATACATAAAACGCTGGTATCGATTCTCTTGTTGCATTTGTCTAAACTAACCTAATGTGACAGCACTAAAAATGTTGCCATCCCTTTCTCATGAATAGAAACGACAAAGACGGTTATAATTTTAGAGCTGTCAAATTAGGTTAGTTTAGAAAAATGGAACAACAGAATCGATACCACATTTTATACATAATGCATTTAAAAACTTTACATTCTATTTTTCATAGACATTGTATAAAATGTAGTTGCTAATTTTGGAAAACCCATTTTTTTTTTGGTAAATATAACAATTTATTTGTTTATATAAATTTTAGTACAAGTAGTTACTGAAGTAGTTAACTTACCCAGTTTTAGCAAAATTCAAAGATTGTGTGTGTCTCAAGTGGTCATTTATACGTCCCGGTGTTCCAACCAGTATGTTCAATCCCTTTCTAAGTATAGCTTTTTCTGATTTTCTCTTTTGTCCTCCACTTAATAGCCCAGGAACAAGCCACATGAATGGCTAGAATTTAACAGGTATTTTGAATAAAATAGTTATGTAAGAACAATACAATTAAAAAACAGGTTCATTAACATAATAAATGTATAGAATCTGTAGCCTCCCAAACTAGATTAAACTGTGAGTAGGAGCCAGTGTTTTTTCCCTAAAATTGAAATGGTTCTAACATCGAATACAGGTTAGTGACAGTCAACATCATTAGTTTAACATGAACAAAATTTTGTTTTTTTTTAATTTTTTTTAAATAGTATTATGGTGCATTGGGTTAATTGCGAAAATGGGTATATTCCGAAAATCTATAAAATCTAGTAACATAATGCGATATTTTCCTGTTGGCAACATTGGTCTAGACGCCATCTTGATTGGCATCGCCGTGACAGTCCTATATATCCTCGTGCCAACAGGAAAATATCGCATTATGTTACTAGATTTTATGGATTTTCGGAATATACCCATTTTCGCAATTACCCCAATGCACCTTACTTACATACTATAAATTATGCAATAAAAACTTAGTCTTAAAACTAGTAGCTATACCAAATGTAAAATTTAATTGGCACCGAAAATGTAATTCCAGAAACGTGAATTACTTCTGATGTTGACTGTACAAGCTTTACTTAATTCATGTATTGTATTATATGATCTGTGATTCATGTCTATGTGAAATGTTCGCTAAGCAGTTAGCAATGGCAAAAACACAAACAGCGCGACGCCAATAAAAAAAAAAACCAGTTAGTAACCCACCTTTACAAGTTTCACAAACAGCTCATGTGTCTGAACAGCTAGTTCTCTGGTCGGGACAACCACAACAACTCTGATGCCATCATGTCGATTGATCTTCGGTCGTATCGCTTGCAGTCCTTCGATGATCGGCAAGGCATATGCAAGAGTCTTGCCTGATCCAGTTTGAGACCTACAACACACTAAATTAATAACCAATCTAATTTGTTATATACTTAATAGATACAGTGCACAATTAGACTGGCGAAACTCTCGAACTAGACTCTTGACGAACAATGTATGAAACGGGGGTCAAAATTTGAATCACGTTTCATACAAAACGAGATTTCCAGTGTGTAGTTTTGGTAGAATAGGAGTCCCACTTCTTCTTACGTAGGAACTACGTATTACATATTCTTTGTAAGTACTATTACTTATTGAGAGATAATAATAAACTGAAATTTAACCCCTTTATTCTTATTCAACTGTCATTTTAGTGTGTATTTAAAAAAATGCTCTATCAGTGTCTCTGTAGACAACGAAAAGAGATGACAACATATTTAGCAATCATTTTAGTTAGCTCAGCTTTAGGAGACCCATATGAATATACCTACCCTCTATAGTAGTTATAGAAAGTATCATTAACCTCTAGCTTCCAGACAGATTAAACAAGCTGCAAATGATAACTACAAACTGACCTGATAAGAACATCTCTGCCTTGTAAAATGACAGGGATTGAATTTTGCTGAACTGTCATAAGTTCTTTTAGTCCCATATTTTGCTGGAGGTTAGCTACACTATGAGGGTGTATGTCAAGGTCGGCAAACACTTTCCCAGCAAACACTTTTTCAACTAGAGGTTTGACAGCTCTCTGACCGATACGAGGTACTGTAGGATTGTTCTTGAACAATGATGATATCCAACCACCGCTTCTAGGCTTCTGCTTGATTGTGATATCGTCACTAAGGTCTTGGTAGCTTTTTCCGTGAAATTTGCCTTTGTTTTCGCTCAAATCAAGTAAATTTGAGGACAAATCCTGACCTTTTACCGGTGCAGGTGCCGCTTTTTTGGCCGGAGGCGCTTCCGTAGGTGTTTTGAAACACTGGTTTCGTGGAGCGTCATTCTGGGGCCTTTTCCTAGCAATTGTTTTACCCTCGAACTTAGATTTAGTCACAAACTTGTATTCAGATGCGTTTTTATTAGGTTTGCCAGATTTCTTGTTACTCTACAAAAAAGCAACAAAAATAAGGTTATTTGTAACAAAAAATAGGAATAAAATACTTCGTAGTATATTTACCTTATTGGAAACACTTATATTCAATTGTAAATCATCCATTTTTACAACTAACAAACTAATAACACACGATTGAGGTTATGTTAGCACGTCGCGGGCGCTTTGTTATGACATTTCACATTGACGGTTGGTTGACTGATGACGTAAAGACTGACATGACAGTAGCATAGCTTCCGTGTATTTCGTTCAGAAACTGAAAATCGAGATCGTTAGTATTAGGAAAAAAAGGTAGAGCTTCGGCGTTTTCAGCATGTTCACCAATCCAAGAGGTGACCTTGCCAGCTGACATTTCGTTCAGAAACCTAGCAATTGTAGAGCAAAATGTAGAGCATATACTACGGTTTTTGGTTTATTGTCATAAAATCCCCACTAAGCGGTCCCCACCAGTGGGGATTATGACAATTTGCTTAGACGATTAGAGTAAAGTAGTAGGTATGGGGTATGGGTGACCGCTAGTTGCCATACCAGAGCCCTCGTGTATGAAAATGCCTATGGGCTTAGCAGAGCACACGTCATGTATTTTCTTCAGATGGTATTTTTATGAAGTAAAAAACTGATGAAAGGTACAAGACGAAACTTTAAAACTCCGCCAACAAAGTTGACCACCTAGATTTGTAGGTACCTACCTACCTACCGACTCACCTATTTATTTACTTATACTAAAATGACGTTTTTTTATAAGAACTTAAAGAACTCGTTTCATTTTCAGAACACGTGCCGCGGATACAAAGTTTGAAGTGATCGCGTGGCGGAGCGTGCGTACAAAATATTGCTGTGTCTGTGTATCTATGGGGTGGAATAAATATTTGCTAATCTACAAAGCCATGTTTAGAAGTACCTACCTACTAACCTACCTAATCTGCCTAACGAGTTTATTGTTGTTAGTGTAGGTAGGTAGTGTCTTCTAATAGTCCTAACTAGCTTCGAAGCGGTAGGTACAATTTAGTAAGATTGGTAAGCCAGGCTATATGGAGATACCTATAGCCTGGCTTACCAATCTTACTAAGGTCTATAGGTCTTTAGGTACCTAAGTTGGGTTCCAAGTTGGTACCAACACGTACCTATATTCAAAGAATCGTGCCACTCTACACGGATGCTCAAATCTTCATGGTAGGGTGATGTAAGTATAGGTGAGAATTATTATTTTGAATTTATTAACTATCCAAAAATTGAAATGGTAAAAAACCAACGACCTCCAAGTTTTAAAAGGAAACCGCTGGCTGGCTGTCTCGCCAAACCTCTTGTTATTCTACCAACGAGTGCTGGGCACAGGGCGAGCCGAGAGGGTACGGAGGTGTGAGGGCGCGACGTGATTACTCCGGCCAACCGGCACGACCCAGCTACAGAATAGATCACACTCACTATGCAACCCTGACCCCACCCTCGCCTCGTGACGATTTCTATGAGGGATGTTTGTTTGATTTAAGTCTTTCAGATAACACTTGATTTTCACCGTCCCTTTTCATGGTCTCCTAAGCAAACTTGTATAGGTACCCCCCCTCGGAGGAGGGTATACAAGTTTGCTTAGGAGACCTTTTGCTGGAGGGGGCCCCTCCATATGAGTCAGTTTTCGGCGCCAGCTCTGACGTCAGTTACTGACTCAATATAAATCAGCCTTTAAGCTTGTACCTTCTTACAAGAACTCTCAAAAAAAAAGCTGTCAAAAAAACCTGTTTTTGATTATAATCTTAAAACTTTACTTGCAACAACAAAATAAAAATCAAAGTCGAAAAGCTCTGAGTTTCTAAGACATTTTGTTATTTTTTATTGGTAGGTACATTAGCAAGTACAAAACATGGCACTGAAGCCAACCACTTGCAAAGAAGCCATAGCAAAGTGGGAGAAGGAGAAGGGAGAAAGTGCTGCTGATGCGGTGGTCGTGGAAATGCAATTCCAGTATCCTCCGATAGAGAAAATGGATGGAGCTCTCTCTACATTAGTTGCTTGCGAGTATGTAATGTTTAACCAATGGAAATACTACCTAGGAAGTTGCAACAAACTACCTAAATAATTATCGATGTCGTGAGGGGTATGTGAAACTACCTACGTAGGTACGAGGTAGGTACCATTGTATAGCACACGTTCCTAGGTAGAGACTACACCGCTGGTACAATACTTATAGACACGCTCACTCCGACGGCTTCATCTGCATAAAAAGTGGTCAAAATATCTTCCAGATCATAAAAGTTTTATACAAATCGGTCCAGTAGGTAATTACACCGTAATTGAGTCATCGTTGGCTTCATCGTCGCTTACCATCAGGTGAGATTGAAGTCAAAAGATGGTCTATTCTATATATAAAAAAAAAACATCATCCGAACCCCGCGACGTCAGTGTTCCATTGAAAAATATTTTCTAACTTGAGATAGCTTTAATTTTAAACTTTATTTTAGAAAACTGAGTCTCTCATCGAACATGATTGACAAAATCGCCGGCATTGCAGGCATGAGAAGCCTGAAAATTTTGTCTCTCGGAAGAAACTACATTAAATCTTTAGCTGGCATTGTAAGTGAATATTCTGAATATCTTGGTAGCACAGATAATATAAACCTTACAAAAAGTACATCAGTTAGGTAGGTACTCATTAGTTTCTACTTTTTAATTCCAGGAGACAGTGAGCGACACCCTCGAAGAGCTATGGATCAGCTACAACCCCATAGACAAGCTCAAAGGCATCGGATCATTGAAAAATCTGCGCGTGCTTTACATGTGTAACAATGCAGTTAAAGAGTGGGTGGAATTCAATAGATTGCAGGTTGGTTTAAAGAGTAATCTCGGTCTCTCTATAAAACAATAATAATAGATAAGTATTAGTAATTTTAAGTTTCATAATTTTAAGTTGCACTCTATTGAATGTTGTGTTCACCTGTAATTGGTGTATGTACCAATACTGGACCGCTTAGATAATAATATTAGGGAATGTTCCTGTATACGCATTGTTGGTGTTCCTTTTAATAAATAAATAAATAAATAAAACCAAAAGTTTCTCCTTTTTGCATAAATTTCAAGGATTACGTCTCTGTCAAATCGTCACTGATCTTCCTATAAGCACCATCGTCGGTATGCTCATGCATAGCTGGTATTGAAGGACTTATCAAATATTTTACGAGTAGAAGTTATGTGGACTTTCCCTCACACAGCAAGAACTGTCACGCGATTTTTAAATGATACTTTAATTATTCCTATCCTAAAATATCGATCTGGATTCCAATGGCTTTATTTGGCTTTACGTGAAAACACTGTTTGGTATCAGTGAACGAGGCTTAAAATACGATCGTGAATTTGTTTATCAAACTAGTTTACAGTGAATTTTAGTAACACTCAAAGAGGTCTCCTTTCCTATTTACTCTTACGCCATTCTTTCCGTGCAAGTCTTAGCCATCGATTCCTAGCTTGTTCTATGATGTCACTGAACTATCGGGTGGGTGGTCTACCTCTAGGTCTACGAGGATGCCTATGTCACCATTTTTTCATTACATAAATGTAATTTAATTAATGTTTAGGAATGCCCAGCACTACGAGACCTCGTGTTCATCGGTAACCCGATATGCGAGAACCAGCCGGATGTGGAGACGTGGCGCACGCAGGCAGCCAACCGCATCCAGCAGCTGATCAAGCTGGACGGGATCCCGATCCTCAGAGAGGAAGGGTAGCTGGACGCGTATAATCATAGTAATAACTGCTTATAATACCTAATAACTGCTTACAATAATGACTGCTTTTAATAATAACTGCTTATTCATAATGCTGTTTATTTCAAATCCACAATCTTGCTGAAAACTTTTTTCATCAGTTTTTTATTTACCCCAAAGAAATGTTTTTCTCCAACGATATGGTATGGTAGCTTTATCCTACCGCATACTTGTCATTTGCAATCTTGAATATAGAATGCCTAATACCTGCTTACTACTGGAGTAGAAGGCTTTTGTCTTCAAAACTCAATTGTTCAAGGTGCCGTCTATAACTTTTGTGCTTTTATTAATGGATGGACTCTAGACATCGTACAGAATTGAAATGATAATTCGAAATAATGGTCTCGGCGCAATCGCCTTACACTTGACATTATGACAGATTATAACACACTGGGTACAATAATAACTGAGGACACGCCATCTATCTATTATGTGGACTACAAAGGAAACTTAAAAGTAGAGGTGGTCTTAACAAAACTGCAAAACCTTAGCAAAACCATAAAGTTGGTAGGTACCTAACATTACACCCAATAACTTTTTCCCAGATAATCTGCGCGCGATAATAGATTTTTTCGTTTCGTGTTCAAGATTCCCAAAAAAAGTATAAAAGAAAACTAGCCTTTACAGAAAAGTAAATGATGTTGACTTTAATGTTTCCTGCAGCAAAAATATTCTGTGGAAAACATGACAAAAACGGCTTAGCTGTAAAAAAACTTCCTCTTATTTCTCTATTCACAAAGAAACTTTATTTTATTCCAAATCGGCCATATCCATGTGAAAGCGCCGCTATTGTCCGTTCGCCTTTATGATTCGTCATACGTCTCAAAGCCGACTTAATAGCCTGCTTAATTCACGCCAAAAGGAAATAGAAATTGGTGGGGGACGACATCGTAGCAGGGCCGTATCTAGGCCGTAGCATTGCCGTAGCCAGACCGTAGCAGGGCCGTAGCCGTGCCGTAGCCAGACCGTAGCAGGGCCGTAGCCGTGCCGTTGCCAGACCGTAGCAGGGCCGTAGCCGTGCCGTAGCCAGACCGTAGCAGGGCCGTAGCCGTGCCGTAGCCAGACCGTAGCAGGGCCGTAGCCGTGCCGTTGCCAGACCGTAGCAGGGCCGTAGCCGTGCCGTAGCCAGACCGTAGCAGGGCCGTAGCCGTGCCCTAGCCAGACCGTAGCAGGGCCGTAGCCGTGCCGTAGCCAGACCGTAGCAGGGCCGTAGCCAGACCATAGCAGGGCCGTAGCCGTGCCGTTTACAGACCGTAGCAGGGCCGTAGCCGTGCCGTAGCCAGACCGTAGCAGGGCCGTAGCCGTGCCGTTGCCAGACCGTAGCAGGGCCGTAGCCAGACCGTAGCAGGGCCGTAGCCGTGCCCTAGCCAGACCGTAGCAGGGCCGTAGCCGTGCCGTAGCCAGACCGTAGCAGGGCCGTAGCCGTGCCGTAGCCAGACCGTAGCAGGGCCGTAGCCGTGCCGTTTACAGACCGTAGCAGGGCCGTAGCCGTGCCGTAGCCAGACCGTAGCAGAGCCGTTATTTTTTATTGGTTAGCAAGTACAAAACATGGCACTGAAGCCAACCACTTGCAAAGAAGCCATAGCAAAGTGGGAGAAGGAGAAGGGAGAAAGTGCTGCTGATGCGGTGGTCGTGGAAATGCAATTCCAGTATCCTCCGATAGAGAAAATGGATGGAGCTCTCTCTACATTAGTTGCTTGCGAGTATGTAATGTTTAACCAATGGAAATACTACCTAGGAAGTTGCAACAAACTACCTAAATAATTATCGATGTCGTGAGGGGTATGTGAAACTACCTACGTAGGTACGAGGTAGGTACCATTGTATAGCACACGTTCCTAGGTAGAGACTACACCGCTGGTACAATACTTATAGACACGCTCACTCCGACGGCTTCATCTGCATAAAAAGTGGTCAAAATATCTTCCAGATCATAAAAGTTTTATACAAATCGGTCCTGTAGGTAATTACACCGTAATTGAGTCATCGTTGGCTTCATCGTCGCTTACCATCAGGTGAGATTGAAGTCAAAAGATGGTCTATTCTATATATAAAAAAAAACATCATCCGAACCCCGCGACGTCAGTGTTCCATTGAAAAATACTTTCTAACTTGAGATAGCTTTAATTTTATTTTGAAACTTTATTTTATTCCAAATCGGCCATATCCATGTGAAAGCGCCGCTATTGTCCGTTCGCCTTTATGATTCGTCATACGTCTCAAAGCCGACTTAATAGCCTGCTTAATTCACGCCAAAAGGAAATAGAAATTGGTGGGGGACGACATCGTAGCAGGGCCGTATCTAGGCCGTAGCATTGCCGTAGCCAGACCGTAGCAGGGCCGTAGCCGTGCCGTAGCCAGACCGTAGCAGGGCCGTAGCCGTGCCGTTGCCAGACCGTAGCAGGGCCGTAGCCGTGCCGTAGCCAGACCGTAGCAGGGCCGTAGCCGTGCCGTAGCCAGACCGTAGCAGGGCCGTAGCCGTGCCGTTGTCAGACCGTAGCAGGGCCGTAGCCGTGCCCTAGCCAGACCGTAGCAGGGCCGTAGCCGTGCCGTAGCCAAACCGTAGCAGGGCCGTAGCCGTGCCGTAGCCAGACCGTAGCAGGGCCGTAGCCAGACCATAGCAGGGCCGTAGCCGTGCCGTTTACAGACCGTAGCAGGGCCGTAGCCGTGCCGTAGCCAGACCGTAGCAGGGCCGTAGCCGTGCCGTTGCCAGACCGTAGCAGGGCCGTAGCCAGACCGTAGCAGGGCCGTAGCAGGGCCGTAGCCAGACCGTAGCAGGGCCGTAGCCGTGCCCTAGCCAGACCGTAGCAGGGCCGTAGCCAGACCATAGCAGGGCCGTAGCCGTGCCGTTTACAGACCGTAGCAGGGCCGTAGCCGTGCCGTAGCCAGACCGTAGCAGGGCCGTAGCCGTGCCGTAGCCAGACCGTAGCAGGGCCGTAGCCGTGCCGTAGCCAGACCGTAGCAGAGCCGTAGCCGTGCCGTTTACAGACCGTAGCAGGGCCGTAGCCGTGCCGTAGCCAGACCGTAGCAGAGCCGTAGCCGTGCCGTAGCCAGACCGTAGCAGGGCCGTAGCCGTGCCCTAGCCAGACCATAGCAGGGCCGTAGCCGTGCCGTAGCCAGACCGTAGCAGGGCCGTAGCCGTGCCGTAGCCAGACCGTAGCCAGACCGTAGCAGGGCCGTAGCCAGACCGTAGCAGGGCCGTAGCCGTGCCGTAGCCAGACCGTAGCAGGGCCGTAGCCAGACCGTAGCAGGGCCGTAGCCGTGCCGTAGCCAGACCGTAGCAGGGCCGTAGCCGTGCCGTAGCCAGACCGTAGCAGGGCCGTAGCCGTGCCGTTTACAGACCGTAGCAGGGCCGTAGCCGTGCCGTAGCCAGACCGTAGCAGAGCCGTAGCCGTGCCGTAGCCAGACCGTAGCAGGTCCGTAGCCGTGCCCTAGCCAGACCGTAGTGGGGCCGTAGCCGTGCCGTAGCCAGACCGTAGCAGGGCCGTAGCCGTGCCGTAGCCAGACCGTAGCAGGGCCGTAGCCAGACCGTAGCAGGGCCGTAGCCGTGCCGTAGCCAGACCGTAGCAGGGCCGTAGCCAGACCGTAGCAGGGCCGTAGCCGTGCCGTAGCCAGACCGTAGCAGGGCCGTAGCCGTGCCGTTTACAGACCGTAGCAGGGCCGTAGCCATGCCGTAGCCAGACCGTAGCAGGGCCGTAACCATGCCGTAGCCAGACCGTAGCAGGGCCATAGCCGTGCCGTAGCCAGACCGTAGCAGGGCCGTAGCCGTGCCGTAGCCAGACCGTAGCAGGGCCGTAGCCATGCCGTAGCCAGACCGTAGCAGGGCCGTAGCCGTGCCGTTTACAGACCGTAGCAGGGCCGTAGCCATGCCGTAGCCAGACCGTAGCAGGGCCGTAGCCGTGCCGTTTACAGACCGTAGCAGGGCCGTAGTCATGCCGTAGCCAGACCGTAGCAGGGCCGTAGCCGTGCCGTTTACAGACCGTAGCAGGACCGTAGCCATGCCGTAGCCAGCCCGTAGCAGGGCCGTAGCCGTGCCGTTTACAGACCGTAGCAGGGCCGTAGCCATGCCGTAGCCAGACCGTAGCAGGGCCGTAGCCATGCCGTAGCCAGACCGTAGCAGGGCCGTAGCCGTGCCGTTTACAGACCGTAGCAGGGCCGTAGCCATGCCGTAGCCAGACCGTAGCAGGGCCGTAGCCGTGCCGTTTACAGACCGTAGCAGGGCCGTAGTCATGCCGTAGCCAGACCGTAGCAGGGCCGTAGCCGTGCCGTTTACAGACCGTAGCAGGACCGTAGCCATGCCGTAGCCAGACCGTAGCAGGGCCGTAGCCGTGCCGTTTACAGACCGTAGCAGGGCCGTAGCCATGCCGTAGCCATGGCGTAGCGAGACCGTAGCAGGGCCGTAGCCGTGCTGTCAAAGTGCCATAGCTGCTGTAACCACACTGTAGCAGGACCGTTGTAATCGTGCCGTAGCAGTGCATAAGCTCACATTACAGTAGTTTTTTTGTTCTGCATAAGTTGCACTTAAAACTTAACTGGATTCTAGAGCTACAATCCACAATACACCCCTGTATCGATGCAGCCGGAAAAGTCCTCTCTCAAGGATGCTTCTATTGTGTTGCCACTAATAAAATTTAATGATGTAAACGGATAGCGCGAATTTATATAACTCGATGTAGGGAGGCGAAAGCTCTTTAGGGGAAATCAATTAACGACAATATATCAGTTGTGGAATAAATTGAATTTGTTACTTTGCTACCCGATATTGTTGTGATCTTGATTTCAGATTCATGAGATTCATAGTTGTAATTCAATTTGAAATTCATAATCATCGGTAGATACATAAAGCTCACGAAAGGTTATTTTCGTATTTATTAAATAGATAGTGTCCTCATAGTTTACAAGATACCGCGATAAATGTCAACAAACCTCAGGTACAAATATACCTATACATACAGATAGTCTAGCTTCACAAATAAGCCACCTTTTATTTATTGTAGCATGGGGAAAAGGCCTCCCCGTCAGTAGGTATCATACCAAAGTGACATTTGAATAGTTCCAATATAATTTAATGGAAAGCCGGTCATTGTGTACTCTACGTAATGGACCGATAATTGTCCAACGAAACAGAAATAACTCGGTTAATCACAATGAGGCTCGCACCTACCCTTCACATCACACAAACTATGAGTGAAGAGCCCCTTAATGTGGACAAATGCTGCCGCCGCCGTGTAGTCCGTCATTATTTAATTATTAACACTACAATCGACCTAATTTTGATTTCTATTTGACATTTCGATTAAGTGCCCTGTGCCCGCCGGCGAAGGGCCATTTTGTGACATCTGTCCTCCAGTGTGTTACGAACTATAAAATTCAATTTCCCCAATCGGCTGGCTCGATACATTTATTATTCATAGATCGGTACGTAGATGCCCGGCCACTAACAGATGTGATCTTTTACGTGAAAGAATATCAAAAAACATTACTTCGACGTATAAAGAGCAGCGATTCTAAGGACCCATGAATTCAATATAACATCGTATCAAATCAATTTTATCTATGGACATACTCGAATAGTAAAAGTTTAAAAAGGTAGACGGTAGAGTTCCTAAGCGAATCGCGTGACAAATCAACTACGGAAAATGTATTTTCATTTTTGTTGAAATCGATTCAATTCATTCCGAAAAGTTATCAATTTTGCACTATTCTGACTTACCTATTGGTAGACAGTCGACTCGGGTCACGCTACCGATCACTTTTAATACTTAACTCCGTTGAACGGTGTGCAGTGGGGGGTAATAACTGTATCGAGCAGCTGGTTTTCAAACTCGTAATGTATGACCGCCATCAGGTTCTTCGATTAGCTTATAAATCAATCTATGTCGTCGGTAATGCACTAGCCATTTGCTCGCTGGCTAATTGCTGTTAGCGCCGCCCAATGGGCACATTAGCTTGTAAAGCTGCGCACTCAGCCGGCGTCCGCCCCTCCTCGCCCGCGTCGCTTGCTCACACAACTAGCCACATGGAATGGCTCTCGATTAGGTATATTCGGGTGTAGTGGTTAATTTTCTAGCTCGAGAGATGTAGCCCCGGCAAACGGCCGCGCTTACGCCACTCAAAGGCGGAGAAAATGGCTTAAGTGCTTTCTCTATTATGCTTAAGGTCGTTCGTGAAAAGGATAATTTTCAACTCTACACCGCCCCTGCTCGGAGAGGATGTGAATAATGTGGATAAGTATACAATTTTCTTATAAACATCTGTAAATCAATAAGTACCTCAGTAATAAGTTGTATACCTACCTACCTAATGCGTATTTCAGTAGTAAGTTTTATCTAAGTAGATGTCGATTTTGCAGTAATGTTTAGACAGATAAGTAGATCACTGAACAAGTTCTGACGAAAAATCCAGCATAAATATATAGGTACTAGGTATGATGATGAGAATCCATCTAGGTTTTGTCCAAGAAAGAAGGAAGACATGTCCACTTTTTCCAACGGACAGCAAGATAATATATTTTTAAGTTGGGCAACCTATTGTCGCTGCGACGCGGGCCGAGGGTACGAAATAAAGCTTTCCCAACAAACAATAGTTCCGGCCCTTTGTCGCGCTCCGAGTTGAGTAAACATTAGTAGTTGGCCATTGTGCCACTTGGCCTTCAGCTCCCTGCCTTTCAGCGCGTAACCACCGCTGAATCGTTTTTTCACCGCCCATTTATTTATTTTTAACACGTTTTATAAGGTTTTTCTTGCTACATTGTAATTTATACAGTAGGTTCTTTACGGCGGCGTTTTAACGGCTCTAAAGAAAGTAATGATTTAGGAAGGTAGATACTATAATAATCTAAACAATAACCTTGTACTGCAGGTAGGTAATTTGTATTTTAATAGGTGACGTTTTCCGTGAAAGCCTGTGGAAAATGAAGAAGTCACGAACACGCAATAAATCACGCAGTTCTAACATTAACACCTACTTTCCATAATAGCCGATAAACCAAATTTAGTTTTCATGTAACGCACCCTCAGCTACTTATAATAAGCAATGATCAATGGAGAATAATCCCTTTGTGTAGCACCGCCGCCAAAAAACCATATCTGAATTATTCCGCTACGCTTTCGTGCTAATATCTCCATTACATTAGTGTTGAAACTCATTGTTGTGTGCACATGAAAAGGATTATGCGCCAAATGTTGACAGTTGTAGCAGAGACAAAAGAAAGAGAGAGTGCATTCCAAAATACGCGCACGCATAATGGCTTGTGTTTATTTGATTTGAGACGCTGGCAACACATAATAATGGGTGTGTTTTCGCCAGCGGCAGCGGCGGCCTTTCGACTTGAGCCAGGAGCTCCTCGGGGCAATAAAATTAATGAAGCGTGGAGATGGGACCATTTTACTTGTATTATTCGTCTCCTGTGGCCTGAGACTGGAGCGAATGTCCATTAGTTCTGTTTTAACATGTTAGCGATGTTGAAACGTTGTAAATGCGATTTACTCCACAGAGAGGGTGGAAAAGTAGCCGGAGAGATTTGAACCGATCAATATTCGATCGGATCGGAAGCGGAGCTTTGTACTTTTAAAATGGGCACTCAAAGTTTTACAGAGCAGAACTAAAGCTATTTTACTATTTGATGCAAGTATTTCAGAACTGATAGGTACCTAATTATTCTCCACTGATTGATTAAAATATACCTAGTAAACCCAAAGGTTCCTTGTACTGGTTGAACCTACTTCTACAAAATTATAAAAGCCAATTTTATATGCAACAATGGTCGCATTACATCGCATTAGCGTTATCAAACTGATGATCAAAATGATCGTCGGTCGGGCGGATGGTGGCGGTTACAGCAGTTGTACCTTCGTAGGATAAAATAAACAGCAGATACAGTTGATGACGAGTTATCATCAAAAATTATATCGAAGACCGCTCGATTCGCACATAATCGCAGAGTCACTACTTAAAGAAAATGTACCCGAGTTCAAAACATTGTTTAATTTCGATTATGTGCAACCAAATGACATTGTCAAAGCTTTTAAAATGATAAATGTAAAAAAAACCACGGACCTCTGGGGCATTTCTGTTGCCGTTGTAAAATCCGTAATTGATCTTATCGCACCAGATCTAGCTTTTATATTCAACCAATGCATTGACTGTGGTGAGTTCCCTGACTTAATGAAACATAGTAAAATAACACCTTTATTTAAATCAGGTAGTCATTCTGACCCTACTAACTTTCGACCGATATCAGTGCTACCTACATTTAGTAAAATCTTTGAAAAACTTATGCTTAATCAACTGCAAAGACATTTTGAACTAAACAACTTACTAGACAATAAACAATTCGGTTTTACAAAGGGTCGCTCAACCACCGACGCGGGTGTTGAGTTAATATCACATATTTTTGAAAATTGGGAACAGTCACATGACGCCTTAGGCATTTTTTGTGACCTATCTAAGGCGTTTGATTGTGTGCACCATGAAACGTTAGTCAGGAAACTAAACCACTATGGTGTGAAAGGGATTGCTCTTGAACTTCTTAATTCTTACTTAAGTAACAGAATTCAAAGAGTTGATGTTAATGGAAAACGTTCTCCGGGGTCAGTGGTAAAAATGGGTGTACCACAAGGATCAATACTAGGACCGTTCTTGTTTTTAATTTACATTAACGATCTACCACGAGTGGTTAGAAACGATCATGAGATTGTACTGTTTGCAGATGACACTTCACTTGTATTTAAAGTGAAACGACGACAAACTAATTATGACGATGTAAATAATGCAATCTCTAAGGTTGTAAACTGGTTTAATGTAAACAATTTATTACTAAACGAAAAGAAAACTAAATGTATTCGGTTTATTCTACCAAACGTCAAACAAATAAATGCCAATGTAAAAATCAAAGAAGATAATATAGATCTCGTGGACACCACAGTATTTTTAGGCATAACTCTAGATAATAAACTTCAATGGGGCCCACACATAGATAAATTGTCGAAGAGACTTAGTTCTGCAGCATATGCAGTCAAGAAGATCCGCTTCCTTACAGATGTGGAAACCGCAAGACTAGTCTATTTCAGCTACTTTCATAGCATTATGTCGTACGGCATTTTGTTGTGGGGGAGTGCTGCAGACATAAACACCATATTTGTGTTGCAGAAGAGGGCTATTCGTGCAATTTATAACATGGGTCCCAGAGAATCACTAAGAAATAAGTTTAAGGAAATAAATATAATGACAGTACCTTGCCAGTACATCTATGAAAACTTATTGTATGTTCAAAAAAATATCAATCTATTCAACAAAAAAAGTGATAATCATAATGTTAGCACTAGAAATAAAGACAAACTCGCTGTTCCCACCACTAGGCTCACAAAAATTAGTAAATCTTTCAAAGGGCAATGTGTACGCTTCTTTAACAAAATCCCAAGTGATGTGTCTCAGTTGTCGATTGGCAAGTTCAAAAACGTAATAAAACAGAGACTTCTTTTAAAAGCATACTATAAAATATCTGATTATTTAGAAGACAAACAAGCTTGGGACGAACTAGCTCCAACTCATCCAATAAAAAAAAATGTAATCATACCTAATCATACAAAACGTAATGACGATTCAAAGTGATCAGTGAGATTTTATTGAATAAAAGATTTTTGACTTTTGACTTTTTGACTTTTGCTAGCAATGAACCTGGCGTTTAGAACAGCTAGACTGTTTTATCTTTTGCATTGGTTTATTCCTATCAAACTCTCGTTCCAAATAGGACAGAATTTAACGCTAGTTTTATCTAGTTTGTTTGGTACAAAGGAATCGACACTGTATAACGATTATGAACGATCGCTGAGTATTCGTAGGGAAGTATATCAAGAAAAACATTGTTTTAAAGTTCAATAAGCTATTTTTTTAAAGAATGAACTCAAGACCTGCCGATATCCTCGTGATTTTACTGAACAAACTTATTTTGGTTTGGTTAGACTATACATAGTTCAATTCGCAGCGCACTCTACACAAGTACCTAACCTAGGTAATTTTGAGAAAATGTTATGATTTGTTTCATGCATTGTCAGCCGTTGTTTACACGTAGGTCCAAATGGATAGTTTTATTAAGTGAGCAAGCTTGTCTCAGCCAGCTGTAGTTTGTATGGGCAGCCGCACACCATCGATACGATCTTAATCCACACACTCGCACCCCAGCCTTTGTGCGAATAGAGAGTGCTATTTAACGCTTTGTACAAATCACTTTCAATAACACTGATAATATCTGCTAAAACACTGGCACTGAAAGAACAGTGATGGTCTCCATCGTTTTGGTATTTTTTACGCGTTCTGACAAATGGCCTATTTCTGTTGTAGCCTGTTTTTGATCAGTCATTTAGAGCCTTGCTCTGACAGACTCTACCGTTTCTCAATCTATTTATTTTGC
This sequence comes from Eulithis testata, assembly GCA_947507515.1. Lineage (NCBI taxonomy): Eukaryota > Metazoa > Arthropoda > Insecta > Lepidoptera > Geometridae > Eulithis > Eulithis testata. The sequence continues at coordinate 8,514,841 of OX382196.1, read as the reverse complement.
TCGTTTGGGCAAAGGCCTCCTCGTTAGTACGCCAGTCCCACCAGTCCTGTGCTGTCTTCTCCACTGCTGCCCAACTACGACCACAATACCATCCGACCTGTCTACCATAATAGGAAGACTGATGCTCCGAGATCCATACGCCGGAGTAAATTTAAACATGAGCAAAGAGATAGATACCAAAAATCATAGAATGATATCCAAATGCTATTCGCGGGAATTCCAACATACCTACCTATATCTAGATAGAGTTGATGAAGGTAGGTAAGTATGAAGTATGAACACAAACGTCCGGTCGCGGTAGATGTGCTAAACCGTCCATTCGCGAGCATTTGCTACCACATTAACATATCAAATGGTGTTTATAAGTTATCAGATGTAACGGGCACTGTGCGAGACAATAACACGATCACGCTCAGCACTGTAACGAGAGAACACAGGATTAGTGCCAGTAGATCTTTATCCGACACTCTGGATAAGTAGCGCGTATATTTATGAAAAGGAACAATTGATTATGGACAGCAATTTTTTACTTAGACAAAATAACCAATAAGTTTGCGCTCTATTTTTGTAAATCTTTATTTACTTATACTAAGAAATCGTGCAACTTTGGGTATTTTGTCTATTGATGCGCTATAACTATTTCGTGCTTACGCCAGATTGGGCTAGCGTATCTCTAAGCAATAGTCTGCATCGATAACTTACAAGGAGTACCTAATGTTTATAGAAATAGAGCCTATTTTCCCTCTTTTCCTAGGTTCAAAACTAGTTATATCCTGTAACTGAGGCAAAAACAACCTAAGCTTTACGTTCAAAAGATAAACTTTTATGGGAGTTACGTAACAATAGGCAGAGCTCGCTGCCGAGTCCCGGGGCTTAATGCGTCCGATTTCCATACAAAAACTTCTATTTCCCGGACTAAATGGCACGTGAGTGCACATAAAACCGGGAAAACTACACACAGCCCACTACTGGTTAGCTATTCTCTTTTATTTTTACCCTTTATCGGCGCGGGCCCGTGTACACTGAAACAGTGACACGGATACATTACAAAGGTCGGTAGAATATTTTTCATATTCGTTGGTTATGAGTTTTAATTATTACCGTTCGGTTCGCTAAGACTATCTATCTGCTTTATTTCACTCAAACAGAAACTGGTTGTCTTGCTTGCCTTTTTAAGCCTTGCTAGGTAGGTACTTAGACTACCAATCGTATTGCTTAGGTAGTCTATGCAAATTATTCAAATATTATACGAACAAATTCACAGAATACTAAGTAGGGTCGTAAAAAGTTAGTTGTCCCGGCACATACCCGGCACACGTCAAACTGATCTCCAGCCTACCGACTTGTGCTATCTCTCGAGGAAGTGATTTGTCAGCGCCGCCCCCTCTCGATTGAATAATTCAAATAATCGAGGTATTTATATGTAAATAGCGGACCACATCTCCATACGAAAGGGCCGATCGGTACATAAATTTGGCAAGACGACGAGAAAACTGCGACGCACCACCGATCTGATTTATTCGCTAAGTTTTGGAAAAAGTGGCTCGCGTCAGGAAATGTTTGTCTAATCGCGTTTATGGCTCGACCCGGGATTTTTTGCCTCAGAGCACACAGGGGCGCCTTGGGAAACCAGGAGAAGGCATTGTAATTCCTTCCTTACAAACGCGATTGTATGCTGACAAAACACATCCGTACTTTATTATCGGCACTTCAAATAATGAGACGGCGAAGTCTAAAAATAGGATATAAGAAGTGTTATCGAATAAAACATAATTCAATTACATTCCTCATTCACTCGCGAGAATAGTTTAGTAGTCGCGACAACGGATATCACTCGCTGCTATTACTCATCGGGAATCATTAATCATACCGCACCGCAAAGTGCTAATAATTCCACCGACACTATTGTTCGCTTCTAAATGAATTATTCGTACTGAAATTGTACTGCTGAAGAACTACTGTGTGATTATTGTTAGAAACTGCTTCGGTTGAGAAATATAGTAGGTACGCATTATTTTGTCATGTCTTTCGTTTTTTTTGTCAATAGTGTAAGGAAAGAACCACATTTTACACTACCCGGGAAAAATTAGCGTGGTAAAAAGTCACATGACTACGCGCAGACAATAATAATCAGTCGTCTTATCGTCGTAAAAGTTGTCTCAGTGCTACGAAAATAAGTGCTACGGCGCTACGAAAGCATCTTCGTAGCATTCGTAGCACACGTTGGCCCATTATGTTCTATTTATACTTTGGCATTGAATTAGCTCGTAGACGACAGTGGAATAAAACTGTCCCTTTCGATAGGTGCAATAATAAAAATACAGAATGTTTTTCGCTTTGCAAGCTACTTAGGAAACGTTTTTGAACTTTGTATTCAGCATGTGTCGTAGAACAGTCTAAATCTGCTTCAGAATCCGATTGCAGAAAATTCGAAGCTAAGGTAAGTCTGTTTATGAGAAACTTCGATTCTAAAGACGAAGAAGGAAGTAAATGAACGAGGCGATTTATAAATAAGCGCTAGAGCCTTTTAAGTGGAGTATTTCGCAGACGCGGACTCCATTAGCGGCGTTCGGCGGACTGTCACAATCATTTTTCTTTCCCGTCGCCGCTAATTCTCAGTTGCGCTTCGCTGGGCCGACACCCTGGTAAACATGCCTTGGTACTTGACTAATTAATGCTTACATTTCAATGGATTTGGCCACACCGTTTATAAACATGGAACTGTGGAGTTGAGAGAGAATGTTCAGCTTAAAAGCTAGTATGAGCACTAGTTTCATATCCATTTACTGCTTGATCATGTGCCCCGATCAGGAAATGTGACAGTCGTAATGTAAAGCTCGAAATAGACTGCGTAGAATCGCTATAACATTTAGTTTTGGCATCGAGATTGGCGCAATATGATTCAAATACTGGACCTCTATCACAAACAAATCTAAGTCGCCACGCTAATTTATTCGAGTCATATTGCACGTCAATTCCAGCTCAACTGCCAACCGTTGTAGTGTCATTGCGCAGTGTATCTCGGATAATCTATCTTTACGAGACGTTTGCGATTGCCACATTTATTCGTGATCAAGGCACTACGTAAACGTGGCGACGACTGCCACATTTTCTTCATGCTCACCCGTCTGAAAATCTGTATGCAGTAGGTAAAGTATCAAGACTATTTCAGTAGTGGTCAGACCGGAGGCTGATATCGACTTTTATTACCCCGGAGGGGTTGGTCATTAGCGGAATAAAGCGACTGCCACCTGATAAAGTGTATTTTTTGCTCTAATACATTTTGTTTTGGTTTTGAAATCTATTTCAGGAAATAAACCTGGAGTTTTGAAAATACATTGCCTAGTAGGCAATAGGCATGCAAAGCAGGTATGGTCTACGTTAGTAAAATGAATGAAATGAAACTGCTTGCCAAGTATATCTTCAGTTTTAGTATTAACACTAAGTTACCTACCACTTTCGATTATATTCTAAATATTTTAATACCTACTACTAAAATACAGATCATTTCCTACCACGGAATAGATGTATAAAAGGTATTCTGTTTGAGTACCACTAAACTGTACTTAATAAGTATTATAAAAGCTACAACCGACATCCGAAACCTCACCAGTTGTTAATACGTCCTAATCTTCGTTTTAAAAACGATCGTAGGTAGAGATAACGCCCGATAAAACTATAATGGGGTGACTTATCTGATTCGTGTATCTACCTACTTAATTCAAATAGTTAAATCCAGAGGGCATTTGAAACAAGTTGGAAAGCTCAAGCAATAATAGGTCTCCACCCCAACGATACAATACAATACTCCCCTCACAAATTAAGTGTAAAACAAACCTAATGAAATTTAAATATCTCCTCGGCGGCGACGCAATAACTGCACAAATAAAATCATGTCGCGGGGGAGAGTATAATCGCTTCCATTGTGTACGCAATGTACAATAATTCCTCTCGGAGTTTTAGGACCTTGTCATAATAAAATACAACGCGTTTCGAGACGAATTCTCTCAGATTTATAAGGCCGTGAATGTGACAAGGTTGCAAAAGTGGAATAACATAAGGAGGGGCGGGTATGCTCTCTAGACAGTAATAGGCTCTTGGGGTGACGGCAAGCCTCTCATTGTTGGCTTGTTAGTGGATAATTCAAGTAATGCATTTAGCGTGCGGAGGAAATCTGGTTGTGGTTTGCGCGTTTGCTATTATGTACTCGTGTCTTAGATGAAAGTATTTTCGCGTAGTCAATTACGCGATGTAAATTGTCAAAGAGCTTCAAACTATTAAGAGCCTTATAATCACACCAGGCGATTTGCAGCGAGTTCGCCACGAGTGGAATTGCCAGTGTGATAAGCCTCTATAATTCTAAGAAAGAGGAGGTCAACCGTAAATGTTTTACTAGGTATAATGTAGCGCTAGACATTTACATACGGCTTTTTGAAATACAGTTTTTAAACACAAGAAATCACGTTCATTTGCAGAAACATTATTATTCTAACAGATTGAGTCAGCACCAAATGAAACTCTTACAAACACGTTCCGCGCCCCTCAAAGGAAGGATACTAATTTTCTTTCAAGTTTTAAAAGAAGCTTTCTTTTAAGAAGTGGAAAAAAGTTACAATCGAAAAGGAAATTTGCGTTTTAAATCCTCTAATGAAGCTGAGAAGTTTGTAATGGAGGGGCGAAAGGCTGCGCGCAAATTGAGAAAAAAAACTTCAAAATTGGTCGCCATCGCTTTGCGGATACCCTATAATTTACTATAGTAGGTGCCAAAAAACACCGCAATACAGGTCATTCACCCACCTTCACCACGATGTCGCAAAATTCAATTTATGAATTGCTAATTCTGTTGCTTTCCATACAAACCTGTCGCTAAGACGGTAATCGCTCGAATCTCGTAGTACTGTTTGTTTACCATACATAAATTGAATTTTGCGATATCGTGGTGAAGGTGGGTAAATGACCTGTATTGCGGTGTTATTTGGCACCTACTATAGCTTCCGCCCGCGACATCTCGTCCCGTTGGACCCGGTTGCTTTTCCGAGATAAAAAGTAGCCTATGTGTTAATACAGGTCACGGACAATATATATTCCAAGTTTCATCCAAATCGGATCAGTAGTTTTTGAGTGAAAGAGTAACAAACTTCCATCCATCCACCCATACTTACAAACTTTCGCGTTTATAATATTAGTACGATAGTTCTACTAATATTATAAACGCGAAAGTTTGATTGCGCGCAGATTCGAGCAAATACCTTTGTTTAATTTGATTTGTTAAATTGTCTAATTTGGTACCATTGTCAAAAGTCGTAACCTACATAATGGTATCAATTCGGTTGTTGCCTTTTTCTAAACTAACCTAATTTTACATCTCTAAAATTATAGCCGTCCTTGTCGTTTCAGTTTATGAGAAAGGGACGGCAACATTTTTAGTGCTGTCAAATTAGGTTAGTTTAGAAAAATGCAACAACCGAATCGATACCATTATAAGGTACCAGTGTCATGTGTGAAATCCAAGAAGTATTGAATCTTAGCTGGCAATATAAATCTCTATATATAAAAATGAATCCCTTTTTCCCTTGGTCACGGCGTGACGCGTGAACGGTTAGACCGATTTCGCTAATTATTTTTTTATTGTGTTTGCTATTGTCAGGAAAATGTTCTTATGAAAGAAAAAAATTTAAAAAAATGCACAGAAAATAAGAAAATTTAAGAATACTTAACCACCATATTACATTTTTGTAATGTAACCTTAGTGCTTTTGACATAACATTGACAGAACGCGTGCTGCAAATAGCTAAGACAGGACGTCTGTCGGGTCAGCTAGTGAAATAAATATAATAATTTTGTAACAAAATTTATTCGTGTATAATAAATATAATTCAACATTTCAGACAGTACACAGCATCAATATCTTATAATACATAATATTTAATTCTAATAACGAGTAACGCACAGATGTAATAAATGAAATAAATAATGTAAGTACCTACAACGTTCAAGTAAATATTGGAACAATTTAAAATGAATGGTTTTATGATATAATAAAATTGTTGTTGTCTACATGGAAAGCGGACTGGAAGATTGAAAGTGTGTTCTAGATTTTTTTTATATAGGGTGCCTTCTCTTAAGATCGGCGAAGTTGTAAGTCCGGATACTAAGCAATTCGGCGATATTTTTAAATGATGGCTTCAAAATATCGCCGAGTTGCTTAGTATCCGGACTTACAACATCGCCGATCCTACCAGAAGGCACTGTAAGTATAATATCTACCTACATAATTATATCAAAGTAGGCACTTATGTGATCGAAATCGAAATGATGCTAGGTATAATACAATATAAACGACTTGCAAATTTATTGAGGATTCTAATATCGACTAAAAAGAATACGAAAAAAAATCAAATATATCGTTAATTTGGAAGAAACGCTACCTTGATATTTTTTTAAAATTTCTGTCTACGTGGATTAGTGCCAGCACTAGGTATGAAGCAGCAACAAAAACACTGACAATGAACGTACCCGGGTTCGATTTCGGTAAGCGATAACACACCGTATGATGAAGAAATAGAGTTGGTATTCGATTTACTGAAGGACGGCCGCGTTTGCTATAATCGAAGGAGAGTTGATCGTTTCGCCGAGACTCTCCAAAAGCTCCTTACGGTAATCGTCGAAGTCACCGTCCACCTGTGAATAACAAATATAGTTAAAACTGTGCTCTATCACTCGTGACAATAAGGTCGAAAATCATACATCGCATACAAAGCTACGCGATGAATGTAATCGGACCTCTCTGATAAGAAAATCATACCAGACAAATATTTCCAATATTTCTAGTACCTAGAAAATTAATTCTTGCTGTGCTAAACCCCTGGGACATACATTTCGGGATAAAAAGTAGCCTATGTGTTAATCCAGGTCATGGACAATATATATTCCAAGTTTCATCCAAATCGGATCAGCAGGTTTTACGTGAAAGAGTAACAAAGATTCATCCATCCATACTTACAAACTTTCGCGTTTATAATATTAGTAGGATGGATATAAATGTAACTATATTGTTGAGTTGTTATAAAGTTGAAATAATAAAAAAAAATTAGGCCTCACACAACGACTTCGAGCCTTTTTCAGACAGTGACATCCCGTGATCTTTACCTCTGTATATAGCTGGTTCTTATCGAGATGAATGAATAAAGCTTTTTTTATATGAACCTGTACTGTCCCACTGCTGGGCATAAGTCTCCCCCCTCGTTTTCCACTATCTATATCTATACTAGTATAATATAAATATAACTAGTGGATCGCCCCGGCTTCGCACGGGTATTTACTCTGCCACGCTTCGCTGTGCAAAAAATAGATAAAAACAATCCTTGATGCGGATTATTGACCGAGCGAGCGAAGCGAGCGAAGCGTCTCAGTTTCCACATTGGCCAAAAATGCGTTTGTCCGGATGTCTGTCTGTCTGTCTGTCTGTCTGTCTGTCTGTCTGTCTGTCTGTCTGTCTGTCTGTTCTCCTCTACAGGTCGCATTTTTCAACCGATCTGGACGAAACTTGGTACACAGGTTATATGACTTATTAGAATTTTTTTGTCGTCAGGGATTTTTGATTGGAGGGGTACTTCTCCCAAAAAAAGGGCAAAAGGGGGCTATTTGATATACTGGATATCTCCACCAAATGAGATCCGATTTCCATTATTCTTTTTTTATTTGAAAGGTAGTAACTATAAGTTGGTCTCATAAAAGTTTGGCGAAGATCTGATAAGGATCTTCAGCATGATGAACAGGATAGCTCATCAAACAATCGATGGTTTTCAATCAAATTTGAGAGAAACACAAAGGACCTCATTCTACACAAAATGATGCAAAAGAAATCAAAAAGATCAAAAAAATCGCAAAACGGAAAATGCACTTGCACAGTGGGGGTTGCAGGTGAGGGATGGGTGTCAGGTGAGAAGTAGTGGGGATGGGTATTTTCTACTTCTCTTCAACATTGATAGGTTTCTTTCAAAACTCTGAAATAGCTTTTGCTAAAGCAGTAAATAGCTCACTTTTAGTAAACTCGCGAGGTCTACAGCTCCCAGAGCCACTAGTATATCATGCTAAAATTTCAGCTCGATCGGTGCAGAACTTCGAGTTTTTGAAGCGTACACAAATCATCATAACATTTTTATATAGATATTATAAAGAGGAATGATTTGATTGTTTGTATGTTTGTATTGAATAGGCTCCGAAACTACTGCACCGACTTGAAAAATTCTTTCACCATTGGGAAGCTACACTATCCCCAAGTGACATAGCCCATATTATTTATAAAAAAATTTAAATATCCTTACTAAAATTCCAATAACGCAACCCAGGGTATAAAAAAATTACCGACAAAATTCCTTACCTTAAAGCGAAGGGTAACAAACAAGTTTTCTAACCAAAAAATGTGCACTTAAATTTATCGCTTTGGTACAAGTTTTTTGGTCGGAAAACTTGTTTGGATAAATGTGATATTTTTACTGAACCTTTGCATTGTTATTCTCTCGACCCTGAAGCTCTGCAATTTCACATAATTACATTTAGTTTTATATCTTCAAAAATGTTGAAATGTGCGAGCGAGAAGGTTGTCTGGCTTTAACCTTCGCCTTAAGTTCTTGTTAAATACCCGTGCGAAGCCGGGACGGACCGCTAGTAATAAATAAAAATAAGAAATAAATTCTTACCTCATTGATGGTTTGATCTTCGATGACATACAGCGTACACTCAGTTTCTCTGATGAGTCGTTCGTCGTGAGATACTATGATGACGCCGCCTTTGTATGCGTTTATTGCTTCCGCGAGCGCGTCTATACTTTCAATATCCAAGTTGTTTGTAGGCTCGTCCTGTTTACATAAATAAATGCTCATGGAAATGTTACACAACGCCCTCTAGTCCCAAACTAAGTAAAGCTTGTACTATGGGAACTAGATTGCTGATAAAATAATTTTTCTCAAACATACTTTGAAATTAGAGCATTATTTTGACAACCTTCTTCGAGATTAAATCGAAAATGCAGTACTGGCCAAATACATGCGAGCAGCGGCTAGATAAAAATGTATGAAAATCCATTTTCTGTCATGTTTAGCGGCATAAATTACATACACAACTCATATTTGTCGTGTAGTTTAAATACGACAGATATGAGAAGAAAGCTGATTATTGAAAAAAAACAAATGAACACTGTAACTTCGTTGTTCGTTATTGATTTTGAAAAGTAATTGTATTTTCGACTAAAAAGTTTTGCCTAGGTAAGTACTTAGTTTTAATTTCCGCGCATTATTTGAGAAAAGTACTATACAAGCCTTGGCCACAACTAGGCAATGATGGACTCATGTATGTGTGCCTCGTCTTCGACTCGGCCCACATTTGCACGTTCGTCTCTCATTGCCTCTGTTGCGGGCCGCTGCAGTAATGTACTAATAAATACATTTTTTTTTGTAAATACTTATAATACATAGTTATACCCAGACACAGAACAAACATCTTCGTTTACTAAACAAATGTTTGTTCTCAGTGGGGATCGTACCCACGACCCACAGCACGGAAGGCAGAGCTACTACCGACTGAGCTGTGAAGCCGTGACGCCATTAAACTTACCAATATAACAACGTCGGGTGCCATGAGAGTGAGTTCTGCGAGCGCCACCCTCGCCTTCTGCCCTCCGCTGAGATCCTTCATTTTGATTGTATGCGCGTGACTGGCTAGACCAAACGTGCCGAGCGCTTTCCTAAACACAACATTATACAAATCATGCAGGGTCCAACAAATATTCTAAATAATTTTAGTGGATTCTACAAGCAAGCAAGGTATGGATTCCTCAAGGATGTATCCAATATTTCCCTGTATAATTTTTGAAACGCTTTTCATTCCAATGCGCAAGTTTGTGCAGGATATTCGTAGTTCAGTAACGTTCTCGAGAAAGATTAATAATAAAAATAAAAGAAAAATAATTAAAAACGGCAATTTGACTAGCACTTTGTAGAGCACTGTCTTAGTATTTTACGAACAATACTGTTTCTTTGCACTCTTATTCTTACAATACTGTTTCTTTGCACTCTTATTAATAGAATTATGCTCAGATAAAAAACTCGAAATATTTACCTAGACTTTTCGTATTGCAACCCGAAGAGACGTTGCAAGTATTCGGCGGGAGATTCTTCCGCCGTCAAATGCTCACCGGAATGCTGATCGAAGCGGCCTATCCTCTGTAACCAACCGGAAAAAACGGGTAACTCCCATTTGTTCTATAGGACTGTTTTTAAAACTTTTTTATCCCTGTAGTTCTATGGTAGGACTATCGAAACTAGCCCATTAGGGCTAGTTTTCGTTTCAATAGTCCTACTCAAATGGAAGTTACCAGATATTAGGGATAAAAAAAGTCTTAACAGTTCTAGACGTAACAGTTCTATAGAACAAATGGCCGGAAAAAACCCGTCATTCACGTACACGGCATTGCGTATTGTGCCTTCCTGTGACCTTTCAATGGTGTTTATGATTAATAGAACAAACCAGATGAACTACCATCATCATCATCTGATGATCTGTATCAAATTGGAGGCGGTTATTTCAAGTTTTTAAACTTATAAATTACTAGCAGACCGTCCCGGCTTGGCACGGGTTTTTTTAGGTGTGTTTTTACACTTTGGGTTACATTATTGTAGTTTTAGTAAGGATCCCAAATTTTTTTGTAAATGTAATATAGCCTATGTCACCCGGGGATAGTGTAGAAAAAATATTCAAATCGGTCCAGTAGTTTCGGAGCCTATTCAATTCAAACAAACAATCAAATCTTTCCTCTTTATAATATAGATAATTTTTTTTTTTTTTATAATATTTATAGTATAGATGTAAAATTATCTTAAAACAGGTTCATACCCTAAATAGTTTGAAACCATGTCTGTTGTATTGAAATAAATTATACGAACCAGTCTATGATTCCTAATAAGCTCTCCCCGCACCGGACTGAGATCGCCAACAAGCAATTTCAAGAAGGTAGATTTGCCGACACCGTTCGGGCCGACAATGGCGATACGAGAGTTCAAATCTATACCGAAATCTACTCCTATGAACAGAGGCTTTTGATTCGCGAAGTTGAAGTCGACATCTGTAACAAAGGTATTTTTGATGAGACTGGTCAAGAGAAAAACAATCGCCGATTATCATAGGAAACAGATTTATTTCTTCAGCGCTTTCGATGAGACTGGACTTTGTCTAGAAGAAACAATCGCTGATCATCTTAGACCATAGGTTTATTTCTTCAGCGCAGTTGTAAAAGTGTGCGTGTGCGTGCGTGTCTCTATGCGTGTGGGTATAGTACATATTAAAATTGTACATATTAAAATTGTCATTGCAAAAACGTTTCTATTTCAATTAGCCAAAGGTACGTTTAACTAGACGATGGACTTCTTGAGTCGTTGTAAAAGCAACCTTTGAAACATAGGCTTAAAGTGCTACATACTTTGGGACCGAGTTAGGGTTGAAAACATGACAACTTTATCATGAGTTATTATTGTTGTAAACGCGACTCTATGTACGTGGAGCTAAGGCAGTTTTGAAGTTATGCTTCTAATGCGACTTCCAACAAGGTTGCGTTATGCGTTTAACGCTACCCCATACGGAGACCCACACAAAACGCAAAACACTTCGATAGCGCGTTCTAGTATCCGACCAAACATCGCGCCATCTAGTTCTGATTTAGGCAACATGAGCATAGAACCTTTTCTAACTAAATAAGAACTGCATATTGGTTAAGTACATAAAAATAAATACTAAAAAATACTAAATTAATTTCACGTTTAAACACAGAGCGAGAGTGAATGCGTGGCACTCGAAGTATAACTTCTTCCGCGCGGAGGGACTCCACGCACTGGTTTTTTTTACGTACTGTGCAGTCCAAGGATTGGCGGTTGAAGCGGCGGTGGGTCGGGGAATGTAAACTTGACGATGTACTCCTTGGGTCGTTGTAAAAGTGTTGTGGGAGCAGCGCCCTCTGTATCTTCTTGCTGTGACTTGCTCTTGTTTTTTTCTTGCTTCCGTGTTAGAGCTTCTTTTTGTTTCTTTTCCTGTTTCAGAAGATGTTAAAACATGTTAGTAAATGTTGGTTTGAATGGTGCGCGCACACTCAGCTGTAGTCAGCAGGGAATTGGGCAGGGAAGTGGGCATGAGCCTAATCTAAATACGATCATGCCTCTGTCCCGGCATATTCTTGCCCCTGCTTCTTAATAAGAATAAAGGCGACGTTGCTGTGGCAATAAGTCCGGAATTAATGCCGGCAGTGGCATGAGCTGAGTGTAAACGCGGTAGTAGATAGATAGATAGATAGAAAACTCTTTATTGTACACCACTTTTACAGAAATTATAAAATAAACACAGAGTTCATTATTCTTATGTGAAGTACAATGGGCGGCCTTATCGCTATGAGCGATCTCTTCCAGGCAACCCTTGGATTTGGTAGTATAGTATTGTGTGACCGAAATGATGGTCAGCACAAACAAATCTTTATCGCGTTACGTAAACCTCGTTTATTGGAATTAGGTAAGTACAATGCGCAGTGACGCTGCAACTTTATGCAGTTGAGCTTTCGTTGACGCGCAGTGTATATTAGATTCAAAATTTGTTTTAGAGATTTAGGTTAACAGTAGAGTAACTTACGGCCTGTTTCTTAGACTGTCCATGCGCCTTCAAATCTTTCAATCTCTTCTCTTGCTTCTCATATTCCTTTATTTGCTCTTTCCTCTTTTGCGCGAACATTTTCTTGAACATTGAGTAGTTTCCTTTGTAGTAGAAAAGCTTCTGTTGATCTAAATGAATGATTTCGTTGCACACATTGTCTAAGAAAGACTGGTCGTGAGAAACTACTAGAAGTGTTTTCTTCCATCCTTGTAGGTAACTAGAATAATATGTATCAAGTTTTAACTACATTTATATTCAAGCATAACATTACAAAAACACCTATTTACGTAACTTGTGGTACCTATCTCACATATGTATTTTTTAATTGGTACCACAGAACCTTCCTAGTGAAATACCTAACTCGGTAGTTAAATAAATAAATATTTTTGGACATTACACACAACGCCCTCTAGTCTCAAACTAAGCAAAGCTTGTATTATGGGAACTAGATCGCTGATAGAATACTTATATACATTTTTTTTTGTAAATACATACATAGTAACAACACCCAGGCATAGAACAAACATCTTAGATTGCCTCTTAGTTGAACCGGTTGTGTATCGTATAACAATTTACTTACTTGTCCAACCAAATAACGGCGTTCAGATCCAAATGGTTTGTTGGTTCGTCAAGTAGGAGTAACGTTGGTTCTACGTACAAGGCCCTGAAGAAACGAACAAATATTATAAAAGTTGTTTTATTTGCGTATCACTACATACGACGTACGACTCGACTCTACAACGCTACGACTCGACTCTACAACGCTACGACTCGACTCTACAACGCTACGACTCTACGACTCTTCTCCGCGCCTGCGGGGTGACGACTGGCTGCATACCTATGTTTTGCTGAATCGCAAACTGCGTTCATTCGTAGGTATGTAACCTGTGTCGCTACAGTATAAAGCAAAGTCACTTCTCGCGTCTGTCTGTATGTATGTATGTATGCTTAGATCTTTAAAACTACACAACGGATTTTGATGCAGTTTTTTTAATAGATAGAGTGAATCAAGAGAAAGGTTTATATTATGTATAATACATCAACATCATCACTGCATTGCACCCGTGCGAAGCCGGGGCGGGTCGCTAGTCCAATAATAAAAAAGTATTTGATGCAATGTTTTTAACGAAAATATCAAAAAACTTTCTATTCAGAGAGTATGCCGGGTTGGTGATAACACCGGGTTATATGTACGTTTTAGTCACATTGATAATGTCAGCTCTTGTAAAAAAGTTCTTATGACGCTATACCATTCTCAATCTTGTTTGTTTTAATTTCGTACCTTGCGAGAGAAACTCTCATTCGCCAACCTCCGGAAAAGTTTTTAGTTGGTCTGTTCTGCATTTCCTTACTGAAGCCAAGACCGGCCAATATCCGCCGCGCGCGGGGTTCAGCTGAATCGGCGCCTATCGCTTTTAATTCTGCGTATACCTGCAATTACAAATTGTACAACTTCCAACATGTAACTTTAGAAACAAGTTTACTAGTAGTTCGCCCCGCACTGAGATCTCGTGATGGTCGGAGGTTAATAAAACCCAAACAATTTTTATTGACCAATGGTTGTAATAAAATTTTCAAATCGCTTGGAAATCGCCGTTTAGCTATGTAAGAGTCTTAGTTGAACCACAAAATCATTGAAACTCCGGTAGCTCACGTTATACTGGGTTTGCCAATTTTATAATTTTTACAACAACTCAAAAACTATTAGACCTAGAAATAAAAACGGTTTTGGAATGTCTAAACAAAACCCTATCATATGACACCCCACTTGATATTATTGTACGACTTTTTTTTTTACTCCCTTTGGACCCTCATAACTTCTATGAAGATCGGATGACCGGTTCAAAAGATCTCGTCGAACAAACATACAAAGCATTTTTGTCCAAGTTGTCACTAAGATCAATTATATAAAACCAAAGATTACAAAGCGCTCGTGGCTAGGCTTGCTTAGTCAATTTTCACCGATTATCTATGTTAAGCGACGTTCTGTGCGGTCACTATTTCGATGGGTGACCGCTAGTGGCATTTACATCTGAGCGCTTCCGTGCTTCGGAGGGCACGTTAACCTGTCGGCCCCGGCTCTAGCAGTCGTTAAGCCACAACCTTAAGGCGGCCTAAAAACTCCGTCACCAGAGTTGGCCACTAACTCATAATTACGAGCTTACTTGGTTGCTTACAAAATATTATTTACATCTCTCATATTCGGTAAGTAGGTCCTTATTACCCCCAAATGGGGCTTGTAGGTGACCAATTAGCGCTCTAGGGTAACAATGTAGCTAGAAAAGCCCTAGGGCGGTAAGTAACTAAAAAAAAACACTTCACTCTTTCAAAAAGTTCGCGTACATCTAACCATCATACTGGCAATAGACATCATGCATTCAGCCCAATGACAAAAGAGGTCGCTTAGCTATTCAGCCTTGTATTCGTATGAGTATAATAGTCATCAATTTTAAATATCGAACAGCGAAGCTCAATTTCGTTCTTGAAAAAAAAAAAAAAAGATGAAAAAAGGCGGGAATAGAAAACTTTTACTTTAAATATTGTTTGTTTTTGGTATTTTTTTATAATTACGTGCTAATTAGGAAAAAAACATGAGTTCTGCTAGTGATGAAGATATAATCTGCACTCCCGATTCAATGAAAATGGAAGCTGAAGCAGCAATTAACAATATTTTATTCTTGTAATGCCGGTTTTTTCTATACTTACCTCACAATCGAGATGTAAAGCAGAGTAGTTAGCTCGGGTGTAAGCATCAATTGCACCCTCGAACTATAGGAGCCCTCGCTGCGCTCGTGCGTCTAAATATCTCGGGCTGCAATTGATGCCTTACAGCCCTTGGCTACTAATCTACTATTAATCAAAGAGGTTCGAGCTGATGAATATCAACATTGGAAATGGCTGGATGCAAACGTAGCTAAGAATGAAGCTTTAATAAAAATAAACGCATCTAAATAAGAGCAAATAAATACTTACCTCATTTAATCTGTCTTGCACTTTCATGTTTCCTTTTTCAGTTTCTGCTTCTAGCTCCTTGCATTCCTTGAGTAATTCTAAAAAAAATATTATATTTGACATGAAGTTTCATCTTGAATTCGATGATGATGAACTGTTAATAAAATACAGAATTTGCACAACTGGCCGATTAACCAGCTTCTTATTACAAAACTATTATAAAACTGTATAAAAGCCAAAAAGTTAAATTAAAGATAACTAACTATAAACGAAACTAAATATGCAGATCTACTAAATAAACGATTCTGATTCCGAAAATCGAGTTTGTCTGTTTATCTGTTTGTTTGTTCGCGGATCACGCCTAAACTACTAGACCAATTTCAATGAAACTTATACCATTCGGAAGCCCTTTTCTCGGATTGAAACATAGGCTATATTTTATTGAAATCAAAGACGTGGATTCTGAGATACAGCTTGACCTCTCTAAACCAAAAGCCACCTTTGGCGCGAGGTTCATCGTATGCTGGTTGACAGATATTTTGGTGGAAAGTGTGGCACGCGTACGAAGTCGCTAGTATCAGCTTGTTACAAAATATATCTTATCTTACCAGTTCTTTTGACATCCGCTTCAAGCAGTGTGTCTACAGCGCTGAGGTCGCTAGCTGTGACCTCTTGCTCGCACACCAGTATGTCTATATGAGGCGGGAGTGGGAAGGCACGACTGGCCAAATGTCGAAGTAATGTGGTCTTTCCGTGTCCATTAGGGCCGACTAGGCCGTAGCGACGACCGCTGGCGATGAGTAGATTCGCGTTCAGGAATAAATCCTTTCCTTTTGCACTGATTGAGAAGTTTTCGACTTTGATATCGACTGCGTTTTCTAAGGCTGCCATTTGACCTGAGACACGAGAAACACTGCCTTAACACTTAAGAATAAGAATATAATAATAAATACGCAATAAGAACCCAATTATGGTTGATATAGCTTTTGCATGCGGCTTCGCTACCGTGACGTAGCCAAATATACTGCTGCATGTTTTACCTGGTAAGACACATTTACAATTTTCTCGAAAACATTAGAACTATTGAGTATTCAGATATTCTAAAACAAACACTATCAAGGAATGCTACTCTATAACTACCCTCGTAATGAAAATGAAAATTGATTTAATTTTACATAAAAATGTTACAAAATGGGTAGTATTTGAATCCATAGGATCCCGAACTAGTATCAACTGTGTTTCGGAAGCCAGTGGCTTCTCCTAAGTGGCTTAGCTAAAAATAATCTGAAACTTAGTAGCTAACATGCTATTATAGTAGGTGCCAAATAACACGGCAATACAGGTCATTCACCCACCTTCACCACGATGTCGCAAAATTCAATAAATTTATGT
Source organism: Eulithis testata (assembly GCA_947507515.1). NCBI lineage: Eukaryota > Metazoa > Arthropoda > Insecta > Lepidoptera > Geometridae > Eulithis > Eulithis testata. The sequence continues at coordinate 8,497,807 of OX382196.1, read as the reverse complement.
ATGGTAAACAAACAGTACTAACGAGATTCGAGCGATACCGTCTTAGCGACAGGTTTGTATGGAAAGCGACAGAATTAGCCACACATTAATCGAATTTTGCGACATCGTGGTGAAGGTTGGTGAGTGACCTGTATTGCCGTGTTATTTGGCACTTACTATAGAATAAAATAATATTGTTTTTTAATTTAGCTAGCTACATGTAGGTTGTAAGTTACATACCAGCAGTTTTCTGTGCCTGACTGACTGTAAAGTTAGCATCGAGGTCACTATGACCTTGACCGCCCTTCTTGGTCATAAGCTCCATTTGCTTTTCGTACTCTTGCTGTTTTTTAAGTTTTTTTTTCTCTTTATGACTTAGCTTCTTCTCTTCTGGTTCTTCAGATGCAGATTTCTCTGGTTTCGAAAGTTCAGTTACCTAAAAATAAAATAGTATATTATGCAACTATTGAATAAAAGACGGATTTAAAGCGAGGGCCATAAATGAAACACAAGCAAGTGAACTTGAAACGTTAGAATCCTAAACGACGTGAGTGGTTCATGGCCCTCGGTATAAATCCGTTTTATTCAAGAGTTGCATACTATACTTTATACCATGGCTACGAGAAAAAGAAAGATTGGAGGTTGTATAGCCAATGCTATACAACCTCCTTGCGCAAAAACAAGTTTTTAAAATAAGTTTTTTAGAGGGGGAATGGTATAAAGATATTTACACGCCACTGAAATTGCAAACTTATCAACCAAGCACATGGTATAGAATCGAATGACAATACAGTAACAAAGTCGTCGTAAATGAGAACTAGTTTTAATACTTTATTGTGTTTAAACCAAACCAAGTGCTTTTGGATTTGCATAAGAGAGATGCAAATTGTAGCAATATTATTTCCATTTCAGGGACACTAGCAAAAAATATGCTATTCTGTCAAGAATTACATACATATTATTAGTGTTATTGCTTACCTTGTCCTCCTCCTCGGCTACTTCTTCCGTTACCGCTTCTTTTTCAGGTTTATTCTCCTTTTTATCCTAAAACAACATCAAATTGTAATCATAATACTATAGACTTCACTGCCCATGCGGGTAGTTAGGTAAATACTACCTTTGATTTCGATGCTTTTGAAGGCTGCGGTACCGGTTCCGGTATAGGATCGGGATCTTTCATTTCAAACTTGGCTAATTCTGCTTCTATATCGTCCATATTGTTTTTCTTCTTATATTTTCCTAATAACAAGTTTTGTGACAATCAACAACTCATACAATATTAGATTAAAACGTACAGTATTAGAAAAAAAACAAAAAAAACTGCGCAGGAGCCGAACAACTTAGACAACGTCTATAGTATACTTTAAACTATTTCCGTTTCTTTTTTTCAACATACAAAATTAAATATAATTTCAACTTCAACTTCTTGGTTTTTGCAACTTGTCACTATCACTACACAGTAACACGCTTCCCGCGTCTGTCTGTATGTCTGTATGCATGTATGTATGCTTAGATCTTTAAAACTACACAACGGAATTTGATGCAGTTTTTTTTAATAGATAGTGGAACGTTTATATGTATAATACATCATCATCATCATTGCATTGCACCCGTGCGAAGCCGGGGCGGGTCGCTAGTTAAATATAATTTCATCTGTCGTTCCTGTATGTTAGAGACAAAAGTGACATCATCATCATCACCCCCCACAGCCTGACTTCACCCACTGCTGGATATAGGCCTCTCTTTTTATGTACCACTCCTTACGACCCCATGCCAGTATCATCCAATTTTTGCCCCACAAAAGTGACAGAAAACTAAATTAAGGGGCACTGATATTTAGCGTCATAGCACTATTATTTGCAAAATCAGTCGTCGAGTCTCCTTTCATGATTTAGCATTTGGTAGCTAAACTCATAACAAAAAAAAAACAGAGCATAAAAAAGTGACTAAAAGAAAAGACATTTCAACACAGTGTGATGTAGACATAACATTGATAGTGGCTCATCAAAAAGTTTTTGTTTAGTTTACTCATACTGTCCCAATGTTGGGCAAAGGTAAAAAAAAAGTAATAAATAAACAAAATGTAGGTACCTTTTACAACAACGGGTAACACAAACTCATCTTCATCATCCGAAAGCATTTTGAGCTCCTTATCACTGTCTTGATCCGGCCAATCTTCTTTTTTATCTTTACCTGTGCAGTTGAAAATTATTGATGTCAGGACTTGGTTACACATATTTTTGGCCATAAAAAGATGACTTTTGTGTAAACCATTCTCAAGACTCGATAAATTATTTTCTACAGGACAGAACTATTTATTGATGGAATAATAGATATATTTCGGGTTTTTGTAACTGCAAAACTTACCCTTCTTACAAATATTTGCAATGCTCAGATTTAAATATAAAAATGAATATTCTTAGACATATCACACAACACTCTCTAGTCCCAAACTAAGCAAAGCTTGTACTATAGGAACTAGATTGGTGATAAAATTCTTTTTTTTTGTAAATACATGATACCTGTGATACATAGTAACACCCAGACACAGAACAAACATCTATGTTTGATGTTTATCACACACAAATGTTTGTTCTCGGTGGGGATCAAACCCACAGCACAAGGCAGAGCTACTAGCGACTGAGCCATGACGCCTGTCGCCTGTGATTGGTTTGTTGCAGCAGAAATGGGTTCGGTAACTTATTAATTTATGAATTTACTTATAAATATACAAACCTTTTTTACTCTTAGACTTTGCAGCAGGCTTAGCTGCATTGCTTGAAACATTGCTAACTACTGATTTGACATCATCTAGGTCTTCTTCTTCATCTGACGATTCTGCCTTATTTTTCTTTTTATTTTTAGCTGAAAACGCAGATTACTAACATATTTGCAACAAACACGCTATGAATTACTTTACATTTAATTTAAAAATGAGTTAAACACATTTGCAACAGAAACATTATGAAATGAAAAACACATTTAATTTAAGGCGTATGTAAAAGGCAGACAACCCTCTCGCTCGCACATTTTAACATTTTTGAAGATAATAATATAACTAAATGTAATTATGTGAAATTGCAGAGCTTCAGGGTCGAGAGAATAACAATGCAAAGGTTCAAGTACAAATACCACATTCATCCAAACAAGTTTTCCGACCAAAAAACTTATACCAATGCGATAAATTAAATGATGCAAGTTTTTTGGTTAGAAAACTTGTTTTATCAATGTGATATATTTACTGAACCTTTGCATTGTTATTCTCTCGACCCTGACGCTTTGCAATTTCACATAATTACATTTATAGATATATTACATCTTCAAAAATGTTGGAAATGTGCGAGCGAGAGGGTTGTCTGCCTTTTACATACGCCTTAATAAAAAGTTAAAAAGAAGATTCCATAGATACTCACTTTTTTTTTTACTAACAGGCTTAGCTATTTCTTCTTCTGATGCTTCCTTCAGGTCAACATCACTGCCATCAGACCAGTCATCATCTTTTCTACCTTTACCTTAAATCATATCAAAGCAAAAATATTAAGGTTCATATTTTTAGGTAAAACAAAACCAATCTTCTTTAAATCAGATTGTTTTTTTTTAATTTGCGACATCGAAGTGTAGGTGGGTGAATGACCTGTATTGCGGTGTTATTTGGCACCTACTATAATCATGTTTACAACTACAGTGTAATATGTAGTAGTAAAAACCAATTCATGGTTAGTGCCCAGTAACATGGTCAGCAATTACCACAGCATTTTAGTCTATTGGAAGTAATTATTATGTATACAATTAAAATGTTCAGAACTTTAAGGGATATTAAAAAATGTTTGTTTGCCAAACTATCAATAGAATTAAGTGTTGATACCTGCGGGCCTAAGATGCGCACCGCGAAATATTTGTCATGTCGTTCTGTCAAAATGTAAGCATTTTGTACCAGTTTAGGAACTATTGCATTACCTTTCTTTTTCTTAGCAGATTTTGGTGCTGTTTTGTTTGCAGTACTAGTTGTTGTAGACTTGCTGTCATCATCTTCATCATCAGATATGGCACCTTTGTTTTTGTTCTTAGCTGGAATAGTATATTTCATTACAAGTGCGGAAAGGCTGTCCGACTCGTTCCGACTGTCAACCCTCGCCTTCGGCTGCGCCTCGGCTCGGGTAGACATTTGTCGGAACTCTTTGCAATGACGGTTCCGCACGTGTACTGAACGACTATTTTTAACACAGTACGAAAAAATTAAGCAATTTAAAAAAAAAAAAAACTGAAAAATGGCGCCAACCGTAGAATATAAGCAGAGATTTTTTTTTCTTCACCCATTCTGGTAGGCAAAAGGAACTATGCCCATAAAGCCAAGTCTTCAGTAGAATTTTTTTATTTAGTTGAAATGAAAATGAAATTTAATGAGATGGAATGAAATGAAACCTAACCTAACTCATTCAATCAAATCATTAAATCTGATATTGAAACAAATTAGTAGCTTCTTTTTAGAAATATACGTATTTGCATGAATCATAAAAACTTCTATTCATTTTTTTTGTAAAAACTTCATGGTTGGTTTTTATTTTTAATAGACATTATTTTGACAGTTGGGAAAGAGAACGCACGAGTTTGGGAAAGGTAAAAAAAAAGCACGAGTGTGTAGTAGCCCACATCCCGAATGCTATACGTCCCTGCAATATGCCACTTTTTGAGCAATTGTATTAAAAATATATTGCTTATTATAAGTGAATACCTATAAGGATTTTAGTAGAACACGGTAAGATGTGTGTCCTCCTACGAGAAGATAAGTGCTGACCCATGCCATGCTGAGTGACTTTTGGTTCTGGGTCCGAGGACCAATGGATGGTATTCGGTAGTATTACTTATGTTCAAACTTCGTGATAACTTCATTTGCGGAATTTAGGATAGTTCTCATGTAACAAGCTAGATGGTGCTAGTTTTAACCATTTCCCTATAATATAAATTTTATTAGGTACACAATGTTATGCATGCCCCGCCCCATCAAGCTCATAAAATGATAATTATGGTTGTCACAGTAAACAGCATGCACCATTGATGTTACATCACAATTAATATTAATTACTAATTGTGATGTAACATCAATTATTATTATTGTTTTAAGGTATGTATATTAATAAGTTAATAAGTAAGTTAATATTTAAAGCAGATTTCCATTGAGCTCACTTATTTAAATAGTTCACTTCCGATATATTAAATGTACCTAATAAATCTATTTATTAGGTACATTGAATTAGCTTCGTGGCTTTTTAATGAACGTTGGGAAATGAACAGCTGTTGTGTGGCAGTTATATCGACTACTTTCAGGACTACATGAGACACATCTTTACACCTTGAATACATTTTAAATCCATTGGTGAGGGTTAGAGAGATACCTACTGTGAAAAATAAAGAATAAAGAAAATGCGATAAAGTTATGAGTAGGATAGGTAATGTGTATTGACAATACGAACGCAACAGACAAACCTTTTTTTTGTGACTTCTTCGGGGCCGGTTTTGGAATATCTTCTTCGTCAGAAGCGTGACCTTTGACAGGCTCATCTTCACTATCACTGCGATCCCCAGACGGTCCTTTGCCTTTCTTTTTCCCCTTTCCTTTGCTCTTTGAGGTTATTTCACGACAGTCATTGCCCACCGTCTTTTTTTCTTCCAAGTCATCATCAAAGTCCTGGTTTTTCTTATTGCCTCTTTTCTTAGACATTTTGCCTTGTAACTACTGATACAACAAACAAAATTATAGCCAGCTAAGCCAAAGCCAACTCACAAACTGGCTGCATGCGTTAGCATCCCCTAGTAATCTGTGACTGGCTGGCACAAACCAAGCAGTAAGCACAGCACAAACAACCAGTGAGTCACTGGTTTTCCGTTTGTATAAATGTACTCTGTGTGTGTGTGTCACTGGTACTCAACTCACTCACACACAGGGGGGGCACAGTTGGATTGGATGGGGATATGGGGATGCTGCGAAGTATGGAAATTAGCGCTACCTATCGACAAAGCAACGAGAAAGTTGACGTTAAAATGTCATGTCAACTAGAGATGGGCGTTCTAGTTTTTTCTCGCAAACGGTTAAGTAGCCGATACAGTTTGCATATCAATATCGATTTTCAAATATCAATATGCGCTTCGCGTTTTCGCGCCGCAAAACCTTAGACCAAAAAAAGTTACAATAGAAAGTAAACCATATTGCTAGCGTCCTATGGCATATTTTTACGCACGCCATATCATGCAAATATAGCTAACGTTACGTCATTCATATTCGCTCCATTTTAACCACTTAACGAGTAAAGCAAGCTCGTATGAGTTAGTGGCAAACTCCGGTGACGAAGTTTTAAGGCCACTTTATGGCCTCCGTCGTGGCTTAACGACGAGTATGTTTTTTTTAACCAGTAAAAAATCTACTCATACTTAGAAAGGGAGGTAGCGTATATTTGTGAAGTTTTTTTGTTCGTGTCTTTAGGGTAACAGTAGAGGTTTTGATTAGTTTTCATGATATCGGGGTATAAAATATATCGATATCTAACCCATATCCGATATCAGGTACGTTTCGATATATCGAACTGATGTCTAATGTCAACATGTCACGTGGATAAAAATTTGAAAATAAGGGTGTCTCGTCCCGTTTTGCTTTAAAATTTTCAGTTATTGTTTTGTTATTGTTACTTTTACTGTAGTTTATGTGCTATTTTGTTATTTTTTTGTTATAACGTTATCTAGTTTTATTGTGTTGAGTTTTCGTGTCTTCATTGTTGTTGTAGTTGTAGGTAAAGGTGTCTAATGATAATATAAAAGTATATCTTCTGAAAATATGTTTTTATTTTGATGTTTTAAATATTCTTAATTATTATAATGTACTCTACAATTTGTTTTATTACTTATAGAACATAATAGCTTCGTAAAACAGCGTAATATAATAGGTAGGCACTGTGGACTCAGTAAGAATGTGTGGGTGTCATTGTTATGAACTGCACGCACTGGTAGACAAAGTTTCGTCGCTAAATAACCAGGTAGCGCTACTTTCCATACTGCACGAAATTGACACAAGAGCGCACTCTATTCCTTTTTTTGTATACTACTCTATGCTCACACGCAAACAGAAGGGATGTTAAAAAATAATCGATTTTTATTAAAATCGATTATTATTTTAATATTAATCGATTTTTAATAAATTGATTATAAAAATTACATGTTTAAATCCATTTTGAGAAACAGCTCGTTTATAAGCGATGGATGAAAAAATCTTCCAAAATAGGACTGGACATTTATGTACTTATTTGGTTTCCTAATTCCTTACCTTACAATTTTAAAGGAACATTGCCTTTGATATTTCGTTTTTAATTGGTTATTATTTTTATTCGCATAATTTTATCTGATTTTTTATCTGAAAAATGGTTATTATGAATCTCTTAGGTTTATTATTGGAATATGAAAAGCATGTACATACTTTTAAATAATACAAAATAAATCGATATTTTCACAGAAATTGACTTTTTTTTATTAAAAACGATTTTTGACTAATCCATTAATTTTGAATAAAGAAAAATCGATTTTTATCTAATCGATTCTTTTCCATTAATCTCACATCCCTAACAAACAGTCAAACACAGAGTCACACAGCCAGCACTTGAGCACACCACACCGGTCAAGTGCGAATGGACTCGCCCACCGAGGTTTACGATCCGAACTAAAACTGTAATTATCAGTGTTTTTCACTTTTTTCAAAAACTATGCAAGTTAGAAACTTCGCTTTATTTTTCGAGTAAAGTTCAGGCATTCCTATAAAACACATAATTAATTCAAATTTTTCACTCCATAAACTTCGGAGATAGAGGGGGGGGGGGCAAAGTCATTTTAGGACTTTTACATTATAAATCAAAAGTTATGCATAATAGAAAAAATAAAAATTGTTTTAAAATCTACGAAACAATACCTTTAAAATGTACATGCTGACAAATAACATTCTATTATGGTACTATGTATTCCAAATTTCAAGTCAATAGCTCTAATAGTTTTTGAGATAATACGGTTTGTGACAGACGGACGGACGGACAAAGTCGCATCATAAGGGTTTCCAAACCCTACAGGATCGTAACCCTAAAAATATACTAAAGGGTGCTAAATCATTATCTGCCAGCTTAAGCTTCCCAGCATCTAATGAAACTGCATTAGATGCTGGGAACATGGTAATTTTTTCCACTAAGTGGTATTATTACACTACATCCTGTATAACAGTACCTTTAACATGTAGGTAAGTAGGTAGTGGTCGCAATCCAGTCTCTTTCTAGCCAAAGATGACCTACATGCTATATAGATACTTACAAACTGGCTGATGAGAGCAAACAAAATATGAAACCTAGATGTCAAAAAGAACGAGATTCTTCTATCGGTTTTGAAAGCTGGTTGAAGTTCTAACGACTTTGCAAAGATGAAGTCGAATTTTGCTTTTCTTCTTATTTTCTGTGTATTATTCTGTATTTTTGTAACTGATTGTACTGGTGATAATGTAAAGAAGAGTGTTGTGGATGACAATAGAGATGATAATGGCGATAACAGCGATGAATCAAAGGATGAGAACCTGAGTGACTCGTTGGATGTTCCTATGGAAAATGAACCTACCAACGTCACGTGTACCAGAAGACAAAACAGTCGAGTGCATGAAATACGATCAGCACAACCCAAGCAGTTTCCGTTCATGGCAGCTGTGATGTCAGATCATCATGAATACGTTTGCTCTGGAGCTCTGATCTCCAAGGGACTAATTTTAACCACTGCCCAGTGTACTCAGCAGCCCATTAGTTATGTTCTGCTAAATGCAACTAAAGGCAGATCAGATGAAAATTCAGTAGCTCTTCATATTATCAAGACGGAGAAGTTTCCCACATACACAGCTAGTGACACGGATAAAGATGTTGGACTTATTTACACCGAAAAACACAACAATTCTTTTGCTAGCAAAATAAAGTTAAGCAATTACACCAGCATCCGTAATGTTCTGGATATCGAAGTTCTTGGGTTTGGTCTTAATTCAGATGTAGGACAGATTAAAGAGTTACAATCTATAGGATTGGAGAAACGTGACTTTCCTGCGCCGATAATTGACTCAAGGGAACTGATTCGAGGATATTTTGACTGCGTAGACACCAAGGTTCTGACTTGTTTCAAAGATACCGGGGGTCCTGCAATATTCAATGCCGAACTTGTTGGTATAGTTCTCAAAGGTCAAAATGATTGTATCAAAGAGATGACTTCCGCTTATGCTAATAACAAAAGATTTGCAGAAATTTTACCAACATATACATTTAAGTCCTGGCTGGACGAAAAGATAAAAAAGAATGAACAAAATGAAAAAGAAACCCTTGCCACATTCCCAATGAAACCAACTCGCCGTAAGCTGCAAGTCATTAAAAAATTGACGGGATCTGGAAGTGAGGTACCGGTTCCACTGTGTACTATTGTAGGATTCGTTTTCTGGAAAGTTTTGATTCAATGGTATTTTTTGTAGGTAGACACCACCTATATGTTTATTTTTCCTTTGACAAATTAATACAACAATAAAATTATCTGCGTAAATGAATGAAGTTTTGCTCCAGTTACCAAACCCCTTTAGCTGACAAGGGGAATATTATAGGTATGCTGTTAATCTCAGGACTGCAGCTAAGCCTCTGTCCAGATGGAGCGTTTTACGCGCGAGTCCACTATGTAGGTAGCTCTAGTAGGTATCTGGAGAACGCGTGAGTGTGTGTACGCCTCATCTGTAGGGTTACTCTCGACCACAGTTTCAATCCGGATTCACGGAATTTGACTGGAAATCATGTCATTCGGTACCTACTCTTGAGTCCAATACCAACACGGTTTGAAACTGGATTCGGTGGAAAAAATTCGATCCAATCCCAAACCGACATGATTTTGACATTAGCAATCGGGGTTTGAAACGAGTTCTTTGCCTTGATCACGAATTAAATGTGACAATTGCAAACGTATCGTAACGCTAGCGTATCCGAGATACACTGTGCGGTGACACTACAACGGTTGGCAGTCGCACTGGCATCGACGCGCAATATAACTCGAATACGCTAACGCGGCGACTGTCAGATTTGTTGGTGATGGACGTACCTACATAACTGAATTCGAGTTTTGACATTTTTTGAATCAACACTTTGATTTCAGTCGTTTTTCTTGTGTTATTGAGTACTTATCCCAGGTAGTTCAGTGACTTATTAGACTATGCTTTACACCTGGCTTCAATCTCAACTACCTATTCCCACCTGTTCTACGTAGTTCTGTCGATGGAAATTAAACAAATGGGAACAAATATGTAGTTAAATAGTATATAACATTCGGAATGACTACAAAAATTAACGCAGATTCTCTAAAAACAAATATATCCACTTGAACGTCCAGCGCCCTCAGCGCAGCGAGCGACTTACGTCCGAGCCTGCGCGCCGCGAGCGTGCGCGCGCGTGAGCGAATGATCTTCCCGATAAAACGATTTATCACATAAAAAGTACTAAAGCTACTTCAAAACCAAAAATTACTTTATGTACGTTAATATATAGCAAATAAACTTGAATAATAATATGAATCATCGTACCTACATTTTCATATACTAAAAAATTATCAAACATAGGATAGTAGCATTTTTAAACTAGTTTTCTGCAAGTTTATTTTTTTTGTGATTTACTTGTGATATCTGTATTAGGAACAAAAATGTTTTATAAAACTAGACTTTAACCCCGTTATAACGGTACCAAAATAATAATTAAATATTCAAATGAAGTATTTTAAATAAATTTATCAAAATAGGTCTCCTCAACCCCAAATTTGGTTCATCGCAAGATGCTCCGACAAGCAAAATGGCCGCCGCCCGGGTCTATGCAGACAAGCGATTCCAGAGACGAGCGTTTTTAGATTTGTACCTACAAATGTAACAACGTGTCAATAATTTTGATTTTAATATGTTTTACAAAACTATTCTTATTTTATTTCTACCTAGTATTATTTTTTCATCATCATCATCATCATCATTGATGATCACGAAACTTGTTTTATTTTTACATAATATGTAAAAAACATAATTATGTATAAACATAATATTTAAAAATAAAACTAATACAATACATCATCATCATCACTGCATTGCACTCGTGCGAAGCCGGGGAGGGTCGCTAGTTTTATATATGTGGAGACGGGTCAAAGGCTAAATAAAATGCTAATGTTTATTTTAATTTTTTATTGAATAAAATTAATTTTAATAATAACATTTATCTTACTGTTTAAACATTTTACTTTTACATTTATACAAGAAAAAAAAAGCAATGTGTTGCTGAGATGAATGATCTCATCAGCTGATCAAGTTCCCGCGTTAACCTACTGTGCACATTGCTGGCTAGCGAAACAAACACAAATTTTGAAAATTTAATATCTCTGGCTACAATTGTTTTTTCAGACAGCGGTTTTTCATTGGTTGGGGTGTTGCACCATCCCCCTTCGTTTTCTGTAGTAGTCTGGTTCCACCCGGTATTTACAAGTTAGTCCTTTAAACGTCAGGGTCGGGCTTGTGGTAATCCCTGAAGCACCCAATTATGCACAGGTTTACCTTGCATTCCTGGCACATCCAGACTGACCGGGTCGTGACTCTCTTCTTGTGGAAGCACCACCAACACCGGCCTCTTTTGGCCTGGCTATGTGCCGGGAAGTGTTCACCTTCCACGACCGGACGGTTTGTCTTCTTGGCGGTACAGTTTTGCTGTCTCACAGTAAAAGTCTTCTGTCCGATAGTCCGAGTTATAACACGTGTCTCTGTCGTCAAGTCGATGTTGCTGTAAGTTTTCAGTAATGATTCAGCCAGCGTAATTCTGAATTGTCGATGTGAAAGTTTGTATTTGGTGCTGTACAGTACAAAACAGTTAAACACAGCGCAATTGAAGAGTCTGCGAAAAACTTTTTTGTACCATACGCGGCTTTTGGTTCTCTCGACTTGGTGTGCTGACAAATATTGATCTTTGCGATCGATTCCACCCATGTTCTTGTTGTAATCCAGAATCACGCTTGGCTTGAACGTCGTTCTGTTATATTTTTCATTTGTTCCGATCTGCAGTTGATGGTATGTCGAAATCATACTTACTAAGTTTGAATCTCGCCATACCATCAGTGTCATATCAGAACAAAAGCTTGCGACAACCTCGCCATGTCGTAAGTCGGTTTTGGTCAGGGTTTTCATAGACGTGGGAATGAATTCCCGGTTCAGTCGTTGAGTCCCGTAACAGTCAGTTTGTTGCAGTTTGAGGTACCGTGCTAATAATGGGCAATTATAAAAATTATCCATTATTACGGTGTGACCTCGGCCAAGAAGTGGTTCGATGAGGTCAATCACTATCTTGGCTGTCGCATTCGTCGGTCGTTCAATCTCAGTAGTCTGTTGGGTCTGGCTCAGTCTGCTGTCGTTGTCAGTCGTCTGTTGAGTCTGGTCGGTCAGCCTGCTGTCGTTGTCGTTGTCCGGTCTTGTTTCGTTGTCGTTGTCCGTTCTGCTGTCGTCCTCATCGTTGTCAGTCGTCCGGTCTGGTCTGTTGTTGTCGGTATTCACTGGTTTGTCTTTTCCAGTATATACTATGAACCGCCAGAGATAGCCACTTGCCGATTCACAAAGTTCATAGGTTTTTACACCTACTTGAGCCGACTTTGAGTTAATTTTTTGAGCGAAGCTCAGTCGGCCATGCCACTTCAGAAGTGACTCGTCAATAGCTATCTCTTGCTTTGGATAGTACAGACTGGAAAATTTGTCGTTAAAGTAGTCAATCACCGGTTGTATTTTAGACAGTTTTGTCTTTCGCAAGTCAGTCAGGGTGTCGTTGTTTACTAAGTGAAGCATTGATTTTAGTAATAGGTATCGGTTGTAGGACATGATTTTGGATATGTACGGCATTGTTCCGAAACCGTTGAAGGAAAAGTATGATTCCTCAATCGGAAGAGGATACAAGCCCATGATTATTGTCAGGGATAAGTAGGCTATCATTTCAGGTCGGTCAGTCGGGGTCCATCGTCGAAGTCGGCTGTTTGTATGCATGTTGTTTGCGTCTGCCAGTGAAGCAATTTTTTGCGCCGCATATATGTTGGTCTCAGTAACCAACATGTCTACAAATCGCACGTCAATCATCCGTTCAAAAATGTCCGTTGGTCTTGTGTCGTTCGTTATTTCAAATGTCGGCCCAGGTGTCCCCGTAAAAGTCTCCCGTTTACCTTTAAAAGTCGTTTTGTCTCTGTTCCAGTCAAATCTGTAATGATCAGTCGGTAACAGTTGCCGTAGGGCGTCGTCATTTTGTCGGTCTTCTATGTCCATAATCCGCTCTTGTTGTTCTGTCATGTCGTTGACGTGCAGTGACTGTTGAAGTTGAATTGAAGTCAGGTCGGAGAAGTAGTCGTCGTTACAGTTGGTAAACGGTACCGACTCGGTAGGGCAGTCGAAGTCTCCGTCACTGTCACTGTCAATCAGCCATTCAATCACCGTCGCGTCAAATTCGGAATTTGTCGGGTCTGAAAAGGAAAAATAAAAACGATTATAGATACCGCCACTTAGGGTGGAACTATCTGTTGATAAATTTTGTACTCACCAACAGCAGACCGTCGTCGTCGCAGATCGGAGATGGGGGAACTGCTCGCCACCTCTATCTGGCAGCCGATTGCTGGTACTGCACCCCATAACAATATAAATAAAACATATTATGAGACTTAGGCCCGTATTCCGTAGCCTTACTCAAGCACTGATCCGTACTCAAGCATAGATTTTTGTATGAAAATCTCTACTTAAATCTATGCTTGAGTAACGATTTCTGTCTCGGAATACGGACCTTATATTTTTATTCCGAGTCAGTAAAGTCTATGAATTTCTCTTCTTTTTTCGGCGTACGGCACACAACTACCCAGTTCTCTGTAGTTGGTAGCCTGAATACCATTGAATCCAGAGAACTGGGTGAGTTGGGTGCCGTATCCAAATCCGGCGTACCCATGCGTTCAATTTCGTTCAAATCTGTAACAAATTAAAAATATTCATTACGTTGTGTTATCTACATAGTATTATCGCCTTAAAATAATGGCATCTAATGTGACATTTACCAAATTCGACCACTGCCGGAGGAATCGATGGCACCACAATCAGGGGCGGCGAGTCCACGGGCGCCTCCACTTCGCTGCGTGATGTGGACGGCAGCGGCGAGTGTGATCTTTGCGCTGAAGCTGAAGTGGAAGGCACCATCTCGCACGCCTCTCGCTCAGGCGACTGCCTTCTATAATAAATAATGAATATACAATCACATCAATTTGTATGAAAAAAGACGCAGTTAACAGCAGCTATATAGATAAAGTGAATGATTACATACTGCATTCTCCGTTTGCGTGGCGGCGCATCCGGCAGAAGAATTCTGTGTAATTCTTTCTGGCGTTTTTTTGCCAGAAGCTCTTTTTTTTGTGGTCCTGATAGGCTGGCCACCCGCTTTTGGTCAACCTGCCGGGCCACACGAATGCTTTCGAGAATTTCACTGCAAAAGTATTATAATAATTATACAACACATATTTTTAACAAAAAAATACGTAGACATATTGCCTAGAACGGACTTGATTCAAAGATTAAAAATATCTTTAACATGATATAAAAATTACTCACTTATCTACTGAAGCTCCCCCCCTGCCTCTTCCACGCCCCCCCCTTCCACGGCCTCGACCTTGTCTACGGTCCGCGGCGTTATCTTGATTTGATCTAAAATTATAATATTTAGTTAAACCCTAATTACAGTTAATGCCAAGAGAAGCTCCATCACCTTAGCAGTTTGTAAGCATATTTCAGTGTATTGCCCTTCAGTGGACTTTTACGGGCTGTTATGATGATGATGATGATGATGATGATGTTGTCATTACAGTGTAAATGGAATGAATAATACATATTATATGCATATTTCAGTGTACATGTCTTTAAGTGGACTTTTACGGGCTGTTATGATGATGATGATGATGTTGTCAGTACAGTGTAAATGGAATGAATAATACATAATTATATGCATATTTCAGTGTACATGTCTTTAAGTGGACTTTTACGGGCTGTTATGATGATGATGATGATGATGTCAGTACAGTGCAAATGGAATAAATAGTAAAAACTTTTTTGTTGTTGAGCATGTCATGCATATTTTAGTGTGATGAAATAAAAACGCAAATTAAAATAAAATCACGCAAACAAATACACTTCACCGCAACCAAAAAAACCGACTATGAAATCTCGTCTGTACGAACCTCACATTTACAAACGTTCATGACACTTTTGAGCCACACGCTCCAAGGCTGAATACCAACTTACCAAATTCATTGAATCTGTGTAAAAATAAGATCTTGATTACTTTGTTCTTAGTAAATAATTATTCTAGATAGTTAGTTTTACGATTTAAAGACTTATATTCTTAAAAAACTTATTCTAATATCACGTAAGAAAACAAAACACAGCCATTTTCATACACGAACAGCGACTCGACTATCTGTTTTGCTCAATTAATCAACTTTGGAGTGTAGGAGAGTATGTTGTTTTAATTCTTAGTTCACGCGTAGAATATAAGGAAAAATTACATGTATCACAATCCTAAAAATACACATTAAATCAAAAGAACTTACGACATAATCACAGCACAGCACTTCACATAAAATTTTTTTCGCGCACTGTTGTCAAAATAATTTTTTTTTAATAATCTTTGTTGCCAGGTAAGAGAACTTCTAATAGAAATTGGTAGAGAATTGTTTATAGTGCCATCTAGTATCGACGCGTAGAAACTTAGAGGCACAGACAAGAAATAAATCGGTAGACAAAAGAGCCAAAAGTAGTGTGGCCGTTTTGTACCATGGACGTAAGCAGGGGTAAACGTTTGTGGTACTTAAGTGCCACTGGACGTTCAAGTGGATATTCCCATGTCACCGTTAATCAATTGCATTAAAATTTGGCACCATCATCGCATTATTTTGATCTGTACATTTGTTCTTCGTTAGGATGATTTCGTGAAATTTGCCATTTGGATGGCTTAAACCAGTGGAAAATTTTCTTTCGTCCCCTGACGTGCCCCTGACACACCTGAGGCCCTTACCTGCAGTTCTTACACACCACGTGTAGCGGAAGAGCTGTCGACGACGATTGACATATGCAAACAACACGCAACATAGGTAGGTGTCCATCATTTCGTACGTAAAAATAGGAGGGATATTCGATACTTATACATCGATGGATCGAACTCACTCGATGGTACAAATAGTACGATGGATCGAATCGATCCAATGGCAATGTTTTGAAAAAGTTTGATTTTCTCGATGTATTTTCATAAAACATCGAATCAATAGAAACTAGCTAAAAAAAGGTAGGCTGTTTTTTACTCTGCAAAAAAAATTGAATTTCACGCTCAGTGTGAATTTAGAAATTTTAATTATTGTGGTTTGTTTGTAATGCATTGTCAGGCCCGTATTCCGTCCGAGACAGAAATCGTTACTCAAGCATAGATTTGAGTAGAGATTTTCATACAAAAATCAATGCTTGAGAACGGATCAGTGGTTGAGTAAGGCTACGGAATACGGGCTTCAGAGTGCTGACTAGAAGTCCGCGCCACCAAACAAGTCCAGCGCGAAAGTTAAGATCTAAGGCCCGTATTCCGTAGCCTTACTCAAGCACTGATCCGTACTCAAGCATACATTTTTGTATGAAAATCTCTACTCAAATCTATGCTTGAGTAACGATTTCTGTCTCGGAATACGTGCCTTACAGAGACTTTTACAGCTTTGTGATGCTATGTTGCAAAAAGTACTCGATGTTTAAAAAACATCGATGTTTTTAACCGATATGTACATCGGATAATATCAAAAACATCGATGTATTTCTAAGTAGAAATAAGGCTGGCCGTGCCGGCCATTTATTTTCTGAATTGAATCACAACACAATCACATCACAATAATGAAAAAGTGATTGCCAGTGAATAACGCCCGTGAGTTGTAATGAACAAAGTTATCTAACTTCTTGCGTACAATATTAAAATAAATGAGCAATAATAATGATCAGGAAGTAAGTTGTAATTTTACCACAGTGAATACTTACGCATACTCACCAAACGAAATTCTAGCAAAAAGCACCTACCTACCTACATTATTTATTTATCCTTCCACTGACAGACTGGGGGGGCTTCAATAATACCGTCAGCGAGACCAAGCATCCACGACCACGGCTATTGTCCGTTCGCGTATTCCGAAGTTATGGGTCGCTATGGAATACAGAGCAACATACATCTGAAACCTGGGCTTTACAAACATAAGCCTAACAACCAGTCCAATGATAAGGGGACTGATGAAGTAGACAATGTTTTCAGGTGAGAGTCAATTCTATCTATTTGGTATAAACTTACAGTCGATTTGGGTAACCTAAGTCTTGAGTGTTTATTAGAGTGTATAACAAACTCTAGTTTATGGATTTGTGACTCATGTGTTACCTTATTTATGTTACAGAGGGTAGTTAACGAGGTCCTTCATACTCGTTTGAAATAGATACACATTATAGTAACTGGCACAGTTAGTGCTGACCTTGAATACACAGAAGTTGAATTTTAGTTTTACAAAGCACCCCTCTACTTTCGCTGAGCTCTATTATACTCTTAAGGCGTGTCCCCTGCGCCATGTTTCGAACAAACGTTGCTCTTGAACATTGTATGTTCAAAACATTTCCCGTCCTCTGCGACTTAAGCAATGTACAGTAAACAAAGTCTTCCTGGATCAAAATCTAACATAAAATTAACAATTCCCTCCGACCACAGACAAATGCGGGGGATGTTTTCCACAAACTCCTGCAATCACCTTCAAGTGTATTTCCTTGACAAAGCATTTATGCTACACCCCTTTTTTATGTTTTCGAAGAATTTTCTGTTCAACACATGGTGCAGCAGGCTACTTTGTAGTTTTCTATTTTATTTTATAAGAATGGATACCCAAACACAGGTTTACACAACATAATTCAAGGTACATTTAAAAGGTAATAAAACTAGGTGTAATTAATTATAGGGTAGCACATAGGAACGAGACACAACTTATACAATAACATAGATCATGTAAACTAGTAACAATAACAAAACTAAATCTTAATTATTTTTTATAGCAAGCCAGTTAACAACACAAGCCCTTTACCTTTAGTGCAAAGTGATAAAAACCGAAGAAAATCATTTGATGGTGAACAGCAACCAATTGAAAAAGATAACAGGTATATTCTCTTCCTGATAAATAGGTATCCCCAAACTTTGCACAAAGCACTTTGCATCCACTATAATGCGAGTTCCATTTACATCAGGTGTGCTGGCAGCCAAATGTTAAGCTAACCGGTATAAAAAAATATTAGTAACCATTTGTGTTTGGTTAGAATAGCCTTTTTGGAGTAATGAATGATAATATAAATCTGCTTTTACTCTAAGTTTTGCCTGTTGACCTTTAATGGTAACCTTTATAAAGCTGATGCGTGACAGGCAACTACCAATAGGTTAAAAATAATTTGATTAACTTAGGGCCATAATATCAATAGTGGTTTAAACCACGAAACAGAGTTTAACCTCCAGTCTCCGACTATTTCATAAGATCAATGGTAGTTAATCGACCATTGGTAGCTTAAACTGACAGAGATGACAGTAGATTAATCCATCGATCAAATGTAATCGTAGTTTACGAAACCCATAGTTTAAACTGCTTTTGATGTTACGGCCCTAAGAAGACCATCCAAAACCACCACACATTTTCACTCATAATTTTCAAAAAAAAATTGGGTCACAGGAGGTCGTTGTCCTTTGGGATCCAAGGTTAGTGCCCCACTTCTGTTAAAAACACCTGAGAACTGTTTGACAGTATGAATGACACTTGTGCATCCTTTGGGACACAAGGTCAATGCCCCACTTCTGTAAAAAATACCTGAGTTCTGCCTGTTTGATAATATGTATGATACTCATGCATGAGTCAAAGTCAAAGTCAAAAATCTTTTATTCAATAAAATCTCACTGATCACTTTGAATCGTCATTACGTTTTGTATGAAATCGCTTTGATTTTTTAATGCTTTTAAGCTTTTATTAATTTTAAATGCCAAATAAACATTACCACCTCATTGCCATAACAAAACTTGCCACATACTGATTTTCAGACATTGCTACTTTCATATCACCATAATATGAGATCCCGTCATTCTTATTCAGTCAGTTGTTTAATATGAGCTGGTATATGTTTCAATTGCAGCAACTTACTTTCGAAATCTTTGCCTGCAACATTCCCACTACATTCACATTACAGTGATGAACCTAGAGATATGAGATATGAGACCCAGTATAGTGATGCCTCCTACCAGTCTGCCAATCAAAGTACTCCATTACTCAATAGCAGCCCAACAGTTATCCATAGAAGAACACCAGTCAACAATTTGAGAGACTTGAATCGTAGCGATTCCGTTCCAAGATCTCATGATTCCTCAAACCACTTCGGGCAAACTAAAGCAGGCCCACCTCAAGGAAGTACGAAAATGGTGCTGCCACTACTGTTAATAGTTGGGTGTGTAGTGACTGTGGCTAGTATGTTTAATACCA
Source organism: Eulithis testata (assembly GCA_947507515.1). NCBI lineage: Eukaryota > Metazoa > Arthropoda > Insecta > Lepidoptera > Geometridae > Eulithis > Eulithis testata. The sequence goes on along the minus strand of OX382196.1, from coordinate 8,478,193 downwards.
CAACGATAAAAAGGTCGGTTGTCTATGATGAATCAAGATTTTATAACGATATTGATTTATTGGGGAACAAGTATCATATTGATGAGAATGCTGTATTACAAATGCAAACTGGTAAGGATATTTTTTTCTTTTTTTTTTGCTAAAACAGGCCACAATAGTTCCACAATGTATGAGCAGTCCAAGTTTCACAAACGTAAATCCAAAGCTAGATGATATCGAATTGTCTCGTCGTTATAAATCTACCCTAGCTGGATCAAAGCCATATTTTTTTCAATCTATCTATCTATACTATTATAAAACTGTAAAAAAGCCAAAAACTAAAATTGAAGATATGGATAATCTAAATATACAGATCTACTAAATAAACGATTCTGATTACGAAAATCGAGTTTATCTGTTTGTTTGTTCGCGGATCATGCCTAAACTACTAGACCAATTTCAATGAAACTTATACCATTCAGAAGCCTTTTTTCCGGATTAAAACATAGACTATATTTTATTGAAATTAAAGACGTGGCTTCTTAGATACAGCTTGACCTCTCTAAACCAAAAGCAGCCTTTGGCACGAGGTTCATTGTATGCTGGTTGACAGATATTTTGGTGGAAAGTTTTGCACGCGTACGAAGTTGCGGGTATCAGCTAGTAAAATATAATTCGAGAATTATGGGCCTCGATAATTCTCGAATTATATTCATATTTATAAGATCCATATTTCAACGCAATTTTGGTCGGAAATAAATAAATAACACAAGGAATATTAAGTCTCAAAAACTAATCCTGAAGCTTACTTATTCAACATTATAAATAACTTTATCTTGAATTAATATGTCCAGTAGTTATTTGCTCAGAATACGCTCAACGCTTTTTAGCGGCGATTAGCGCCGGTATCTGTACACGAGTGTTTTATTTGTACTTCTTACTGCTTGTTACAGTAGCCCACTGTTGGTGAAATAGGATGCAAATTGACCGGTCCCACCGATTAGTTTGAGCGTTTGAAAAGTGTACTCTAGTAGGTAAAGTAGAAAAGCTAATATTGTTTTCATATTCTAGGTATCGCAACAATAGTGGAAAGACAGGATACGGGATCTTTCATGTTTGTCTACAACAGTAATGATGATAATTTCGATCCAAAGAGGTTCAACAGATTTATTAATGATATATCCAATACTGCATCTAAGTACTTGCGTGAGTATTCCCTTAGCACAGCCAGCAACATAACTCGATTAACAGATTTAGGGCCGGTTTCACCATGCTCTGTTAGTTGAAGTAACAGCTTGTTAATTAATAGACTGTTAAATCTAATCGCTGATCTGACGGCCACCATATAAACTAGCTAAACAAAAATACATCTGCTTGCGTTTTATTTAAACAGCGTTGAACGTCGTTTCAATTCAGTCGCTTGACATTTTGACGCCCGATTACGTAACACTCTGTTAGCAAGACTTTGGTGAAACTGGGCCTTAGTTTTGTTATTTAGTTTTGCAACGGATGGCTCAACTGTTTAAAAGAAACTGGTAAATACTGTATTAGTTTTAATTTTCTTTAAGTAATATTAAAGTGTTTTATAAAGCCTAGTAAATGCAATGCTAAAATGTTAGAAGCAGTTCTAGCATTGAAATGAATAAAGATATGAAAATCTACCTAAAGTTTAGGTAGGTTTTCATATCTTTAGTGTTTAGGTCTTGCCTTGCTAAAGTTACAATACAAATACCTACTTAACCCAGAAGTTAATCAAACCCAAAATTTTTGCTCTTGACTATAGATATTATTTATAATGAAAGTAAAATTGTACCCTATCTACAAGATAAGAGCTTTGATGCTACAGTCGTTTAATGTTTATCACATAATCACAGATAATCACAGAAAGGACTGATTAGTTGGTACAATTAATTGTAAATACTGTATTTAAAATTAAATCACATTGGCTTACAACCTTAATCCCTAGGCATGGTAGACATACACCCAAGTTTTTCTTGGTGCACAATATTGGGGATGGGGATGTCTATAGGTGCCTACCTACAGGAAAGTATAAATTCGGGAAACGAGTAATAATAAGTAATGTAATAATACAATATTTTTTGACAGGCGTCATGGCTCAGTCGGTAGTAACTCTGCCTTCCGTGTTGTGGGTCGTGGGTTCGATCCCCACCGAGACCAAACATTTGTGTGTGGCAAACATAGATTCTGATGTTTGTTCTGTGTCTGAGTGTTCTATGTATAATAAATAGGTATTTACAAAAAAAAAGTATATAAGTATTCTATATCAAGTTTCACATATGCCCTCAGAGAACTTAGAAAAGCAACAGACCTACAAACTTCAACAACTGCTTATTACGCCTATGCGTTTGCTTGGCTCACAAATGGCATTATCCTTTGGGGTAACAGTGTAGATATCCAAGACCTCTTTGTTCTACAAAAGTCATGCATACGTACCCTAGCCAATATAAAGCTCCCGGAGAGCTGCCAAGAACATTTTCGTAGCCTAAAAATTTTAACACTAACAAGTATCTACATATTCGAAGCCTGTAAGTTTGTTAGAAAATACCCGCAATTTTTCGTAAAAAAAAACAGACCTGCCACGACGCTACCCGTGCAGATTTAAGCACAAATTAGTTGTACCTCATTCTAAACTACAAATTCATAGTTCCGGCACAACAACAATGGCATCAAAAATTTACATAAAAATTCCCGAACAATTTAAAGAGATAGAAAAGGATAGAACGTTTGAAAGCAAATTGAAGGACTTATTAATTAAAAAATGCTATTATAATTTAAATGACTTTTTCAATGATGAACTGCCTGCGTTGTAACTTAATTGAAATGAACACAAACAATTAGCTTTTAATTTCAACTTCACTCAAATTACGGCCCGCTTCCACTCCAAATATTGCTATGCCCTAAGCTTAAGGGCTATTATGCACTACTATTTTACTCTTAAGACCTCACCATGTAACATAATAATTGCAATAAATGATATGAATATGAATATAACCATCTAGTTCTCATAGTACAAGTTTTGCTTAGTTTGGGAGTAGAGAGCGTTGTGTGATATGTCCAAGAATATTTATTTATTTTTCGCTTCAGGTAATGAAAGCACTCCAGTACACTATACCCTTGTGGAAGGTAAGACCCTCGAGATGCACAGTCCCAGTCAGCTAATAAACACATTTCGCGAGGACCTGGACAAAACCGGTGTGATGCTAGTGAAGCATGTCGAAGCTATACCATCTACTTTGGCCATGGCCTTCCATTTCTACTGTGACGAGTACAACCCGCTGGTCAAGAAAAGCGCTATATTTTTCACGCTGAATTTGGCGAAGTGCTCGGTAGAAGGTAAGCAAGATTTTGGCATATCAAAACTATTTAGTATTGTACCTACTAAAGAGAATACCTACGTAAATATGAAAAAAATCGTTTATAACAAAAGTAGCCAAGCTTAGCTATGTACAGCTTGTAAAACTGTCAACCTGGGAAACAAAAGAAAGACGACCACGAATCGGAAGGCAAAGCATTGGATAGACCATCTGATGGACCGGCGACATTAAGCTTTGGTCTCGCGATCGTAACGCACAACGCTGCGGTATGCGGCTCAACGTAGCGTACCGCATTTACTCTTCGCCGCTGACGCAGACTGCGACGGACCAAGAGACCATACTAGACGTTTTCCATACGATTAGGTGTCCGGCGCCGCGTAAAAGTCCCAAAATCATTCTTATCAAATAGGTGTCTTTCCAGCAGTAGAGTCCCGCATGATCATACGCTGATATGATGCTGAATATACTTGAAATTTATTTCAGACGAAAAGCCAACTCACGCAGTGATAGAGAAGTGTCTCGCAAATAAATGGAGCAGTGTCTCTGTCGATAGCATTGGGCCCCTGCTGACCAGAGTAGTCAGCGTTGTCATTGATGTCACCGGTGCATTTTAACCAATATTATATCACACCTACGCGCTACGACTGATAATATAATCGCACAAAGAGGTCCCCGTTAATTTACGCGTGGACGTTGTCTACGAGTATCAAAGGCATACCTTAAGGTGTTCGAAATGCAGTGCGCGGTTGCGAGATCTGAGTCGTTCGAATACTGAATACTGTTCGAACCTAGTTTCGGTCTAGTCGCGGAAGTCAACAAAATAACCGAGCGAAACTATCGGTACCGCGCCAGGACTGCAGGGAGGCGGATACCGCGTAGGTCTGACTAATAAGGCATTACAGGCAAAACGTAACGACCTTCAAGTTTTTATGGGTAGCCATTTTAGGTATTTTACTGTGATCTTATAAAGTACTATATATTACTTAAGCAATCGAAATGGATCGAACACAAAACTTGTGCATGTTGGTGGTAAATAGATCCAGGATCCGATTTCGAGTGGTACAGTCAGCATTTAGTCTAATTATCATAAAAGCCTGTAATTTGTTAATTATTTATTAAGGTACTTAGTAGATTATATTTTATGAGCCCATCTACTTCTCATGCTGACTGTATATTATGTAGGTAGGTAACGCTATTATTTTTTTACTCAGTAATAATTATTATTTTACGGTTATCCCAAGTTTTAAAGTAGGTACATTTAATTTTATAAGATTCTTCCATTTATGATTAACGGAAAGACTTGGTTCTAACTTTTGGAACTTTATTTTAATCGAAATTGAAATAATTATTATGCTTGCAATGATACATATTTTGTTTATTTATTATAAATAACATGCAAATGACCGCTGCCATTTGCATGTTATTTAAGGCGGGGTTATTCGAAACTTTTAGGTTTTTTAACAACTGTATCTCTACTGAAGTGCAAAAGTTGCACGAAATTTTTTTTTTATTAAAATTGAACATATATCCTAGAGCTTTGTAAAGATAGAAACGTGAATAATAATAATTTTTTCGATAAAAAAAAATGGTAAAGCTGACACTAAATCGATATTTCAAACGGTTCATACTACGATGTTTCTTCTTGAAATCATGTCATGTTATATCAAAAGATAGGGCTTATTATTTACGAAGGAACTGTAAAAATATTATTATAATTTAGTTATTATTCATCTCTGTGAAAGAAAACTATCAAAATCTATACGTTCAGCCCGTTCAGGCGCTCGCGACCAGTGCCCGTCTAGACGTCTTCGTCCTAAACTTCTTGGATAACCTCGCCCTTGGTTTGATTGATTATTTATTTCACACGAGCGCAGTAAGGCAGACATTTAACTTGTATTAACCCTACTTGACTACTGTCAAGTAGGTAGGTGTTCAGTTTTCATTAATTTATTTTATTCAAAGGATCGTAAATAAATAGAATATTCTATTGTTCGTGGCTCCCAGAAGATCAGTGTTTTTAAAAGTGGATGTATATGGAGCAGGTCTTGTCCAGTCTGTTCAATACCAACTGTAATTTTAAAGTAAGATTTATAAGTTATGTTTTATAATCTTCAACAAATTGAAGTATTTATTTTAATAACTACCTAATGTTTTGTAATAAAAATGCTGATTAAATGTTGTACTTACTTATTTTATTTAAACATAGTTAGATACATATTTAAGTGTATAACACTAAAAAGAAAAGACAGATTTCACTTACTCACTTTAATATCACATCACTTTTGACACTGCTAAAATTGTACCAGCAGGTGTATCAAAATATTTCTCTATCTCTCTATCATAGGGAATCAATATGCGAGGTGCCATGAGGCATAGCAATTCGATAACACACCGAGAGTGCGGGTATCAAGGGGTATGAATGAATCAGTGCATTTTACAATAATTAACAATCATAAGTAAGATCATTGTATTGGCTCCTGTTAAGCTTTGGTCTCGCAATCGTAACGCACAACGCTGCGGTATGCAGCTCAACGCAGCGTACCGCGTTTGCTCTTCGCTGCTGAAGCAGACTGCGACGGAACAAGAGACGATTCTAGACGTTTTCCATACGATTATGTGCCCGAAGCCGCAAGTCGCATAACGCAGCGTTGGGCGTTACGATCGCAAGACCAAAACATAACACAGTTTTTATAACTAGCACAGGAGCCTATGGATTCAATAATTTTATACATTATTATATGAATAAAACCAAAACAAATTCAATAAAATAAAAAAAATCTATTTAATTTTTTTACTTTACTTACTGTATTGGCCACAAAGCACTCTGGTCAGAAGTATTAAGGTCTGGTGCCTCATTAAGATCATCGAGGCTATCAGGCTCTAACTCGTTATTGTTCCTGGCTGGGGAATAAGATGTAGGTACATCTTCGTCATCTTCATCATGGGACTCTTCAGATTCATCCGATTCATCATTACCTGGTAATTAAGAAACTGGGTTGTTATAAAATAGTTCTGTATCCATTAAAAACTGATATCAGACATGGGTTTTGCAAAACAGTGCACTCTGGTAAAAGTTAGTAACAAGCCTAGCCAGATAACCACTAGCCTAAATATAAGTATGTCTTGATTACCATAGTATACCATATGAATCATCTATCTATACTATTATAACTGTAAAAATTGAAACATAGGGTATATTTTATTGAAACAAGGATGTGGATTCTTCCATACAGCTTGATCTTTCTGAACCAAAAGCAGCCATTTGCTATGAGGTTCACCATATGCTGGTGACAGATATTTTGGTGGAAAGTTTTGCACACATACGTAGATAACATTATTGTTAAGTTTTTATAAGGGGGTTGAGTAACATTTTTTTTTTTAAATTTGTTTATTTAACAAGTGTCCACTACAAAAGTCTAGACAGTTGAAGATCATGATTAACAATACCTTCTTCTTCATCCGTGTCTGCTTCTTCTTCCATTGGTTCCGGATCAGACTTGCCAAGCGGCACTCTTTTCATATAATGCTGGCCAATAGAATTCAACTGCAACAAAATGTGGTCACACTATAAAAAGTGAGTATGAGAACTGTAAATTTTTTTTTTCATATATTGTTTTAAAAATACATAATAACTTATTTTGCACTAAGGAAACCACAAGGTTAATAGGAATAATGCTACATGAGTCTTAGCGTCGATAGCCTTACATTAGGTAGGTATAGCTACTAGGTTAGATAGGTATGGGTAGGTAGCTGTAAGTAGGATCACTTCATCTAAATGACACTCATTCCTTGTACTATTTTTTCATCACTTTATTCCATTAGGAATGCCATGGATAGAATGAGCTTATGGCAAAGTTTGCATCAAACATTGCATTTAGTTAAAAAATGTTACATGACCTAGGTACATTATTTAATGGTAGGTATAGGTTCCCTGTTTTTTTTTTATTGTTTATCAAATCGCAGGCCGCAAATGGGAGACTAGCTCAGGACCGCAGTGGATGGAACAAACTTGGGGAGGCCTATGCCCAGCAGTGGGTAAAGCCGGGCTGTGGGTGATGATGATAGGTTCCCTAGACAGGTAGGTGAGGTAAGCTGCTCATACATACATAATTTTTTTGTTCAAAATTTTTCTAAGTCTTTTTACTACTGCACACCCTTTGCTGTACTCTGACCGGACTTTGGGTTGGTAGATTTGCCTGGAGGTACCATTCTTTTTAAAACAATAAAAGACATTTCTAAAAGCTTGAGGCGAACTTACCCAAACTTGATTTGCATGTTCTAGCGCCGCTATTTCAGCTTCTTCGTCACACGGGCTGTCAGCGTTAAACCATTTAGAATCCACTAAACGGGGTGTTAGAATAGGGAAAGGTATGTTCATTTTGTATCTAAAGTTTCTTTTTCATTTGGATTCGATTTCGATTTTTGATAGAATAATATTATAAACAAAACAACCTAGCAAGTAGGTACTAGTAGGTATACCTATACAAATTTTGGGTTGCCACACCATACATTTTTATTACCCAAACCCAAGCATTATATCAATATATTAATTTATTAATACTATTTTTTTTAACAAATATGTATTTATGTATTCATGGACATTCCATTCTTCATCTAAGAATGTGAATGAATGAATTCAACACATCCATAATTTATTTTTCGTACCACTTGCTCAAAAAAGTGACATTCTATGCCACAAAAAGCGAACATAACAATAGTCATTTTTAATCTGTTAAAAACAGGGAGAGAAAATTGTACTGGATTTCTTTCATCCTCTAGGGGGAGAAAGTGATTTAAATTTGGAATACAATTTATACTGAACTACATCTGTGTTTACACCATTGAGTTTGTATACAAAGAATTATACATCTTTTTGAAAAACAATACGCATTTATTATCCAGGCCGTATGAGCTTGATGCCTTTGCTTTTCCGACAAAAAAATATTAGTCTAGGAAATGCCGCGTTTTTGTTTTCTTCAAATACATAAACGTTAAGTTTATTTTAATTTATTTTTATAAATAAGGTTATGTTCTAAAATGCTATCTCATATTATTATTGTGTTAATTTTTTCGCAAATGGTACGAAAAGTAGAGTATTTTCCTCGGTGATAAAGCTGTCTTAGTCTTGGGTGAACTTAAATCCCTCGCTACTCTCAGGACTCGTCTTAAATCCCTCGCTTCGCTCGTGATTTATGTTTTTAACACCCTCGCTACGCTCGGGAGTAAACTTCGAGTCCTTCGTTACGCTCGCGATTTATATCGTCACCCGCGACAGAAGACACTGCTTTATCCCCTTGTATAATAATCTACTATTCACCACACACAGTACTGCCATCGATCAGAACTCGACGTAAAATGTAGTTATACACGTTCGAAGATTATAATTGGTAGGCTTTACCAAAAGTTATTCCTTATATGACATGACATGTGTGGCCTGCTTTTGATACTACATTATTTCATATTGAATCCTGCTCGATTGGAATACTTTATAATGTTCTAAAAATATCAGATAGGTTGGTCCTACATTTGGACAATGCTGAGCATGAATTAGGTTAGGACGACATCAGAAAAAAATATAAGCGTAGGTAGGTACCTATGTAAAAGTTCAAGAAGTAAACATCTTAGTGGCTCTTAGTATTTTAATTAATAACAATAAGTATGTAGCTACCTAGCTATAGTAGCATAGCCTTATTATTATTGTAGGTACCTACCTAATATAGTGCTAGCTCATGCTAAGCTACATAAATAAATCATTTATTGTAGCAAATACATTCTAGTAAATGGTCATTTACTAAGCCACAAGCTTGCATAAACGCATAACAAATAGTAGCGCCCACGTATTTAAACCCCCTCCTTCTTAAAGCTTGAGAAAGGGCTATAGATTGAGGAGTTTGGGTCGGTATCTCGATATGATTTTTCCATTTATTGATAATAGGTTTGTTATTTACAAAACTCCATACAAAATTTGAAAAATGTTCTCCATTTTTTTCCATTTCAATATAACATTTAGAATTATTTACAATTGATTCAATTTTACCTCTATTTCTTATAATTTCAGGCATACCCATTAAATTATTAATATCATCTTCAGTCATATCAGAGATTTTAAGTGGGTCAAAGTCAAAGAAGAACTGTCTGTAGTTATTTCTTTTCTTCAACACTGTGAACCACGATAAACCAGCTTGTTGACCTTCCAAGCAAATCATCTCAAATAGGTTATGATTTCTGAACTCTGGTTTACCCCATTCTTCGTCGTGATATTTAATGTACAGAGGATCTTTGGTTACCCACGGGCATCTAAATGTATTTTCTAACACTGCCATATTTTTATTTATATAACATTTATTAATTCATTTATTCAATAACTGCCTTATTTCAACAATTCCAACTCATGTACCTATTGTGGCGTACACGCGTACACTGATGTCAATAGTTTGTAGGTTGAGTTCGTTCCGTATAAAAAGCCTCTTCGTCGATATGAGGTCAGCACGAGCAAAGACTGTCAATCACAGATGAACAAGACTTATTTGTCAGTGCTGTCAATCGATAAAGACATGGAAGGCATGGAAGGTTCTTGTTGTTAGTATGCACTAGCTAGACACTGGCCTTATATTTAGGTAGATAATAATTTCAATAAATGCGAGCTTTGACTTAATCATATAAACTAGGCGTATTCAGGTTTAGGTAACCAGTACAAATTATCCATTTTGGTCCTCCATAAACTTTAGTTAATTTTGATTGGTGGTTACATCTATGTGGTTTTATGTATCTTCTAGTTTCTGGGCCAGAAATCAAACTTTTTAATAATTCAGAATTTTTCTCTCCAATATTTCCTTCCGATATCTTATTCAAAAGAGGTAAATACTCTGGTTTCGACAGTTCGTTACTTATACGACTTATCTGCAACAATAAAAACAGTTTGTGAGCCCAAAAAACATCAGAGTATGTAGGTACCTACTTATGTGGGTATAATAATAATGGCAGCGATTATAGGTAATATGAAATGATAAATGTAAAATTATTTGAATACCTACCTACTGCAAATTATTACATTATATGAATTCACTGTATTAATTAGGTACTGACCACAAGCATAGTTTGCGTATCAGATAATGGTGTTATTATAGGACCCAGCAACAAAACGCTACTGTTTTTTGATAAACTGTCAGGATCTACGCGGATGAGTTCATCGCTTGTGTTACTTTTTATTTCGTCATTTACAACCAAGAATATGTATTCAGTTGGCTTTTTTATTTGCTTTGTAGTTTTTGTACTCTGAAAGTTCTTCGGTTTATTTTTTTTACAACAAAGTGCTTTTAACTGTGCCACTAAAATATTAAAAAGAATTTCTTTCTTAACATCGTTTTCAGTTGACATGTCTTCCTTTGGACGACTGTACAGCATGTTGTTCAGTTTTTGAAAGGCGTTATAATTTAGATCTGCATCTTTTTTGATGTTATACGGATCTACTTCTTTATTTTCAAGTCTAAACACGGGCGATTGATGTTCATTTTGGTCTGAAACTGGTTAAACTTATTTAACATAAGTAGGTAGTTTTTAATTAGATATTACTTATTCAAAAAACTTTATGTTAGTAGAAACAAGTACTTGTTTCTGAATCTACCTTTTTTACCGTTTCCTACTTCGTTGTTTTTAATCTTTAAATCTCCAGAAACTTTGATGATGTCATCCATATCATATTCAGTTTTCTTAGGAAATTCGTCCAACAGTTTCAATAACTGTTCGTCAGATAACTTGGAAAGTATATAATTCTCATCGTTTTCTAGAAAATAAACTCAATCTTTCAAGTACCTACCTAGAAAGAATAATGTTTTTTGTAATTTTAACTAGATAGGCAGGTAGGTACAATTACAAAAAACATTATTTATGCAACTAAAATTAAAATAACAACAGTTTTAAAATAGGTTTATCCTGATATCTTATCAGCCATCCTCCTGTTGATGTAGAAAATATCCAAATCATCATATCATTGTCATGACATCAACAAATTGTATAATAACGGTTCTAAAGTTATCCCCAGATATGTAACATAGGTATGCACGTTAACAATGCCGATTCGCATAACTTTAGGTAAGTACTTAGCTGGGAGATGGTTGTTTGCTTGCTTCTCTATTATTATTTTAATATGCAGTGTGTATGTTTCAATAGTTTACATACTTACCTAGATAGTTGCACTATTTTATTTTTCTTAGAAAACATATTTTTCTTTTTAATCGATTAACCATGAAGCCACCTACCAATTGTTTTTACTATCGACGGTTTTGGTAAATCCTTGTCATTGGGTAAATATTCTTTATTATTCAACAGCTGTCCTATGTCTCCGTCCAATGAATACTCTAGATTCATACTATTAGCGCCGCGTTTCTGTAAATGAAACATAAAACAATAGGTTGCAAAAATTATAAAGTAGGTTTATGTAGGTAATGTTAGTAGGTATAGCATACCCAAAATAATACTAAAATAATTTTAAAATATTTTGAGTAGAACATTTTGCTAAAAAAAAGAACGTTATTCCACGGTTGAATGATTAGTAATCAAGTTCTCTTACTACCACAGAATAGATATAGTTACCTTATAAAACTTGGCCGTATCTCATAAAACGTTTATGTATTTTACAATGAACAATGGTCATAAAATTTCCTTTGAGATAAGATTTTCTTTTCTTTTGATAACTTTTTAAGTTATTTGGAGAGTAGGTAGGTACACGTACCTACTCTATTGCTTGACTTTATTAATTCCAGTTCATGTTCTTTATTGCTTTCATATTGTACATACCTAAAGAATCTTAAATAAATTACTTGATAGCTTCCAATATGAACCCCGATAGAGCACAAACAATATTAGCCGCTAGGTGGCTAAATAGGAGACAAAACCTCGTACCTACTTATTAGACTTACCTATACTTAATATTTGGTACGTCTATGTTTATCTTATATATTAATATTGCACTTTGTATAATATTATATTAGACACTAGGTACTTATAAATATGAACTATTAGGTACCTACTAAGGAATTCTTGCAGTGAGTATAGCTATAGGCTAAACAGTTTTGGATGAGAAATTTAGGTTAAGTATCTACCTACCTACGTATCTAATTAGGCATTAGGTATTAAACATCATAAATAATCCCCATTGTTTCATAAGGCAGCAAGGGGGTTGATTTACGTAAATGTGGTGGTAGGAAAATAATTCCATGGTTTGTTTCAGATTTTGAATTACAGTTTGATCAAGTTAAATCTGCAGTGAAATAAATTAGCCGCACGGATGCGCCTATGAACCGAAAAACCTGGTGGAGTCTAATGTTACCTGGTTTAAGATCCATTTTAGGTCGTTGCGCCATGCGCTACAGAAGATTGTACAGCTTTTAACGATCTTTCGTTACGTCGTCATCCCACTCATAATAAAAAGGTTGATATAATAAAAAACTATCTACATTTTTCGTCGATTTCATCGGGAAAGTTCCGATCGATGGCAACACTGTAAGTGAAAGAAGTTCACTCACCACATCAAAGAAAAAACTTCACTCTTCATCGATCAGTGTTTTCACTTCTAAAGATTTCTCCCCGTTTTATGGTAAAATTACTAATATTTTCAACGAAAACTATCAAACGTGTTGGGACCGCTTCTACACATACGTTTTTTTGGCCGTAAAAATCTACAGTTAATTCGCCGTGTGTAGGCGCGATTGTCAGTGTTGTATGGATCACTATGGGAGCTTGTACACAGTCACGGCGCGGCGACGGCACGGTGCCGAACTACCTAAGGCTAGGAAGGCCATATAATATCCCTGGCAACATAAAATTAGGTTGCCAGGGATATTTTATGGTGTTGGCCTATTCATTTATATTGTATTTATTTTGTATTGCTACGGCTATTCTGATTCTGCTTTTATAGGTTTGTATGTCGATAGGTACCTTTACAATACATACATAAAAAGACGGGAGGATAACAAAATAATGGATAGAGTCCTTTTCATGACAGAAGTCCCGCGGAAATTTCCGGAACTAAAGTTTAAAACTAAATTTTAAATTAGTTGTCAGGTGCTGTTAATGTGTTCGGATGCTAGTGCGTTTTTATTTGGTTTCTGTGAACAAAGTCTTGTTTTCAATGCCTAGTTGTTAAAAGTGCTGCCCGAGAAATAATACTTAAGGTCGACTACAGCGCCGCGTCTGCGGGACTTCTTTCATGGAAAGGACTCTTCTACCCTGAATCGTAATTGAATGAATGGAACATTGTTGACATTGATTTACTAGCTTTGTTTGATTGGGTGGATTGGGAGTTGAATGAAGTGGGTGGGCTTTGGCTTGGCATTGGCACTTCCACTTAGTTCTTTCTTCTAACCTACAGCAGTCGTGCCGGTACAGTAGCACGTTTTTCAATAATAATGGCGGAACCTCGTGAAAGAACTTTCATCATGATCAAGCCCGACGGCGTCCAACGCGGGCTTGTCGGTGAAATTATCCAGCGATTTGAGAAGAAAGGATTCAAACTGGTGGCTCTCAAGCAAGTCTGGGCCTCGGAACAGCTGCTTCAACAACATTACGCTGATTTGGCAGCCAGGCCTTTCTTCCCTGGTTTAGTGAAATACATGAGCTCCGGACCCGTTGTTCCTATGGTTTGGGAAGGTCTCAACGCCGTAAAGACTGGCCGTGTTATGCTCGGCGCCACCAACCCTGCAGATTCTGCGCCTGGCACAATCCGCGGTGACCTCTGCATTCAAGTTGGACGCAACATCACACACGGTTCCGACAGCGTTGAATCTGCCAATAAAGAGATCGCTTTGTGGTTCACCGACAAGGAAATCGTCGGCTGGACTCCGGCTAACGAAAACTGGGTCTATGAATAAGTTTTATGCTAAGTGTACTTTAATATTCCAAACTAACCTAACATTCTGGCAGTTAAGTTATTTCTCAAACAATGTAATAAAAGCTATTTGCAGATGTCTTTTGTTTTTTATTTTTCCGGCACTACACATAAAAGTAGACTTCAATTTATGTGTTCTTTAGACTATGTTTAGACTTAACTGGGTAGGTACCTAGGTATTCTCTTTTCTATCAAATTTGAATCTGCTTGTCAATGCAAAAGACAAAACACAGTAACTATGTAGGTACCTATTCTTCCCAGCTTGAGTTGATTATCATTGGCTGTGTTATTTAATAAAGTTCAAGGTTACGCTGGTAGGGCATGATCTTTATCTGTAAATAAAGGTAGCCGAGTGTGTCATATGTATTTAGTTCTCTACTCTAGTTACCAATAGAGGAAGTTATTGCTAAGAAAATAAAACACTGCATAACTGTACTAAATAAATTTACTGTAACATTTACAACTTACAATAATTTTAGTTAAAATGTAGGGACCTATATATTATGTTGCATTGTTTCAATAGATATTGCATTGAAACAATGAAGGTAGCCAGTTTAAAAAAATTGTAAATACCTACATAAAATCCTGAGATAATGTACCTACCTATCATGTTAAATTATGTACACACCTATGTACAGTACAAAGTTAAATTTAAGAAGAAAATAAGTAAAATAAGTAAATAATGCATCAGATAAGAAACAGTTTACGCAATCCTTTTTTTAGACAGTCACATTGGAAAGAACGATTTAAATAAATCTTATACCATAAAATTTACAGTAATAACAGCCAATTATGATATTATGTTTTTCTGAAATCAGTGTCACTATAATTTATTCTTATAAAGTTATTATTGATGTATACCCAATACAGTTGATTCGATTGCATATTGTTTTTAAATCTTTAAAATTAAAGCTTCCCTTGGCAGTGGTAGCTGATAGACATATATGACAATATTGAGTTGGTATGTACCTAGTACACTTGAGCTTGTGCTTATTGGAGACATTAAATTCAGTACCTATTGGTATATGTAGTGATCTGGTTCCATCTATCCCAATCAGTTGGGATACATGGATTATTTTTCCACTCTTCCCAACATAGCTACTGGCTATCCCAATCAGTTGGGCACATGGAACTTGTTTTTCAATCTTCCCAACAAAGCTAAAATACAGTCTAAATTCCATGTATCCCACTCATTGAGATAGCCAGTTGGGTAATGATAAATGGAACAGATGGTATACATCCCCATTTTGTTTTCAAAGTTCTGGTTTATTACGATACTTCTAATGGACACTTCCGACCTGGAGGCGGTTGTTAAAATATTTTTATCAAGTAAGTAATTTCAACTTATTCATGATATTATACAGAATGAAATAAGACCACTGACGAAAACTTCAGTACCTATCAATATGAACAACTTCTATATGGAACCAACACTAAATGCGAAAAATAACTTGTTCCATACATATCAGGAGCGATCTTATTACACGCTGTACGAGTATGTACGTCAATGACATGATACGCAGTCGCAAAACACATTTATTTGTAAATCATTACTTCCTCTGGAGGTGGTCAGAGAAGATTTTAACATGATTGATAAAATAATTTGAAGAGTTATTAAAAACTGCTATTATTAAAGTCTGGTAGATAAAGTTTGGTGTTAGTTAGCATAGTCAAGATCAAGTTTTATCTTACTTCTTTTTATTTAAAAATTATTTACAGGACTGTTATTTACTGTATGAAGCGATATCCTTTTCGAAGGTCAACCAGACTTGAAAATAACAGGTTTTAGATTAGACAAAAAAAATGTAAATATCACAAATTCATTTATACTTCTACTTACATTTGCTAGTGAATTCAGTTAATTGAATGTAATTCCAAACGTAAAATTATGCTAATACTGCTAAACATTAGCAGGACTAAAGGTTCCAACTTAGCAAGTCCAATGATCACTACTATTTACAAGAAAGTTTATGTACTTTCCTTTATTGCTCACTATGCACAGTACCGGTTCTTCACGCCCAAGAATCAGGCCACTTGTAAAAACAACCAAGTCACCACAGTCCACCAGAAATACACCTTGAAAATCCCTGTTTCCACACCAGTTATCTCATCTCATAGACTACCCTCCACTTATTGCAGTGTGAACGGTCTTAGCAATTTAACCTGCCAATAGCCACCACAGCCCAGCAACATTGGAAATAGTTTCGCAGATATAACATGAATAAACTAAATGACTGTTTAGCTATTGATATCTAGAATCTGCGAAATTGTTTTGAGGTTACGTTACTGAGTGTTGCTTTGATTTCCCTGATCGTAGATGGCTGGCTGTGGTGTTTCTTTGTGGCTCATTACAAGCTGTTCCTCAGAGGCCTTGGTCTCCATGGACCTCTACTTCGACGGTCGGTTGCGCGTCACTTTGTTGCGTCGCTTGCTGGTCCATTTGCACCCTCGATGGTAATGGGGCTGTTTGACCTATGAAGGAAATGTAAGAAATGACACAGCTGTCTGTAAGTAAAGTATGGTTGTGGATGGAAACCCAACCACTGTGGTCTTTTGAAAAAAAAAAACATCTTTTCCTGACTGACACAACTTTTCCTGACAAAAAGTTTCCAATGCTGGATCAGAATGATTGGATGCGACTCTATAGTAACTATACTATGACCATTTATACTGCACAATTGACTCTTAAAGATAATAATACATTTAGGAGGTAGGTACTTTTGAAGTTGTGATAAAATTGAATAATAAAGTGCGCAGTAGGTAGTAATTGGATCCGACTATTACACTGTAGCATTATACTTCAAGCTGCGCAAAAGTAATAACCATCATTATCTAGGTTTATTGTTATTATGGGTCAACTTTAGAAAAGATTTTCTCATAGAAAATCTTTAAAACGACCAGTCTACAGGTGGTTTTAAATTGTGTTTTTCTGTCGCATTGAGTGTTAGTTGAATTGATCCTTACCATACTTATCGTGGATACCCCGATGCCTTTTGAGCGCGAATCGGTCGGCGAAGGCGGCCGTACAAATGTCGCACTTGAACGGTTTCTCGCCAGAATGCACTTTGGCGTGATTCTTGAGATGGGCAGCTTGGCTGAACGCTGATCCGCATATCTCGCATCTGCCATACGAAAATTATAAGTAAAACTGGATACAGGCAACCTAAGCGTATATACGGTAAGATGCACTAATGCAAGGTTTACACAATGCCAGTGACTGGACCCAGTTATCTTGGTTCCGGACCCAGTCACTGCCAAAATGGCACAAAACTATTGTTTACATGCACCCAGTAACAAGTCAGCGTTGGACTGGGTTACTGTACTGCCATGTTACTGACCCCGTATAAACCGTCCTTAATACTCATAGCAGAGGGAGGGAAAACTTGTGACACGACACTAGTGACATACAATAATCTATCAAGTTTTCGTTGTTTAGCGCTTGTAGAATGTCAACAGTTGGCTGGAGTCCGATTGAACCCACTGCCTTGGATTCGCCGCCGCCGTCTCACACCACTCTCAAATCATCATTATTATCAGTCTGTAAAAGTCTACTACTGGACCGCCCCCACAGATTTCCAGAAAGTGCGATTTTAAGCTTTTTCCTTTCACTGGTTTCCTGCGATCCCAACAATATCATCATCCTTCATATTATATGATAAATCTATCTATCTATCTATTCAGCCTGTATGCACCCACTGCTGGGTATAGGTCTCCTCTTTAGTACGCCAGTCTCTCCGGTCCTGCGCGAGTCTTCTCCACTGCTGCTCAACTACAGCCACAATATCATCGGACCAATTAATTTAGTATTTATTTTTATGTATTTAACCAATATCCAGTACGAAATTTTCACTTCAAAATAATAAGTAAAAAGTTGCATGAACACTGCCATCTACTATATTTTGATTGTAGCGTATTAGTCTCTTTCTATTCGCCCCGCTGGCAGTTGGAAGTAATCTTCAAAAACACGGGCGGTCAAATGCTGAATTGCTGAACGCTACCAGTTATATTTGATTGTAGCATTTGTAGCGTATTAGCCTCTGTCTCTTTCTATTCGGGGGGAATAGAAAGAGACAGAGACTATGTCATCCCGTAACGCAACGTTGTTGGAAGTCGCATTAGAAGTATAACTTCAATAAATATTCTTGGACATTTATCACACAAGGCTCTCTAGTACCAAACGAAGCAAAGCTTGTTCAATCGGAACTAGATTGCTGATAGAATATGTACTTACATACATTTTTTTTATAGAAGCATTGTGTGCATTTACTTTCAGAACTTCGCATGCCCTTGGATCTTCGACATTGGAAGAGAGTAATTGCATTAGATTGCAACTTACTTGTAAGGTTTCTCTCCTGTGTGAATGCGCCTGTGGTTCCATAACGTCGCATGTCTCGCGAACCCCTTGTCACATACCTATCAAACACACCGGACATAAACTTAGTACTCTAGACCAAAATAATAACTATAAATGACCACATTTCGATAAAAACAGCGCAAAACCACGAAGTTTGAGATAATAATGTGCTATCTGGTGAGCTTTGTTCGGTTTTGCACCACGTTTTACAGTGGTTCTACACTAGTGGAATATTCACAACTTCGTATGCGTGTACCTACCTACATTTGTTGATTATAGCAAACTTTTTGATTAAAACAATATTGCGCGAGAAATTTATGTCTGCAAAAGTAAAGAACTCTCAAAGATATCTAGCTATTTCTTCGAAGTATCATCCAAATCGATTTAGTCGTCACGGGGCGGTGGCGGCGTTATCGTTTCACAAACAAGATTCACAGATCATTTATTGATGTTATGAATTACGGAATTCGAATATAAACATCGCCGATGATGGCCGATGGTTTTGCTACCATAACTGCCATAAGTGCTATATCAAGGGGACTCTTTTACTAACGTTTTTGTCATTTCCGTGTAGGGAAATACTGTAAAAATGAAAATCTATTCAAGAACTTACTTCACAAACATAGGGTTTCTCTCCAGAATGAGTTCTTTCATGGTTTTTCAAATGAGGAGACTGGGAGAACTGCATGCCGCATGTGTTGCACCTGTTACAAATATTAAAAAAAGGTATAACCAATCATAAAGTTTTAAAATCACTTACTAAATTATAATAAGTTATCAATTACATCAGCAGCCTGTAGTTAGTCTAGAACACTGCCAACAACTTACGAGTATCTCTATAGGTGGCTAAGAAAGAACCAATAAAACCGTATATTTTGTCTCGCTGTCAGTTGCTATCTCTTGTTTCACAACTTTTGATGTGTGGCCGTACTCGCTTCGCTCAACTAAACAGACGAATTAGTAGAACTATAATATTAATGATCGCTAAAAAAATACCTGTATGGTTTCTCTCCCGTGTGTATCCTTGAATGATTCTTTAGATATACAGCTTTCGCGAACGCGATGCCGCAAATGCCGCATTTGAAGTTTTTCTCGCCTGAATGCAGCTTTTTGTGGGACCATAGAGATGAGTATCTCGAGAAGGAACCTCCACAAATGTTGCAATGGAACGGTTTCTCTGCATTGTTCTGATTTAGTTTGTTTTTTATTCCACCAACGAATATGATGCCAGATCCGTTACAGTTCTGACACTTTGTTACGGACGCTAGGTTTCTTTTCTTTACTGGGTGGTGACCTCCTGGTACTGTAGAGAAATATATTATTTAACCTGTTTCGCCCAGAGGCCGCTCGTCAATAAGCTATTTGCCAACCACGTTAAGCATTACTGCATCTAGATATTGAATCGTTTAAGAACAATATTATATTATAGTATTATTAGTAATATAAAACTATTTTGAAGCTGACTTAGAATCAACGCACAGCCTAAACTATAAGTCCTAGAGGTATGAAACTTGGAGGGTAGTATCCTTATATGGTGTAGGGGTGCACTAAGAAAGGAATTTTGAAACGTCACACTCTAAAGGGTAGAACGCGAGCAACGCCGCGGGCGACGGCTAGTATAGTAATAAAAGTAACAGTGCGTAATCACTCTCAGGTCGTGCGTTGACTGGTTATAGACAATAACGATTTTTTATACAGAATACAGAACAATCTTGCTTTTTATAAAATATATTAAAAAAATGTAGTCTTACATGTCTTTACGGCTTGCTGAGTTTGCTGCGTGGGCTGTGCTTGAACAGCTAAAGGATCTGAAGTTGGTTGGACACCGTGCACCGTAGTGACGGAGCCTACTTCAAACTTTACGTTTTCTTCAGCCACAAATACTTGATTGTTCACTGCAAAGTGAATAAAGTTTAGTGCCCAAATTAAAAATGATTGCTGGATTACTACATTTACTACCATTTATACAGCCTATTTTGAGTAGTCTTACAATACTACATAGTTAATGTAATGGTTACTTGTCTTAGTACAAGGTTTGATTTGCTTAGCGCTAGTTTGTACTGCAAAAAATGCCTTCAATAATATTTATTTACTTAGGTTTACGTAAGGTTTAAAAAAATCCTTTTTGTCCCTTAGATCGCGTTCGTTTTCTCAGAGTTTACATGAGGCAAAGACATATCAGAGCCTCTACACAATAGTCATAGAACACCCAGAAAACGCCCCTTTTTTATCATACAAATGTAGGTTTCGGTAGGACCCACAGTCCACACCCCCACACATAATGCAGAAGAAAAGCTATTCCAACTGTGATGTAACAAAATATAGGAATAAAAAAAATAAACTTTGATGTTTAAGAGATCAGTAAATTGTTTCTTAACTGCGTATAGTGGCGCTAGCCGACGCTAGAAATATAAAAATATAAATAGACTCACTTTGATTACCCCGTTGCTGGTCAACCGAATCTTGTGCTATGCAGTTCTCACAGCGTATTAATTTAGGTCCTTTTCTTTTTGGGTTACTGGATATTGGAGTACCACAGGTAATACATTTTAGGACTTTGTCTATAATAGGTTTTGCTGCAAGAAAAACAGACCTTATTTGCTACAAAGAACTAAAAATAAAAATATGCATTGAAGACTTGATGTCCTTTACTTAAGAAAATATTTCTGAAGGAATTAGGATAGCCTGACTGAACAATAGCATAATATTTAGGGTTGCCATAGTTTGGTATCTTCATGTTTTATCTTTTGCTATATATTTAGTAGCCTGTTTTGCTCACCTAGTTCTAGTATATTATTTGAGTGAGTAGAACTTACAATTCTCATTAGAATGTTAATTATAAGAATCAGTTTGACTCTTTTTATTGCACAAATAATTCTATGCACAATTAGTTGGGTTTAATGCTATATGCATTTTCTGTACAACCTTACAGGTCAGGAGAATGTTTATAGCTGTTTACAAAAAAAAAAGTAAGTAGTATCAGCAATTTCGTTCCCATCATACAAGCTTTGCTTAGTTTGGGATTAGATAGTGTTGTGTGAAATGTCCAATGTTTATTTTTTTATTATTATATTGTTCTATTACCTAAAAATAGGACTATGGGCAACAATCATAATATATGATTGTTATGATTGTATTTTTAGGTAATGGAACAATTATTATATTTTAAAATATCCTTTCTAAAAATATAATAATTGTTCCATTACCTAAAAATACAATAAATATCTTCAGACATTTTTACACAACACTCTCTAGTCCAAAATAAAGCAGAGCTTGTACTAGGGGAATTATTATAGATTGCCGATAGAATACTTACATTCTTTTTTTTTGTTAATAGATACTTACATATAATACATAGTAACACAGACATAAAACAAATATCTATATTTGCCACACACAAAATTAAATGTTTATTCTCAGTGGGGATCAAACCCATGAGCCACAGCATGTAAGGCAGAGCTAATACCATCTGAGCTATGATGCAGGTTAAAAATAAAAAAAATAGATATGCTTACTGTCATGCACATGATGCTGTTGCTGGTCAGTAGGATCTGTGGATAAGATCTGGATGTGAGGATTCATGGCAACCTCATTGCCACCACTTACGCCTGTTGCAACCACTGTTATGTTATTGTCTGAAATTTAAAAACAATAAACCTATTAAAAATGTGGCCTGGTATCACATTTGGTGGGAGGAGGCCCGGGAGAGGGAGAAGTGGAAGATTTTGGGAGAGACCTTCGCCCAACAGGTTAAAAAAACCTATTACATACTACACAGGCTTGTTATTACTATTTGGAAAATGATAAGAAACTTCTTTAGCATTAAAAAATGTTACATCACTTTCATCTGCAACATCTACAATCTGATTCCGGATTGGGTAATGTAATAACAGACTTAGTTCTTTGGTCTCAGCCTAGTATTAGCCACAAAGTTACTTATCCTCAACGTAACTTGTGGAATTAGGTATTATGAAGTTTGTACACATTCAATTTTTTTTGTTTTTATCAAATAATAAATAGTAGTTACCTGTATCTTGGACATGTATCCTTTTATGAGCATTCAGTAGAGTAAGATGCCCAAACATGAGGCCGCACACATCACATTTGAAACTAATATTTGAAATTGTGTTTTGCAGTCCATTAGGTGCAATCTGCATTTGATTGACCAGTGCATAGTTGTAGGAGAATGGCTGGGCTATGTAACAAGTCTTATCATCACTTGTAGTCAGTTGAGTTATATTCACTCCACCTGTCCCACTCGTCGCTGTACTCCCAATCTTTCCAATCATGTTTACATTGGTTGTGTAGCAAAATGTAGGAAACTCCTGTTATAAATAATACAAAACTCAATCTCAAGTTCTATGGGAAAGTAATTAGAAAGGAATAAAAAAATTGTATGATACACCACCTGTTGTTGCTGCTGCTGTGATTGTTGTGTTTGTTGAGCATTCTTTTGCTGAGCATTTTCTATAATTTTCCCTTGTGATTTTTGTGTTGGATGTTCCTGGTACTGAAGAGTCGGCACTGAACCGGCCTGTACCGTGTTTGTAGTAAACATTGTGTAGGTACTTTATCTAACACTATCACCTAGGCATATCTGGAATATCAATAGGTACATAATTATATCGACTACTTTCACACATTTCTACGATCATTTCAAAAGCGCGGCTAAATGCAAGGCAAAGAATCTCTACAAGCACAACACCGCGTGCGAAGGTAACAGGGGATCAGTCTTCTCTACTCAGTGTAGGTACCTCTCGAAAAACATCATTCGTTGATGTAAGCAGTGTCTCCTGAATAACCGATATGTGCAAGAAAAGGATGACGGACTGTCTATACGCGCTACGGCAATCGGACGCCATTGTACTCTTTCAACAGCCCCAGCAGCAGGAATTCGAAGACTATTGTGCTATGGAGAATTCCTCAATAGTTGTTCGGCATTCAGACGTACCTGATAGAGATTTCTTCAAATTACTTTTAGATTCCACCAAAGCAGTGTTTATTTCAAAAGATTTGAAGACTATTTTATTTCTGTCTCACTTTCTTCTTCACTAATTTTCCATCTCACAAAAGAAACGAAATGGCGATACTAAAACAAAATGGCGTTACTTTTTTTTTTAACTGTGTTGAAATAGGTTAGTTGGTTTATGAGCGTGTAAGTATAGGTACTGTACATGTCATATTTATGTAGCTTTGCATATTATTTTCCTATTCTACCACAGCAAAAGGTAAATAGCGATTTCCATACATGCACGACAAGAAAGTAATACATTTATTCAAAGGGCATGTTCTTCTTCACATAAATGGCCTGTGTCCGTCATTTCGACAGACAATTTTGCCAGTGTCAAGTGATGTCAAGTCAAGTCTTCGTCAAGTCGGCTGTCGTTTGTTTTGAAGAGAAATTGATGATTTTCTCTTCAAAACATAAAACGAATTTTTACATTCAGAGAAACCACTTTAAACACATTATTCCAATGGCTCACACTTTATGTTAAGACCTAAGTATTATTCGGTAAAATTCCACCAAAATTAAACAACACTACTCATAATAACACAAGAAAAACTATAAAAAGAATAGTGCTATGTATTGTTTCAAAAAATGTCAAAACTCGAATCCCAAAGGGCATATTTTAAAACAATACCTATTGAAGCCAAAAATTCTAACGCTCCGTGTGTGTACACTCCAATACCGATACAGTGGACGCTCACCTTTATACGAGAATAATATGGCTAAATGCGGCCACCCTGAAATACTTATTACAATACTAGATGGGGCATGGCGCTGTAACTTTCAAGTTACTCCTCCGATTCCGATGGTCAGATTGGTCAGCCACTGATTTCAATTTATTCAGAAATAAAAAAAAAAAACTCCGAATCAGAACCTTTTCCATGGCGTTATTTTAATCACATAATACTAAAAACACGATATTTAAACTCAATTTCTAAATAATACTGTACAGACAGAGGTAATACCTAGATATAATATTGTAACTATTTATCTATGAATCTAGTGCTACCTTTCTATAAAGCCGGAAATTAGGTACCTACCTACCTAGACTACTTACCTACATAGGTGATGTGGTAGCATTCTTTCAAACATTCCGAGCATAGAACTTCCGAGGCTGGTAAGGGGACAAGGGACAAGGGGAGATGCAAGGGGAGAGAGGACATGGGGTGGATATTGAATGAAACATTTTCATTCGCATGTTAAAAAAAAACAGAACTTTATGTATTCTTATTAATTTATTGGAAAACTAACATGATAATACAACATAATCTACTTAGGTACCTATCTATAGTAGGTGCCAAATAACACCGCAATACAGGTCATTCACTCACCTTCAAAACGATGTCGCAAAATTTAATTTATGAATGTTAAACAAACAGTACTGCGAGATTCGAGCGATTACCGTTTAAGCGACAGGTTTGTATGGAAAGCGACAGAATTAGCCATTCATAACTTGAATTTTGCGACATCGTTTTGAAGGTGGGTGAATGACCTGTATTGCGGTGTTATTTGGCACCTACTATAGTAGGTAAGTAGTTAGGTCTAGGATCAGATTACCAAATCTATAGTAGGTAGGTACTTAAGTACCCTCCGGGTCTAGGTACCTAGGTACCAAAGATAACTATTTAATATAATATAATAAATAAAAATAAGTAGCGTACCTACTACCTAGGTATAATTACTTATCTTTGCTTACGTATTTTAAATTTTATTTAAGTGCGTACGTACCTACTTACCTACCTATAACTTATTACCACGTAAGACTCAGACTGGCTTAAAATATACTCCACAAAACTATTATTTATGTATTTAGCTTATTTTCTTGTATGTAGGTAAGTATGTTCCACTATTCTACCTACCTATGCCTTATTTGTTTGTTAGGTATTGAAGAATTACAAACGGATCATCTTTTTTTTTGCTCTCAATATCATTAATTATGTGGGATAGTCTATTACTCCAGTTTTGGCATGTTTCTGCTTGAATTGTTTCTAGTAGGTTATGATCTGGACACCAGAAGTTTCTTATTAATTTATTCCACAAGCATGTCTTTAATTTCTTCAGCATATAAATGACTAAATAGGACAGAGATTTCGTTTTCCAAAAACTATCAGTGTGTTCAACTGCTTCCCATAAAAATATAGTTTTAATGTAATAACTTGCCAATTTATGAAATCCTTGTACATCTCTCAATAGTTTTAAAATTTTAATAGCACTCTTCATGTTTTGTTTATTGTAAATATAGTATTTTTCTTGATAGGGAAAGGCTAATCTCCAACAAAAATCATCATTAGTTGGTTTCGGGACAGCGAAATACTGTTTAATATTTGTAACTTTGACTTTATCAAAATCAATTTTTGTGTTTGCAGGAGTCTTCGGAAAGCAGAACGCTAGTGTTGGAACAAGATCGATATCAATAACATTATCGCTATTCTCAATAATAGTTAATGTGAAAGCAGGTCCTGAAGTCTTCGTAGTTATTTTATATGATTTATCATTTACTATTAAAACTTTCAGACCATTATGTACAGGAAGAGTATTCAATGCGGTATCTACAACTTTTTGCACCCACGACCTAAATCGTTGCATGGATAATCGATGAGATGCATCGCACCAAAGCTCGGTCTCCTTGAAACCTTTCGTTGCTGTGGCTGGTATCTTTGATAGTCTGCGGAACTCTGACGGCATAATTACACTAGCATAGGCTCCTTTTGTTTTATTTGAAACCAGTGTGATTTTATCATAGTTCACGCAAAAAGTAAGAACAATATTGATATCATACTCTGTTGGGCGTCCGACACGAAGACCATCGAAATAGCTTCCCATGTATTCCAACTTTGGTTTCATGCTACTGAATAGTTTGTCGCAAGATTTCATTAATTTAAGGATCTCATTAAGCACAGAGAACAATATATTGTTATTTTTTCGTTTGTCATCTTTTTGAATTTTCACGTGGTTTTTATTAATTTGCATGAGTACATCTTCCATATTTTTGTTTTTGTACTTTTTAGAACATCGCTGCCGTGTCACACCACTGGATTCATCTGAAACAAATATTTAAAATTAATTATCTAGGTATAAAAAATCAGGAACATAATTATCTTTCTCACTATGTTAATATCCTAATGGCCGAAGGCCAAATACTCAAACCCCACTCAATTTAAGTTCCGCTTAAATTATTGCCATCTCTTACAAATGAGTAATGTCAAACAGAGTCAGAGCAATTTTAAGTGGTGCTCAAATTTGAATGACTTGAGTATTCCAGCCTATGTAAGCCACTTGTCACCGTTAGAGCTCGTTCCCACTTGTCGGGTGTCGGATACGTATATTAATCAGAGGTTCCAGAAGTAAAGCATTTTATATTTACGCTATTCACACTTTAGTCTTGTCGGAATCGGAAACTGATTTTGTGTCGCTTAATATAAAATGCTTTGCTACTGGAACTTCGATTAATATACGTATCCGACAGCCGACAAGTGGGAACGAGCTCTTGGTATCACTTTTAAAGGTGACTGTTTTTTAGTGCACATATTAGAGGAAGGGCGTTACCTTGCCGTAACACAGTTTTCAACTATAGTAGGTGCCAAGTAACATCGCAATACAGGTCATTCTCCCACCTTCACAACGATGTCGCAAAATTCAATTTATGTATGGTAAACAAACAGTACTACGAGATTCGAGAGATACCGTTTTAGCGACAGGTTGGTATGGAAAGCGACCGAATTAGACAATCATAAATTGAATTTTGCGACATCGTGGTGAAGGTGGGTGAATGACCTGTATTGCGGTGTTATTTGGCACCTATTATAGCACGGAAGGAAACTATCCAAAACCAATTTGTTGCTGACTTTTACTATAAGATTTCGACTGTGTAAAAAGTTAACGGTGTGACTATGTTATTTGGAAATAAACATTATCTTATTATCTATTAAGGTGGCAGGACACAAAAAGCAAGCAAAGCAGAGCAAAGTGGATATTAGGATTATAAGTCATCACAATTACCTATCACTTACCTAGTTTAGGCAAACTGGACACTTCTTTCACCATGTTTAGTTAATTTTGAAAAAAAAATTTTTTTTACTGTGTTATTCAGTGAAACGCGTCCAGCGCTGATGGTCTTCAAAACTAAACTAACTTATTGGAAATTGGAACACGTCAAGAAGAATAGATTACTTACAAGTTTGTGCAGCCATAAACATAACAGGGGAAAACCCTGATTGTTTCGAACCCTGACATCTCTAAATTGGGGGAATACCCATACATAAAAAAAAGCTGCGGCTAGGTAGATGGAAGTGGATGGTAACTTATACCCACATTTATGTAGTTTTGTTAAATTGCCAAGAGTACCTACCTACTCTTACTTACGCGTCACGAATGCACGTCACACGATAAATTCACGACCTACCTACCATTCACCAAACAATGATTCATTCACTTGGAAAGACGCTGGGTAGGGATACCTACCTACTTATTACGGGATTATAGCCAACTAACTATTGCTGTGTAGGTAGTATTACTAATATCACAGAATGCACCAGTTTATACCTATACATTATGTATGTATGTATATGTACCTATATATTAATGTTTGTAGAGTCGCAAATACTTAATTTATTTCAAATACATCAATTGACACTGGCAAAATTGTCTGTCAAAAGGACGGACAGAGGCCATAAATAAAAGAAGAAGAAGAGTTTAGTTTAGAGAAATGCACCTCAAGAATCAGACCCATTGAAAAAACTTATACTAAGTAGATCTTCAAAAGACTTCAGGCAGGCGTCATGGCTCAGTCGGTAGTAACTCTGCCTTCTGTGCTGTGGGTCGTGGGTTCGATCCCCACCGAGAACAAACATTTGTGTGGCAAACATAGATGTTTGTTCTGTGTCTGGGTGTTTCTATGTATTATAAGTATGTATTTACAAAAAAAAAGTACATATGTATTCTATCAGCCATCTAGTTCCCATAGTACAAGCTTTGCTTAGTTTGGGACTAGAAGGCGTTGTGTTAAATGTCCGTGAATATTTATTATTATTATTTTTTTTACTTACCGGCACAAATGCTCATTTTTACTCTTTCAAATCAGAATTTGCTTTTGATTCTTTACTGAAATACATGCTGAATGCGTCAACGGCTTGCTGGAGAGATGTAAAAGTTACTGGTTTAACATCATCATTTGTTACCTTCATTCCATCAGATACATGATCTGTAATTTACAAGAAAAAAAAATACAAATACAAATTCATTGATTACCAAACCAGTGGTTACTTAATACCTATTACAAAAAATTACCAATGGTCCCCACACTAGGTCTAGCCTGTGTCGAGGGAGGTACTTTGCAATTGATTTATTTGTTGCTATCATCAGTGATTTCTTGTCACGATTGGCCGCCCCTAATATCTGGCCGCCCTAGGCCCGGGCCTACTGGGCCTAGGGCAAATCCGCCACTGGTTTCAGTTTGAAGCATATGGATGCTGGTGCAATTACAGACACGTGAGACATAACCTATGAGTCTGACGCAGTGCATTGCTTCAAAGAGCATGTCCTTAATGGATGTGCTCTGTGAGATAATGCATTGTAGGCAGAGGTAACCACTGAACATCACTATCATCGCTGAACATTCTGGTATTCACATCGTGCAAAATTATGTCCAAGGAATGCAAGGTTCTTTGCTGCTAATCTATATACATATATATATAATTATAAGGCTTTGTTCGTACGTAAATACACAGTTTTCTATATCACCACCAACCTGAATCAACTTCTCGTTGGGGTAGTAAATTCTCAAATTTGTTCTAGAATATTCTAAAATAGTCAAAAAGAATCATAAAGTTACAGTGCTGAATGGAGTAAATTACGTTAGTGTGTGATAATAGCGAGATCTGTTTTCCAATACATATTTTAGAATTTTCCAGAATTTTCTAGCTAGAGTATACCAGGATATTTTACAATCTTTAAAAGAAATTTGATAAATTATAAAATACCTTTGCCCTCTTTTGGAGTTACATAGGCATGTTCCATGTTCAAATGTTTTCTCGTCTTGCAAACAAACTTCAAACTCTTTTCAGGCAGCTTATCAAACAAAGGGTCTTCAGAGTGTGGTGCTGGGTCTTCTTCAAAAAACATGTAAGTTCCTAGAGAACTTTCATGCTTACCTTAGATAAACAGATACCTATGTAAATAATAATTCGTTCTTATATTGATTTTTTACTTCTTCAGTACTTATCACGTACCTACCTACCAATAAAAAACGTGTCATCCATTTGAATAATAGGACTTTTGTCATTTACACCTAGGACATGAACACTTCTGTATTCGTTGATATTAACATTATCTTCGAATTCTGCATACACTAAAATTTCTTCTTCAGAATCTGACTCTTCTTTGCTCATAATATTGATAGTACTCTAGGTACTAGGCGGAACAGAATAAAATTATTTATTAGAAAGTAACAAGCCAACAACAAAATAAAACGCAACAAAAACAAACGTCCATTGATGGTTGATTGACTTGACGTTGACTTATCGCTGACATTGCACTGTAACACTAAAATGTGCCAAGCAAACTTCGCACGCGCCGTACTACGATCCGATGCAGTGGACGTGCAACTTTAGACAAAAATATAAAATGACAGTTTTTTAGTGATTGTTATGTCATTGTCAAATAAACTATCAAATCAATCAAGCAAGCAAGCAAAAAAAAAACTAAGCAAGCAAAGCAGAGCCACGAGCGAGTGACGAAATTTTTGTACTTCTATTCTCAATCTAGAATATTTCGTGAGTATTCTAAGAATCTCCTTTCTGCCTATTATCATGTCTGATTGGGATACAGTCACCATCCTTCGTAAGAAACCACCAAAGGCTTCCGCATTGAAAACTGAACAAGCAGTTAATGCTGCTCGTCGTCAAGGAGTACCAGTGGACACACAGCAAAAATACGGTGCAGGGACCAACAAACAACATGTGACTACCAAAAATACTGCCAAACTTGATAGAGAGACTGAGGAACTGAAACACGATAAAGTCCCTCATGATCTAGGGAAGTTGATAATGCAAGGAAGGCAAGCCAAAGGTATGAGTCAAAAAGATTTGGCCACAAAAATATGTGAAAAACCACAGATTGTCAATGACTATGAAGCAGGTCGTGGTATCCCCAATAATGTTGTACTAGGAAAGATTGAAAGGGCAATTGGAATACGACTCCGAGGCAAGGAGAGAGGCCTACCACTGCAGCCTCCTGGAGCTAAAAAATAACGGATACTCTAGGGGGCGAAGATTACTCATATTTTGTTTATTGCTTTTCTTGTTTTCTCTCTCTGCTGATTAATATTTGTCAAAAGAAATTTGAATATTTAAAATATTGTGTATTATTTTATAATGGTGTGAGTAGATAAACATTTATTTCTTATTTGTTTGTTGTTGAGGTACCTACCAGTAAAAACCATAGGAAGTACAACTATGTGCTTACTGACTTACCTATATAATATAATATAATATAATGAAATATAATAATTCAGCAAGTAATCATTGGAAAGTTTTATTATAACTTTATAGAAAAAACGAAGAGCCGAGGTATTATGTAAATCTATGAGCGATTCTTTACCTACTAGGTATTATAGCTCTCTGACCTATCAGTCATAGCACAGAATATTAGGTACCTACTACAAGTAGTTGTAGTGTAACTTTTATAATGGACTAACTTTACAGTCCATGCTTTAAAGGGAGATTATTAGACTGAAGTTTTTTTTAGACTAGACAGTTGTTTATGTTATTTACTTTACGAACTAGTACTGATATTCTTTGCTACTAGTACCCCAGAATATTAGTACTTATCATACTATTCTCAGATTATAAGCAGTAGTTGATCGAGTGAGCGAAGCGAACGAAGATCTTAGTGACAACTTGGGCAAAAATGCTTTGTATGTTTGTATGTTTGTTCATCGAGATCTTTTGAACTGCTTATCCGATCTTCACAAATTTGGTAGGTATACAGATAGTACTCTTAAGTTTTACTGGTTTAATAGATGAAGTAAATCGGTCAAGGGGTCGTGAAGTTATAAGGGTACAAAGGGAGTAAAATAATAAAAAAGTCGTACTAAAATATCAAGTGGGGTGTCATATGATAGGGTTTTGTTTAGACATTCCAAAACCATTTTTATTTTGATTCTAGTAGACCTAGAATCAAAATAAAAAATTTTTCGTTGTTGTAAAAATTATAAAATTGGCAAACCCAGTATAGTAACCCGAGCTACCATTTCTTGGAGTTTCAATAATTTTGTAGTTTTAAGTAAGACTGGTAATTAACTAGACAGCGATTTCGAAGCGATTCGCAAAGTTTATTACAACCTTAGGTCAATAAAAATTGTTTGGGTGGGTATGTCAAGTCAAATACCTATCGTATCGACATTACTACTGTCAAAACTGACATTTTCAAACTGTCAGGTTTTTTTAGTTGCTTGCTTTGGGGTGGATAATGGGTGGATAATGTACGACCGTGACATGCATAGTCAGGGACACCAGAGAAAACAACATTGCTTAAAATTTTGCATCCAGGCCGTGAAGTAATGGTTTCATCACCCTATCCCATCCCTATCCTAAAACATGTTTGCTAACGTGACGTCACGAAACCTAAAAACCAAACAAACGTTATTGTTAGTCAAAATAAGAACGCCTATAAAGTAATGTAGTTTAGGAAGGAATTTTGTAATTTTGTGTTCTTTAATATAAAGCTTTTGTCAGAGTAATTTAAATATTATTCTGTCTGACTGAGTTCCTAAAAAGTTCATGAGTTTTAAAAATGTCTTTTACATTCGGTTCCAATACTGCGACACAGACATCAGCATTCGGTGCAGCCGCTAGTAAACGTAAGTAACCTACCTATAAAGTCATGGAAATTCAAAAGTTAGATAAAGTAAGTATGTATTTACCTATTTATTTATACTTACAGCTTCATTTTCATTTGGTGGTGCAAATACATCTACAACATCGAGTGCTGGTTTTGGTTTTGGACCCACAACCTCTACTGGGTTTGGTACCACTACATCTACCGGTTTTGGGACCACAAATCCTACTGGGTTTGGGACTACAAACCCCACAAGTTTTGGAACAGCTAACCCCACAGGTTTTGGGACAGCGAACCCCACAGGTTTTGGGACCACAAACCCCACAGGTTTTGGTGGTTTTGGTGCAGCTGCAGCACCTGCAGGTAAATCTTTAAAGCAATACTCACCTCCTTCGTTTCCTCCCTCATTTCTCTTATTATAAGAACAGGGAAAATATATTAGTAATTTTATTTTGTGCAATAGGTAATCCATGTGCAGATTGTACTAGTAGGTATGTTTACCTAACCATATGTTTCCACTGCAAAACATTCACAATAAAACATGCATAACTCTGAAGATATCAATAATTTCCACCACCAAACCAAATGCCAAATGTTTGACATTTTGAATCTTGTGCAGTTAGTTTTAAGGATTTTCTCGATTGTACAAACAATCCGTTTGTAAGGAATGTGTTGTGAAGGTTTTATTTTGAATGACATGCAGTTACAGTGACTCCAACTTCTTTAACCATTTTAACAAAACCTGTCTGTTGTGAAGTGTGGGACTCTAAATATTCTCTGGAATTAGTGCTGTATGTTTTTGAACCCCTGCTGAACTATTACCTACAAGCAGTTTTGAAGTATATAATTCAATTACAAGACTTCATAAAATTTTAGCAACACCGTTTGGGGGATTGGGTGCTACACCAGCTACAACTACACCTTCACTGTTTGGTGGGACAGGCTTTGGAGCCGCTGTTGCCAAACCAGCCACAGGTACATCATATTATACTACTCATCAATTTAAAGCTTCACACAATCTCAGTATTTTCCAAAAGAATTTTTTATCTACATTTCAAAAGTAACAAGTATGTAAATTTCTTTGTAGCGGCAAGTTCTGCTACATAGTATTTATTTAATATCAAAATGTATAAAAATATGCAATAGGCTAAGAATTATATATAGTAGTCACTAACCTTGTGCTAGCATTATAAAGCCTAGGTAGGTACAATCTCTGAGACATTGGAGATAGATATATCATAGATATATTTTGGATGTCAGGAATTTGCGGCTGACATTTCAGCATTATTTAACACTGTATGAAACACCCACTTATATTAATTTACATTATTTTCAGGTTTTGGTGCCGGGTTTGGCACAAGCACATTTGGTGCTGGCACTGGTTTTGGAGCAAACACATCAGCTTTCGGAACAACAGCGCCATCTTTTGGTACCACAGCGCCAGCGTTTGGTACTAATCCACTTGGAGGGAACACTACCTTCGGTGGTACAAATTTTACAGCAGGTTCGCTTGGTGGCTTTGGAACTAAACCAGCTGCTACTGGATTCGGTGGCTTTGGTGCTGGACTTGGTCAAACAACCCAGTTTGGACAACCGCAGCAAGTAAGAACTAAAATGGATTGTAATAACTGTACTTTTATCATAATTCAATATCCTTTTTGCGTCGTACTCCTTCATGTCTGAGGGTCGTGATTCCCCAAAGTGGGATGGTGTCCATAGTACTAGTACGAAAATCTATCTATTCTATAATGTTATAAAGAGAAAAGATTTGATTGTTTGTTTGTTTCTTTGCATTTAATAGACACTGAAACTACTCAGCCAATTCTAAAAATTCTTTCACCATTGGGATGCTACATGAGCATTTTTGAGTGACATTTTTGATCCTTACTAAAAGTACAATAATGTTAAAAATGACCTAAAAATTTTAATATTTTTAAATACCCGTGCGATGCTGGGACGGAACGCTAGTCGTTAAATATCTGAAAAGGCCTTTACACTCTGAAGCTGTTCGATACGAGCTGGTCGAGCTGGGTATTCTAGCTGGGCTTGTGGAGTTTGGAACCATCAAACTTACGGTATTTTACAGCAACAACAGCAAATACAGCCGCAAGGTCCGGCTAACGCGACAGAGGCGCTGGTAGCTGCTGTTTTCAACTGTTGCGTGTTCGGAGATGAACGTGACCAGGTGCTGGCTAAGTGGAACCTGCTGCAAGCACAGTGGGGCACTGGTATGCTGTTTTATATCTTATGTCCCTTATCATCAATATATATAAAACTCTTTTGAAGCTGACTGACAATCAACGCACAGGGGTGCACTAAGAAAGGAGTTTTGAAAAGTCGCACCCTAAAGGTCGATTCACACATATCAGTGAAGTCACAGTTCCGACACAGTACCGGCATAGTATGAAATATTCTTTCATACAATATCTAATGCGTATGTTGCTACCACGCGAGCAATGCCGATGGCGATGACGATCTGAGACATGTAGCTGGCAAACACTGGATAAGACGAGCCGAAGACCGGGCTCAGTGGCGCGTCTTGGGAGAGACCTACGTCCAGCAGTGGACCGATATAGGTTGATGATGATGATGATGATGATGAGCAATGCCGCGGGCGACAACTAGTCCCACTAATATTATAAATGTTAAAGTTTATATAGATGTTTAGATATTTTAATGTTGAGATGATGGTTGTTTGTGTTTCAATCACGCTGTAGGTAACTGCTGGTCCGATTTGGATTAAACTTGGAATAAGTACCTATAATTATATCGTGGATTAACACACAGGCTACTTTTTATCCCAGAAAATCAACAGGATCGAACGGGACGCGGACGACTTCAATAGCAGAAATTGAAGATTTTCATCAAAATCGCTGTCAGTATCAGATCATTCCATTTTAAAACACGTAGAACACATTTCACACCACAACTCTCGCACGATGAATGATCTGAAAACGCGCCATAACGCGCCACAACACAACACATTAGTGTGAACGCTCCGCGCCACAACACAAGGCGCCACGACACACCCCAACACAGTAATATGAACCCAGCTTATTACAGGTCAAGCATATTACAACCGAAACGCGCCCGCGCTAGATCTGAACGAACAGAACCCCCTTTGCCGGTTCAAAGCAGTTGGGTACTCGAAACTCGGCGGGAAAGAAGAGAAGGACGGACACGTTACTCTAATATTCAACAAGACTGAACAAGATATCAAGTAAGTGAGGGTTTGTGGTCCGCCGGACAGAATAGCTTCGTCGGATTGGTTGTGACTGAATAACGCTTCATCAACAACCAATCCGATGAGATGATGTCTGACGGACTACAGTACTGTATGGGTTGTTGGGCTCCCCATTGCACAATAAACAGTTCAATATCGTATTTAATCGATATAAAAAGTTCAATCGATAAAAAAAGAGACAACTATTTCTTACCGTTTATTATTTAGTTTTTTTGTCTATTTCTAACAATCATTCCTCGTGAGTTGGCGATTAAGTAAAGGCGTGTTAAGGTGGGTTGTTGGCACTTTTTTTTTTGTTTCTAGAAACAGTCAGCAGGCGCTCATAACATCTCTGCAGGGTCTTCTTGGAAATAAGCCAAATTTAGCTGTTACTATTGACTCTGTAAAAGCTATAGCTGATACCAAAAGTCAAGTAAGTAAACTTTGGCCTTATTCATTAACTAGGTGCCGCTCGCGACTTCGTTCGCGCCGCGTTGGATCCCGTTAATTTTTCGGGATAAAAAGTAGCCTATGTGTTAATCCAGGTCACGGACAATATACATTCCAAGTTTCACCCAAATCGGATCAGTAGTTTTTACGTGAAAGAGTAACAAACATCAATCTATCCATACTTACAAACTTTCGCGTTTATAATATTAGTAGGATTACTTCCATTTCTTCCCGTAAATAAGCGTCGTATTCCAACAAAAAATGTTGAGCTTTTCGCGCTCTAGACGAGATACGATACAAATCTTGATTTAAAATTAACGTTGCCAACTGTTATTGGGTTTGGAGATTGCTGAGTTGAATTGAGTTCACGACAGTTGAATCAAGGGGCACCCAATGACACAGCTACCAACATTGATCACAAAACAAGATTTAATTTTTCTATAAAAGTCCTGAAAATATGCTAAAAGTAGTATTAATACTAGTTAATAATTTCAGGTAGTGATATACGTAGTCGACAAGAATGCTGGCAACTCGCACGTTGCGGCCGCTGAGCTAAGTTCCTTTCTAAACAACGGCGCCGCGAGAAATGCGCTTTCCGGCGCCGGATGTACCGCGGTGACGGCCTGCAGTGCGCCTGCGCAGCACGCGCTACAACACTACCTTAGTACACCACCACCAGGCAAGTTCTAACTAAACACAAAGGGTAACTCCCATTGTTTATATAGAACTGTTACATCTAGAACTGTTGAAACTTTTTTTATCCCTAATATCTGGTAACTTCCAATTGGGTAGGACTATTGAAACGAAAACTAGCCCTAATGGGCTAGTCTCAATAGTCCTACCATGGAACTACAGGGATAAAAAAGTTTTAAAAACAGTCCTATAGAATAAATGGGAGTTACCAAACACAAACCCCCTATCTTATAAAAAGTTAGAGTTGACATTATGTCCTGCAGGCCTTGGATACGCACGTGAGATATTTGTCATGTCGTTCTGTCAAAATGTAAGCATTTTGCACCAGTTTAGGAACTATTGCATTATCTGTGGTAATGTTGTCGAGAAACCGCGCCTTGTTATTGTACACTTTTGACACTTTATAAGATAGACCAAAAATTTATCCAAAACGTGGCCTAAGACTCTGTACAGATGAGGCGTTTTACGCGGGAGTTACACGCGCGTTCTCGAGATACTAGAGTTATATATATCGCATCCAGAACCGGCCGCGCGTTTCCTAATACAATAAATTGGAATAAATTTATACACCCCATCTGGACAGGCTCTTAGGTCACGTGCAGAGTCACTGTCCGCGGCTTTTAGGACGGTTTATACGGGGTCAGTAACATGGCAGTACAGTAACCCAGTCCAGTGCTGCCTTGTTACTGGGTGCATGTAATCAATAGTTTTGTGCCGTTTTGGCAGTGACTGGGTCCGAAAACAAGATAACTGGGTCCAGTCACTGGCATTATGTAAACCTTGCATAACACTTTGCTGTTTGGGGTTGTGGCCCTCGGTAGCTTGTCAGTAAATAAATATTCAGTAGTTAGTATTCCTTCTTTTAGGAGTAATTGGATATGAAAATAAGTTTATTTATTTCTTAATATCTTTGGGAGACCAACTAGAGATACCATTAAGCTACTTAACTGTTGTGATTTTACTGATAAAACATTAATTTACTATGACTTTATGTACTTTAATAGAGGACTTAAGGCGGCCTAAAAATTCCGTCACCAGAGTTGGCCACTAACTCATACGAGCTTGCTTGCTTTTTTTACTTAAAATATAAAACAGGATAAACAAGTAGCAATCATATCCCTAGATTGAGTGATCTTTGCTCATTGCTTTATTCTATACTTTCTTCCATTTCCCAGGTATGGACGTCAGGTTGTGGAAGCAAGCACAGGCTGACAATCCCGATCCAGAAAACTACATTCCCGTGCCTATGATAGGATTTACTGAGGTCAGTTTCAAATAATGTTTCTAGTAAATCTATTTGCAAAAATATTAATAAGAAAAGTGGAACAGTCATATAGGATAGGATCCCATAATAATCATAGATTCAGTAAATTTGTGATTTTTTAATTTATGTTTTATGTGCACCTAAGTTT
This sequence comes from Eulithis testata, assembly GCA_947507515.1. Classification (NCBI taxonomy): domain Eukaryota; kingdom Metazoa; phylum Arthropoda; class Insecta; order Lepidoptera; family Geometridae; genus Eulithis; species Eulithis testata. The sequence continues at coordinate 8,440,019 of OX382196.1, read as the reverse complement.
ATTTTATTTGTTCCAATAAATGTACAACGTAAAAGTTACAAATAGATAAACTTGAAACAACGATACAAATTTGAGCTAAATCGGTTCCTCTCGTAGGTATTCCACCGATACAAATATGCTACGTTGATTTTTCGAGGCCCTAACCAATAATTGAATGTATGTGTATTGTCAACAAATAATTCATTAATTTTATTCTTTGTTCTTTTGTGTGCGCCGTGGTGCCCTATAATTATGGGAACAGTCGAAATTCTCTGTAAAAGACTCTTAAACTGTATAGTGTAAATCCGTGTTGGATATCCTACCGCATAAAATAAAATACTAATATTATAAACGCGAAAGTTTGTGAGTATTGATGTTTGTTACTCTTTCACGTAAAAACTACTGATCCGATTTGCATGAAACTTGGAATATATATTGTCCGTGACCTGGATTAACACATACGCTACATTTCATCCCGAAAAATCGACGGAATCCAACGGAACGCGAACGAAGTCGCGGGCGGCCTCTAGTAATTAATTCATTTTACCATTTTTGTATACATTATTTTGTTAGTGCACGCTGTGGTGCCCTATTATAGGAACAGTCGAAATTCTCTGTAAAAGACTCTTGAATTGTACAGTGTAAACCCGTGTTGGATATCCTAACGTAAATAGTAGATTAGTAGCCAAGGGCTGTAAGGCATCAATTGCAGCCTGAGATATTTAGACGCACGAGCGCAGCGAGGGCGCCTATAGTTCGAGGGTGCAATTGATGCTTACACCCGAGCTAACTACTCTGCTTTACATCTCGATTGTGAGGCAAGTAGAAAAAAACCGGCATTACAAGAATAAAATATAGTTAATTGCTGCTTCAGCTTCCATTTTCATTGAATCGGGAGTGCAGCTTATATCTTCATCACTTGCAGAACTCATTGAATGTTTTTTTCCTAATTAGCACGTAATTATAAAAAATCCGAAAAACAAACAATATTTAAAGTAATAGTTTTCTATTCCCGCCTTTTTTCATCTTTTAATTTTTTTTTTCAAGAACGAAATTGAGCTTCGCCGTTTGATATTTAAAATTGATGACTATTATATTCATACGAAGACAAGGCTGAATAGCGAAGCGACCTCTTTTGTCATTGGGCTGAATGCATGATGTCTATTGCCAGTATGATGGTTAGGATGTACGCGAACTTTTTGAAAGAGTGAAGTGTTTTTTTTTATTACTTACCGCCCTAGGGCTTTTCTAGCTACATTATTACCCTAGAGCGCTAATTGGTCACCTATAAGCCCCATTTGGGGGTAATAAGGACCTACTTACCGAATATAAAAGAAGTAAAATAAAATAAATTAATAAAATTAACAGATAAGGTTCCGCGCTAAATGCCAGTCGGAACAAGCGCGTCTGCAATCGGAATGGCTGAAACGTACTGGCGAGGAGTTAGGGGAGCTGCGCACTCGGCGCGCCGCATCCGCCGCCCGGCTCACGCAGCTCGCGGCCAGGCTACATCGGCTCAGGCATATCCTACTACAGGTATACCATAAGGCTGTGTCCACAGTATGCAAACTGTGAGCGGCCGACTGAGTGAGCCGCAAATTTGTGGCGAACTGAAATTTGAGTTAGCTGCAAACTCAGTATGGCAACACGTACATGGTGTTTCTTTTCCTGCCCTAAAAAATAGTCAAATTTGTCAAATTTCGACTACGTATGTCGATGTCAGCTTAATCGGGATTGGATTCAAGAGTACCGATTTTTTGAACATTGAAACTGGTTCCGGATTGCGATTGGAAAGCGGTCGAGTTGGAAACTGGAGTCGGGGGTTAGCCTGCAGATCAATTTTCGTGCGTCGCAAGCGAACTGTTGTGAATTAGACGCTTACTGAGACAGTCGGCGCACGTAACGCTGCAAACTGCGTAAAGTGAGCACAAAACAGCAAACTATAGACACTGCGTTTCAAATATATGGAAGGGCGTACTAAACCGATACGCTGCAAACTCAGTAAGCCGCTAGCAGTTTGCCTACTGTGGACACAGCCTAACACTATCTATAGCAATCCTATCTGTGTGTCTGGGCGTTACTATGCATTATAAGTATGTATTTACAAAAAAAAGTATATAAGTATTATATCAACGATCTAGTTCCCATAGTACAAGCTTTGCTTAGTTTGGGACTAGAGGGCGATTTGGATGAAACTTGAATTATATAATAATGTAGTCTGTAACCTGGATGAACACATTCGCTGTTTACCCCGGAACCGGTCTCCACAGAATCAAACGGTACGCCGACGATGTTGCAGGCGGAAGCTAGTCTATACTAATATTATAAAGAGGAAAGATTTGATTGTTTGTTTGCATTGAATAGGCTCCGAAACTACTGGACCGATTTGAAAAATTCTTGCCTATCCCCGAGTGACATGGGTGATATTATATTTTCAAAAAAATTGGGATCCTTACTAAAACTACAATAATGCAACCCAAAGTGTAAAAAATTGACCTAAAAAAACCAGAGCGTGGAGTCTCTACGCGCGGAAGAAGTTATACTTCGAGTGCCACGCATTTGCTCTCGCTCTGTGTTTAATTATTAATATATCTGTTTATTGCAGGTGGTGGCCCGACAAGAAGTGATGGGTCGCGTCGGTGCTGCGTTATCTCCGGACGAAGAAGCAGCGAGAGCTAGAATGCATGAACTAGCGTCGCAGTTATCAGCGCCGCCACTTTATAACGTAAGTTACGATTGCATTATAACCATTGTTCTTCTATGACGTTCAGAAGTGAGCTTGTCCTGGGGTCTATTCCCACTAATTATATAGCTTGTATTGGGAATCAGGGGGGTAATTGTTCTAACGAACTTTTCAGCCTAAACGCAGCTGCATGACGTTTGAAGATTTCTCTTCTCCCGCTCTCTTTAAAAACACCTTTTTTGTTTAAGCCCAGTCGAATTCTCTCAAAAAAGGGGGAAATACGGAAAAAAAATTTAGTATCAAAACGGGGGAGGGGTCACTGGTCTTGTCACAGGCTAAATTTTGTATCGATGCGCACGCGAGATATTTGTCATGTCGTTCTGTCAAAATGTAAGCATTTTGCACCAGTTTAGAAACTATTGCATTATCTGTGGTAATGTTGTCGAGAAACCGCGCCTTTGATTTTTCAACTTTTGACATTTCTGCATGACTAATATCGCGTCCTCAGAGAGGTACGACGAGTAAGAAGTGCCAAAAGTGTACAATAACAAGGCGAGTTTTGTCGACAACATTACCACAGATAATGCAAAAGTTCAAAAACATGTGCATTTTGACAGAACGACATGACAAATATCTCGCGTGCGCATCCTAGGCCTGCTGGGATTGGTTGTTGGATAGAATCAATGACGTCACTTCATATGAACACCTTACCCGTATGATACAATTTGTGCACCTACATAAATGATGCAGAAGCTGAGTACGTTACAAAAATTGCATCTTTTTCGTGTACACGATTCTTATCATCCTACCACACTTCAACTGAATTACGTACTGTCTGGAGATAATGCTGATATTAGGCAGATTAGATTAATACTAACACGTAAACGGCGAGTGAGGTCTTACTAACTATTCATTTAGCTGTGGTCAGCAGTCCTATACTAACTTTTAATTATGCTGTGGCTTTAGGCAGACAAGTTATCTACATACGTGCTGAGATAAAAGTAATTTGTCATGATAAATAAATAGTAAACTGCGTGTCATAAATTCTGCATAGTTTTACTAACTCACCCGTCATGGGTTTGCAGAGTTCCTAAGAGGTTACAGAATGGTAACACTTACCGTACCTATAAAATAAAACCATTATCATCATATCAGCGTATTCAAGCGTAAAGTCAAAGAACACTTTCTTTCGAACGTATCTTATTGTATGTATGTAGGTATGTTTATTTTATGTATGTAGGTAACAGGTTATATTGTATGTGTACTGTATGTATGTAGGTATAGTATAATATACACTCGAGAGCAATGATTCCGGGTCACTTAAAGAATGTTAAAAATCTCGGAAACTAAAAATGATAGGTTAATGCAATAAATTGTATTTAATAGACAATGTAATACTCCTTAAATGAAAGTAAAAAAATATGAGTCACCGCATACATTTTATTAACACAAAATTACATAAAGAAAAAAACTGCTGATCTCTCCTTAAAACAAAAATAGGAAACATGAAATATTTGAACTTTATTACGATTTTCTTGAATTTTAATACTTCGTATTGCCTCCTCGTGCTTCCATTACTGCGTTTACGCGGTTTGGCATGCTGTACACCAAGTTCCTTATACGATTTTGGGGAATATTCTCCCATTCCTCTGTGAGAGCAATTTTGAGCTCACGAAGCGTGATTGGGGGAGGGTTTCGTTGTTTTACGCATCTGCCTAGCTCGTCCCAAGCATGCTCGATCGGGTTGATATCCGGGCTGCGCGCTGGCCACTCCATACGAGTAATGTTCATCTCTTGAAGGTAGTCATTCACAATCCTACCTGTATGAGGTCGGGCATTGTCATGCATAAATATAGCATCCTCACCTAAATTGACCATAAATGGACCAACATGATCATTGAGGATTTCTTCCACATATCTTACGCTAGTTAAAGAGCCGTTTTCTATGATCACCAGCTCTGTGCGACTTTCAGAAGAAATTCCGGCCCACACAAGTACAGACCCACCACCGTAGGCTACTTTTTCTTCGATGCATGCTTGCTTGAATCTTTCCCCTGGTCTTCGATACACTCTGTGTCTTCCATCGTGCTTGTAGAGCATAAATTTTGATTCGTCGGAGAACATAACTTTTGACCAATCTTCAATACTCCAATTTACGTGGCTCTGGGCATATCTTAGTCTTGAAATACGATGCCCACGCTCCAGTTTAGGGCCGTTTGCAGGTCTAAGGGGTTTTAAGTTAGATTCAGCAAGCCGACGTCTTACTGTCCATGCACTTGGGTTACTTCCTCCGAGGCGTCGAAACTGATTTGTGAGTTCAGTTCCTGTGAGAAAGCGATTTCGAAGCATGGTGTTCACCAAGTATCGGTCTTCTCGTGCTGTGGTACACCTGGTTCTGCCCGTTCCTGGTCTGCGTAGGTTAGAACCAGTTTCTTCGTAACGTCGGAGAACTCTTTGTACTGTTGACAGCGACACACCGACAGTCCTGGCTGTATCGCGCTGACTCCGGCCGGTTTCCAGCATTGTAAGTATTCTGGTGCATTCTTCAGGCGTAAGCGACATAATTTCAGCTTGAATAATGAATATAGAGCACTATCAACATGGTTTATATACCCACATAAATTACAGATTACAAACAAAAGCAAAACCAAATGCTGTAATTTCGTAGTTCCATCTTCGAAAGTGGCCCTTTTTCAAATTTGATTTTTTTAAGATATAACTTTACAATAACTAAGAAGTTTTAATACCTTCATTTAAGGAGTATTACATTGTCTATTAAATACAATTTATTGCATTAACCTATCATTTTTAGTTTCCGAGATTTTTAACATTCTTTAAGTGACCCGGAATCATTGCTCTCGCGTGTAGTTGTGCTTGGTATATATTTAGGTTTATTTATTTATTTGTATGTAGGTTCATTTGCTAGTAGGTTTATATTATTTATTTGCTTTTCTTTTATCTATATGTGCTGTACACGTACCCACTTTCATTTTCCCATCTCTCACATCCTAAGGTTTGCTGGAAGAGAACTCCTTTTAGGGTTAAGCTCGTCTTCATGTACATATTTTAAGTTTAAGTTTTAAGTTAAGTATCTCTGTGTACAATAAAGAATAAAGAATCAGCAAATAGGCAATAGGCATCTCCCAAAGATTTCCAGAAAGAACTATCTTGCATTTTCCATCCACAGACTTACTGCGATCTTACCGAATGTTATCGGTCTATGGAAAAAAACAGAAGACAGTCAGCCATATAAGTTGATAAACAGTTAAAGACTGTCCAACTATATGTTTATAACATTTTACGACTACAGTTATTTTGATATTAATAACTCAATTTGTCAATCGACTGACTGTACTAAGCAAGCAAGCTCGTATGAGTGAGTGGCCAATTCTGGTGATGCAGTTTTTAGGCCGCCTTAAGGCCTCCGTCGTGGTCTCACGACTGCTTGACTGTATTTACAAGTGTTTAATTATTTATTTAACTGGCCTCAGATTGAATTGAATTGGGTCACAAATATACCATCTCGATAACATTGCACCACAAAAGTAGGACTTATGGCGCATGTATAAGGCAGAAAACCCTCTCGCCCGCACATTTCAACATTTTTGAAGATATAATATAACTAAATGCAATTATGTGAAATTGCAGAGAGAAAAACAATGCAAAGGTTCAGTAAAATATCACATTGATACAAATAAGTTTTCTAACCAAAAAAATTGCATTGGTATAAGTTTTTTGGTCGGAAAACTTGTTTGGATCGATCAATGTGATATTTTTACTGAAACGTTTGCATTGTTATTCTCTCGACCCTGAAGGTCTGCAATTTCACATAATTACATTTAGTTATATTATATCTTCAAAAATGTTGAATTTTGCGAGCGAGGGTTGTCTGCCTTATACATACGCCTTATGACACTAAATTAGCTTATCATACTAGAATCCAGTTTTAGGCGGAGTCCGAGTTTACTTAAACTAGCTTAGTTACCACCCGTTATTGTTTTATGACACTGTTGGTTTTAGATTACTGGTTATAACCGGATTGGTGTGACATGCGTTTCGACTAAGGTTTTTATCATCTTTACATAATATTAATTATGGAATGACATAGGCCCATAACAAGACAAGAGTTTATTTCCATTTGCACAGATACTCGTCTCTAGGCGGTTATCAGAGGTTCACTAAAACTACTTGTGAGTATTTTATGTTTCGTCCAAATCAATATCGACTCGAGAAAATTTTCCAAATGAGTCAGAATAGCCGGCGTGATTGAATTTGAAACAAACACCCAACGTTAACTCGAAATTGTTATAGCTAGGTCTTATTCCAGAACGAAGACTAAAGAAAGTCAAGGTTTAAATATCAAGGTTTGAACGTCAACGTCACGGTTTAAACCTTGACTTTCTTTAGTCCCGTTCTGGAATAAGACTGATAGTGTTTTGTTATTTTTATTCAAAGCAGTTTCTAGAATCGATGGAAAGAAATAAATTATTGCTATTCCGATGTTTGGAAAGTTTATGCAGGACTTGTTGGGTACTTGGTATAAAATTTATGAATTTTGTTTCAGTACATTTAAATGTACCGAAACATGATGGTCATACCACTCTGGTATATCACTAAGGAAGTCATTGTACTACTGTGCTCTCAACTAATCCACCAGACATTACTCAAATATTTGTACCGCACACACTGCGGTACGGAAATATAGTCTTATATGGGATAGTAATAAATTCTTTTGTTGTTTAACAAAAAAACATATTCATATTTGGTTCTTCACAAACTTTCGCATATAATATTTTATTTTATATACTCATTCATTTAATACCTCTATGATCTACTTACTGTTTTTTTTAGTGCATATGTGGCGACTTTTGGCCTTAAAAAAAAAAAAAAAAAATTACCCTAACATTTAAATAATTGTCATGCTGATAATTTTATCTTTTGCACGCTTCTGGAACAGTGTTCGGTAAGAAAGCTAACATAAAGAAAATATAAAATTAATAGTGCTTTTTCATCTAATTCTATTGTAAACAGTTCGAAAACAGTTTCTAAACGCAATCATCTGGATTTGTGTTTTTTGTGTTATATTTAGTACTAGCTGGTGCCCGCGACTTCGTCAACGCAGGATTTGAAGTCCAATTTGCTATGCGAAATCATCTAGCCGTTTCTGAAGAGTTCGCGTCGATTTTCCAGGATAAAAAGTAGTCTATGTGTTAATCCAGGTCACGGACAATATATATTCCAAGTTTCATCCAAATCTGATCCGTAGTTTTTGGGTGAAAGAGGAACAAACATACATACATACATACATACATCCTTACAAACGTTCTCGTTTATTTATAATATACTAGGTGCCACCCGCGACTTCGTTCGCGTCCCGTTGGATCCCGGTGATTTTTCGGGATAAAAAGTAGCCTATGTGTTAATCCAGGTCACGGACAATATATATTCCAAGTTTCATCCAAATCGGATCAGCAGTTTTTACGTGAAAGAGTAACAAACATCCATCCATCCATACTTACAAACTTTCGCGTTTATAATATTAGTAGGGGCCGTAAGATCAAAAGCAGTTTAAACTATGGGTTTCGTTAACTACGATCACATTTGATCGATGTATTAATGTACTGTCATCTCTGTCAGTTTAAGCTACCGATGGTCGATTAACTAACATTGATCTTATCGAATAATCTGAGACTGGAGGTTAAACTCTATTTCGTGGTTTAAACCACTATTGATCTTACGGCCCTAGGAGTAGGATGATTGGTTTGTTGTGTTGCAGGGTCGTCTGAACGAGCTGCTATGTGCCGTCCGCTTACAACGCAGCGCGAGTGCCGGAGCTTCCGTGGAACGATACCACCTTGATCCAGGTTAATTTAACTTTTCTCGAACTCAATTAGTTATTAAAACATACAGGTACCTCTGAGTTAGAAAAAAAAAACAAATATTAACCAAACGCAAACTTACCCCTTTATTTATATTCATTCTAGCGCGGTTTTAAAAAATGCTCTATCATCGTCACTTGCATGACAACGCAGCGTGATGACAACTGATTTAGCATTCATTTTAGTTAGTTCAGCTTTAGAAGACTTATATAAATATACCCCTTATTAGATAATAAATTACGACACTCATAAATGTACAAATAGGTCTCTAAAAGTTGGGATATTCTAAAAAATATATGCATTAATTAATCTATTCTGTAAACTGCAGCTTCAAGTACATTATTATATGAAGTTATTTTTAGAATGGTGTATTTATTTTAAACGTAGATTTCTAAAGCGACTTCTAGAGCTATGGTCAAACAAACGTCAAAAAAGAATTATTGACGTTTGTCCGACCATACTTTTTATGTATTAGATCTTAGATTAGATACCCCTTTTGCATTACTTGGTAACGGACGATAAAACTACTATATTTGTACACCAGGTGCACAAGAAGACGTAAAGCAATTCCTAACTCTCCAACAACGCGGCATGGCTCATCTAATGGACACGGCTCGGAAGGATCTCGCAGCTCTGAACACCATTGCGGAAGGCATGGCGAAACTCGTCCGAGCGTAGACTTCTTATGTATGTAACTTTTATCATGTGTTCCTTTTACACCGAAGATATGTACGTAACTTTCGCATTATGACCGTTACGTACATACGTACACGGTGTGAAAGAGGTATGTTATACCCCTTTCACGTATGTATGTACGTTACGTTCATATTGCGAAAGTTACGTACATATACTTTATCCTCGCATAAAGCATAAATTATATGAACTTTCCTAATATGAATGTTACGTACATACGTACACGGTGTGAAAGGGGTATATGTTTACCCTTTTCATACCTAAGACTAAGTGTATGTACGTAACTTTCGTAATATGAACGTTACGTACATACGTACACGGTGTGAAAGAGGTAGGTATATATTTACCCTTTTCATACTTAGAATAAAGTATATGTACGTAACTTTTATTTTATCCCTTTTACATCGAAGATGGCGTTTAAAACTTGATTTTATTGGTAAATAAATTTTGTAAATTAAATTTCGTTTTTTGTTACTGTTTTGTCAAGTAAACATATTTGTAAAGCGTCAGTGAGGTGATTAGCGACTATAACACCTAATCTATCTACTAGCACAGAATATTAGTACAAGTACAGAAGCCCGACTCCGTGAAACAGTTCAATGAAATATCTACTCTCGTTCAAGCGCAATAAAGTACAATTTAAAGTACAATGCTATTAGTCTTACAAGCAACATACCCTGTCATTATGTTGTCAGGTTTATCTTGGATCTAACAAAAAACCGCGTCTCTAACTCGTGTTTTGGACTTAACTAGGTTTTTTCATATTAATTTACATATTTAGCACCTTCACCGAGGTCTATAGACTTTCGCTAAACCGACCCCACCCTAGGTTTAACTCGCGTCTAACTTCACATTTGTTTGTCATGAAAATCAATTTGGTGACTGATTTTTCTCAATTATTTTATATTATGTACTAAGTACTGTTTTTTTTTCGAAAATATATTTAACATTGACATTTACATTGATAAAATCATTAACCGTATAGGTACCTACCTACCCCTTGTTTTGCCGCTAAATTCTTTTTTGACTTCATTTACTGATCAGTTTTGAGTGAATGAATGAATAATTTAACAAAAGAACGGGTTTTTCTAAAATTTCGTTGAAAGTCTTACATAATCACGTCTCAGTTTTAACTCGAGCCTAGCTAGGCCGGGTCTAAACCCCGAAAAATCCAAGATAAATCTGGAAACATAATGACAGGGATAATGTCCTACAGGTACAAAAAAACCGTTCGGAAAAGTACTGTACCTACTGCAACTTTTGTACTACCTACAGTATGATTTCAAAGTTGTGCAACAGGTGTATTCATCATAACACCGGCGTTCTATGAGTATTCAGAACGGTAACCGTCTTGTCACGAGTGTTGGTTTATTGATAAAGATGTGCTGAGTGCGATGAATGGTACACAATATCATTGCTAATATTTGAGGTTCTTTGTTTTCTTTAGGTTTCTTTCAGACGAAGTGAATACTTGAATACACATTTTTATTACAATTTGCAGAAACTAAACTGAACTAAGAATAACGACCTAAGCATTTTCTCTCTATTTAAAAAAAGAAGTGAAACCTAATGGTAAACCTAGGTATATAAAAAAAGCGCGTAAATTAAGTTAAACCAATTTATTGAATCAACTTTTAGTACTTAAATCTAAAGGCAAATCTGTGTGTCTGACTAGTTCCTCAATAGGTCTGCATTCTAACCTCTTGTTACATATTAAATTTAAGGGCATGTCTTCATCAGGGTGCTCTGTATTTTCCAAAAACGACATCTCTTCAATCCTTTGGTCGAATGCATCTTTTTCACTGATCGTCGGCCTTAATACTGGGTAACTGATGTTTGAGTAGTAACTTCTATACGCGTGTTCGTACATTTGACTGTACTCAACATAAGACATCTCGTCTGTCGGTACTCTCACAGGGTACATAGGTTTCGGCCTGATGTAAGTGACGTGTTCTATAGGAGCGTATAGTACTGGAGTTTCGATTGGTGATAAACTGGGTGGGTAGATTCTGGCTTGGATTGGTGAATTTGGTGAAGTCCGCTCGCAGTCTTTTGGGGAGAATTCTGAGTCTGAAGATTCCCGTCTAGTGTCTGTGGTGAAATGCTTGTAGGTTTTGACGTGTTTTCGTAAGCTCGATGGGTCTGTGTATTTTTTATTGCATCCGGGTACTTTGCAGCAGTAAGGTTTCTCGACTGCGTGGGTTCGCGTGTGTTTGAAACGATCGCTTGAGTTTGAGTAGGCTTTGCCGCAACCCTGATGACAATGGGAAATATTCGTTTATATAAACAACTTGTAATGTTTGGTGTGATGATTGTCGTTAAGATGATTAGATAAGAGATGATAGAGCAGTTCTTGAATGTCGCTTTATTTGGGTTGCAGACGAATATATTTCTAAGACTGACTTCTAAGAAAATTTAAAATTTATACCATTACTGAATATTCTACTACTTGTTGATCTAAAAACTTAGTAAAAGTAAAATGCTTTGATATTTACCTCATAAGGACAAACGTAGGGTTTCTCTCCAGAATGTGAGCGCAGGTGAATCTTCAAGTTTTCTGCTCTGGAGAAACTCTTGTGACATTGGTCGCATGTGTGCGGCCGTTCATTTGTGTGTGTGCGCACGTGAACTAACATTTTGTACCTGCAGACAAAATAATTAAATGTTCAAAATAAGTTCAATAGGAAGAGTTTTTTGAAGAAAAATGTCAGGAACACCTATTCAAAACTGACTAAAAATCGGTTTTTGGTCGTTTTCAGACTCTTATTCAGAACAGACCCAGGTTTTGAGTACGGACTTGAGACGTTTGATTTTCTTACAAAACTTCTAGCTAGACACTGTTATTTGCAAAAAAATGGATTGAGAAAACTTACCGTGCATTGAATCCCCTCTGTGGCCTAGCGCATCCCTTCCAACCGCAATAGAACAGTCCGTCTGAGTGCGCGTGCGCATGTGTGCGTGCGACGTGTGCCGACAGGCGACCAACACTAGGGAACCTCGCCCCGCATCCCCTCCATCCACAAACCCCCTCAATATCCCCTTCAGTGCGCTCCGGGGATGACCCACCCGATGAATCGTCATCTTCCAACTGGAAAGAAAGATAGTATCAGCATGATGCAATTTGATAACTTTCGTTGTTTGTTTTTATCGAGAGTAAACAAAACTGCAGCGGGCGATGACGATCAAATAGTTAAACAAAAACTTATTCCGAGAAATGCAGAAATTCGATAAAAAACGAGGTTTTTTTTAAACATCAGAAAAATTAGAAACAAGGTAAAAATTCGGGATAAATATATTGGGAAATACCAGTTCTATCGGCGTATGTGGTCAGCAGGAAATGCTAAGATCATCGGACTTTATCAATAATTTATCTCCAATCCTCTTTCTCGTTTGCGTGAAAAAAATTACACTTAGCTATCACAATTCGCACCTGTGGTGGTAATGGTAGGAGCGGTACAGGCCTGGCCACGTACGGAGCGAACCTCTCAGCCGGCATCCATCTTTGCACCCTACACCCTCCATTCGGAAACTCCTCCTTCCAATGCGGAAACACCAACATATTTAACTAGTATACCTATCAAGTATATCAAGTATAGTATATCAAAGTAATATCTCAGTTGTGGTCACCGTGCGGTCGCGACGGACAATGATACGCCGAGCACGACTCGCTTACTTATAATACGTCTCGGTGTGACAACGCACTGATAAGGATACGTCCCCTGCGAACACGCAAAGTGTTTTTTCCCTGTTTCACGCCGAAAATACCTTAATTTTTTTACGCTCATTTACAGTTTCAGAGGTTTCAGAGTGATTTTAGTGAATTTTAGCTGTTTTTCGCGTGTTAAAGAGGCTAGTTTGGTTGGTTAGTGTGACTCGTGTTTGGTTATCAGAAGCCGCTTGGCTCGGCCGCTGTCCAGTTATTACCGGTGCGATAGACCGCGGTTCAATAGGTGACTGATATCGTGTCGGTGTGAAGCGACCTCTTACTGGTTCTGTTTACGATCTCATTACTTCAGCCTTCGAGAGACTTGTTTTGTATGTGTCTTTGTAGATAAATTGTGGTCGAGATTCGAAGAGGAAATGTTATGTAATTAGGCTTTTAATGGTTTTGGAGCGTGTTTTGAAGCACGTAAGATTATTTCCACTCCTAAAGAAAAGTGTTTGTTTAAAATATTTTTTCTTGTTTTAAAATTTAGCTAGCGTGACCATAGCGAAAACTTTGATTGATGATGAGATTGATTTCTTTGTGAATCAAGTTCTTTATATTCGTTCCTATTTTTTGTAAATGAAAATAGTCTGCAAGAATAAAAACCTTCCATATTTAACCTAATTTTTATGCAATCTCTTTAGTCTAGACATGATAAGCGAATAGATTACGTGAATTGAGTTTTTTCCCTAAAATATCCTACTAACATTATAAATGTGAATGTAACTTTGTTTGTTATGCTTTCACGCGAAAACTACTTAACCGATCATCATGTAACTTTGTACACAATATATTCTTGGAGGTATAAGAAGTAACATAGGATAATTTTTATCTCGGAAAATTAACGGGATCCAATGAGACGCGAACGAAGTCGCGGGCGGAAGCTATAAATAGATACTTGGGGTGATAAATAGGGTCATTGTGATGCTGTTGCAAGCTACCATTACATCATTTGAAAGTTCACACCCAAATAAGTATTAAATCTAATGGGTTACTGTTCTATTAATTAAGAACCACAAGATATTCCAGAACTCTACAACTCTACATTCATGGTTAGGTATTGTGTTTGAAAAGAGGTTTTATCATACACCAAAATCAAAAGGCTTGAAGTCATCAACACTTTGACCGACCATACTATTATTTATATCATTTGGTAAGATTATTCAACTTTATTATGGAAGATCATCTGACTGACTTATACAACTTCTCAATTCTAAGCTCCTAAATGTCTAGACTAAACTGACGCGTACGATAATATGATAAAATAAATCATTAAAATCGGAATATGCATGATACCTGCACTTTGCAGGTATCGGTATTTTCATGGCCGATTCGCGGACCGTTCGTGATTCCTATAATCTTATCACGTGGATTCGTCTACCGGGTAGGTGAGTAGCGGTAGGGCACGCGATAAGTACAGTTTCCTTGAATTTATAGAACCACAAAGTCCATGCAACAAGACTTGAAACAAATTTTTGAATTTTCGGAAGGCCACGATCAACAGAAAACTATTTTTAGTGATAAAAAAGAGAGTGTTTACAAGAATCTCTAAAGCTTTGATGATCTGTAGAGACCTTGGCTGTCATTTGCCGATCTTATACACTCTGGCTTTGATGATGTTACTAGAAACTAAGCCCTAACTAACGTGACTTGAAAATGTAGTGGGAATGTTTGATCATCTCATAAAATGGTTGATAACAATCTGTTTCCAAATGATTGCCATGACAAACTGCCTATAAATTATAGTAATGCGATGCGCCTGATGAAAAAAATTTGTATAAAATATTTCCGTAGCACGATAAACCCACCAGCAGCAGTCGTGAACAAAACCGCGCTGTCCGCGTCATACTCAACTTTGTAGGTTTTGAACTGGCTGAAGTGTCTGATTGCGTTATCAATGTGTATGGGTGTGCAGGGTGCGTGTATGTGTGCGTCGGCCCCCTGCGGCCGGCTGGCATTCCGCTTTTCACCGGTTCGCTTATCGCTTGCTGTTTGTCGACTCGCCTCTGATAGCGCTAATTTAACGAAGGTTTCAAAGTATTGTGACAGTATTCGTGATAAGAATAACTACTGAGAAATATGATGCCAGTTTTTGAATTTATAGCTTCTATTTTGTTCTTTGGGTGGTTCTAGTCCTTTCTTACATTAGGTACTGAATGATTTCGATCTATGCCATGATCTTCGAAAATGTATTCGATTACCACTTACCCTTTGCGCTTACCAGTTAGGTACTATGACAATCTGACAGTGCTACATATACGGACTCTAAGGTACCTACAGTCGGGCAAATTATGCCTACCCAACTTCTATGTCGGTAATCGGTATAGGTCGTAAAATTTGGGAATGTTAAGCCTTGGTCTCGCGATCGTAACGCACAACGCTGCGGTGTGCAGCACAACGCAGAGTACCGCGTTTGCTCCTCGCCGCTGACGCAGACTGCGACGTAACAAAAGACCATACTAGACGTTTTCCATACGATTAGGTGTCCGGCGCTGCATGCTACTTACCGCTGCGTTGTGCGTTACGATCGCGAGGCCAAGACTTTAGACGTCGATTGATCTGCTTTGTCATCAATCGTCATCGTGAGTGAGGGTAACACGCGTTCTTAGGCGTGATAAAACCGTGTACCTTACGTGTTGTTCACATGTGCTCAAAATAAAGCAAACCTTCGAGTGATACGAATTTTTTATCTGTTTTACAAACGATTGCCTATATTGTATAAAAAAAAAAAAAAAAAGATTACTTTTGGATGGTGATTGCCTAAAGTTTATGTTCCTTTTATGGAATTTTCCTGTTCAATCATTTTGAATAAACCCTATTCTTTGTTAAATGTTTTTTTATCCCATAATAAATAATAAACTAATTTGAATTTGAATTTAAAGGTATTTCGCGTAATGTTTCATTTCTCTCGATTATTCGCCGAGTTCCTCATCAAATGAAATCCTAAGAATTGTCAAATGTTGTTCTACCGATTTCTATTATTTCAGTAAAACACACCCACAGAGTGCTAGGTATTTGTGGACTGTCTTTCAGTCGCTGCGGGGGATGAAAGTTATTTCCATTTTATTGTGAATCGATAGTATATTCTGGTTACTAAGTCCGATCAACCATCGATAGGTTTTTGTTATAATTGCATCAAATGTTTTTTAGATCCGCGATGTGGTATAGAATCGACCATCCGGTAACAATTCATCGTTTGTCGTTTGCAGTAGTTCAATCGCTGTGAGTAAGGCGGAGGCGAGGTGAACGTTGTTTCGATACGTATTTACATTGGGTTTACTGAAATGTGTAGATTAACCCAGGTAGGCAATTCCCTTCTTTGTCATCACTTGCGAGACAAACAGGGTGGGCAATGTGGGCATGATAGTAGAATTCAAAACGTTTGGACGATCTCGACGCTCGAAGTTCATTGATTTCTCAATGGGTTTTTTGATGATTTTTAGTATGTCACGACAGTCTTTTTAGGTCTTTTGCACTACATACTGATACCTGGCTATTCATTTGTATTCAGGTCAGAGAGTACATAAGCAAGATCTCAACTCATAGTCTATATATGTTTGTGCGTTGCTATCAGCAATGGGCACGGGTCACTTGGACCGTTTGGTTCGAACCGGTTATTTTTTATCATTGCATCCACACGTTAAGCATTTATTTCATCATCGTATGTAAATAACGGTGCCTTGCACTGAAAACTCTACACGTAGTGGCATTTACTGAAAACTATACCTACACTAAAAGCACGATAACTAACCTAATAGTCGTAAATAGGTATTCAAATTACATACGCCATTAGGGCTCCATTAGCTAAAATGGCATATTTTGTTGTCATGTCTTTTCATTGACAAGAAAATATAATATCTAAACTAAGCATAATTTATTTATCAATCATATAAATAAGTAATGTTTTAGATTTAAAGATGCAATTGACCATGTTTTTAGTTTTTGCTCGAGATTCAAACCGATCTCGTATACAGACGAATGACAAATAAACTTCCAAGTACCTGCGGTGTTGCCCCACAATCCGCTACGAACTGGAAACCTCAATAATCCTAGGTAAAGCTTCGATTAAAGGATATTGATCTGCTGATAAGACCGACCAGACTAGGATTCATAAAATTGATAGGTGGTATTTGGTCTCAGAGGACCGAGGCGGTAGCTCGAAACTAGTCCGAATCTAGAATAATCCGGAAGATTGTATAGTTAGAGGGTGTAAAAATACAACTGGCTTTATTTATAGATCTCTCGTTGGTACTACGATAAGTTAACGAAGAAGGAAAAAAAAGGGAAGGAAATAATTAGGTATAACGTATAGGTAACCATAAAAAAATCCATAGATCCTCTTCACCATTCTGGTCATCATCAGACCTAGATATGGGATGCAGTTCATCAAATCTGAATACATTGACATGAACTTAATATTTCAAACTGCAATTATTTCTGGGATTATGGCTAGATAAATCACCCTACAAAAAACCCACATACAAATCGGAGCTCTACTCCCAGAGCGGTACCTATAGCGTGTAGCAATAATTGACAGCCAGACACCAGTCTCGATGTACAGTGTTGATGGCGGCCGATAGCCTGATAGCGAGATGATAAGGATATACCTAACGTCTAATCCTGCGTCTGAATGTTTGTCATGAACATGCGACGATCACGACAGGTGCGCGTGAGTTTGCAGACATGCTGAAATTATGACAGTTTTGTGTTTACAGCCAAGGGCACCTGCCTCTGGCGATAGCAGTCACCCATCTAGGTTATCTTGGAACTTATGAAACTGGCCATTGTCTAGCTCAGATTCAAATCACGAGATATCGTTTCGTCGGGTTTTTTCCATCTCACTTTACACTATACCTATCAACCAACACGTTTAGAAATCAGCGAATGAATCTTGGTCAATGATCGTAGTCCGCGCGTCGCCGAACGACAGATGAATGAAAAATTATACGTAAATTCTTACTATGTTCACTAACGATCACTAAAATTATCGACAGTGAAAAAACTTACCATTGTTCAAGCACCAATTAAAAGTGGACTCTTCAAAACATTTTCCAATACTTTTTGAATCCCGATTACGTCAGCTGCGCCTGCACCGAGAGGCCATCAGCAACTGCTGTGACTTTCCCGCCAAAATGAAGCTGTTCCGACCACACGCGAACTACGCCAAAATAAAAACTCGAAAATAGCCATCGATCGCGATCCGCAGCGAAATTAAAATAGTTGCGTACGCGTTGACGTCGGCCTAACGTATCCCGATTTTCCCCCCAACAGAGTTTTCTTTAAACCCATTGCATTTACGTAACATTTTTTATTTTATTTACGACTAGCTGATACCCGCGACTTCGTACGCGTGCGAAACTTTCCACCAAAATATCTGTCAAACAGCATACGATGAACCTCGTAGCCAATAGCTGCTTTTGGTTTGAAGAGTTCAAGCTGTATCTAAAAATTCACGTCTTTGATTTCAATAAAATATGCCTCTGTTTTAATCCGGAAAAAGGACTTCCGAATGGTATATGTTTCGTTGAAATTGGTCCTGTAGTTAAGGCGTGATCCGCGAATGAATCTGAATCAGAATCGTTTATTTATAGATCTATTTATTATATAGATCTGCATATTTAGTTTATCCATATCTTTAATTTTTGTTTTTGGCTTTTTTACAGTTTTATAATAGTATAGACAAATGGTCAAGAAACAACAGTAGCTATTTCATCCATTTAGAGCCAATCTGTGATTATTCTATAATTTCCGTAAAAGTGGTGTACCTACCTACCTATCTATTGCCAAACCTTGGACTTCAAACCACTGCATTAGCTACCTTAATAAGTACCTTACCTATTGACTTTTGCTCATGCTGATAAGATGTCTGTTTTTAATCGTTTTCATTCTACATTTAGATTTACTTAAATTAGTTGCCTTGACCAGGTCTTGTCTACCTTCCTTATTCCTACACACTAGGTACACACTACGCATACGTATACTTACACATTTTCCTTTCGACGAAGAATATGGAGTGTAAATTGAAACAGTCAAGCAAATATGTATATGTATCTACCTAGCTATAATAATAATCTCTATACTCTAACCCATTTGACATGTACCGTGAACTAACAAAATATGGATCTTGAAATCTGAGAAATAAATGAATTTGAAATACTTTACTGTAAGTGCAACAGTACTACCTGTTACCTAATAATGTAGAAAAAACTAGGAATATTTAGAAAAATCGTACTGATCAAAATCTTTAATTTTTTATAAAAATCGAAAAGGTGTCCCAATATCTGGTGACTATCACATCGGGGTTTACCCATCTATATTTTCTTATCTCGGGAGATAAGCAAAAATAAATACACATGATGTGGTTAAAATAGTAGGTTTATTTATGTAGCTTATTGACTAATTTTGGCTGAAAAAATCTATTGACTGACTAATTAACAAAATTCAATAAAAGCATCGTTCAAAAAATGTTATAGGAATTAAATGCATCAATATAATAAAACAAAGAACAAACAGCTAGATATAGTGCATTACTTTTATCTAGAATACTGAATGCAAGTATGAACAGAATACTAAAAACTTGCACTAAATTGAATGCACTCTCTTATTGGAGACTAAATAATTCACATGCGATACTAAAATAACAGTTTTTTACTTAATTAAATAATATGACAGTGACATATGGACCATATGTCACTGTCATATTATTTAATTACATTATCATATTATTAACCATATGATATGGTACCTTATTGCGGTTTCAGGCTGAAAAATAAGTACTTGACACTGGCAAAATTGGGTAACTCCCATTTGTTCTATAGGACTGTTTTTAAAACCTTTTTTATCCCTGTAGTTCCATGGTAGGACTATTGAAACTAGCCCATTAGGGCTAGTTTTTGTTTCAATAGTCCTACCCAAATGGAAGTTACCAGATTTCAGGGATAAAAAAAGTTTCAACAGTTCTAGACGTAACAGTTGTATAGAACAAATGGGAGCCACCCATAAATTGTCTGTCGAAATGACGAACAGCGGCCATATAGGTATAAAAGAAGAAGAAGTACTTAGCTATAGGATTTACTAAAATAAACAATAAGACTTTGAATTTCGTTACTTAAAACTACTAAATATCCATAATAAGAACAAATAAGAAAGTTTTGTAAGCCTGAGCTCTATAGAATTGTCACAACATTACAATCATGACAGCCATGTTTTGTTTTGAGGTTATGCCAGTTTCGATGTATAATAACAAACGAATACATAGAGGTATTTTAACTAATCAAATCTTAAGTAGATGTTCGAACACATTGTCGTATACTTAAAATTACACATACAATTGAGCTATCAATGTTATAACACGATTTACCTAAAAAAATGCATTAAGTAGTCGTGGAAACGGTAGATACAGATAGCGTAGGTAGAACAGGTAGTATTAACTAATAATATTAAAATGCAAAAGCAAGAACACGAGACTACCGAAAAAGCTATAATATTAAAACGAAAATACTATTTATTGGTATCTTACTCATAATCCACGTCGCTAATTGCTAAGTCATTATTTAAATTATTTTAAGTACATAAAGCACAAAAAAAACAAGTATAAGAAAAGTAAATATTTTAAAACCACTACTTCTAGTAATAGAGTCATTATCATCATCAGTTTAGTTCTGAAAAACTTAAAAACATTCAAAGAAAGTTTTAGAACAATTAAAAAAAACAGTAGAATTTGTCAAATTGTTCTTCATTTTAGCAGATAATCTTGGCAAGAATACAATTAAAATACAATAATAAAATTTTTAAGTACTTTCTGTTTGAAAATCAAGGAACAATTAAGTATTTTGATTTTAAGTATTCATAATTAAGTAGATAAGTAAATTTTTTTACGCTACTTGGTTAGTTCTGAATTATAAGTTATTAGTGTAACTTAAAATTGTGCTGATGAGAATAGATTGCAACACCTTTTTGAAAAAAAAGATACTAAATTAAATTTTACATGAAATCATTTTGTTGTAAGTAGCCCTGATATTCGGGGCGAAGCGGGGTATCGTGTTTCTTTAGAACCCTTCTGGTAAGTACTATACTGCGTTCAAGAGATGGCGGTGATCGTCAAGGTGTAGAAAACCGTCGAGCCAGGGGTTTATTGCGCGGTGCTAGTCATGCGTACGTTTCTTTGAAACGTTTCTGCAGGTGGTGTGCTGCGTTCAAGAGACGGTTATGCAGCGTGATGTGGACAGGTGCAAAGGGGGTAGGTGCGGGGGTTGGGGCTACACGCAGGGGCAGCGGGGGGAGGATGGCATCGTTGTCCGGGTGGCAGAAGAAAGCGACGCAATGACGTGCTCGAGCTCGGGCGTATGTTCCATTAGGGACCACCACGCGGTGCATCTGCAAAAAATTCACCCCTTTATTCATATTCAACTGATATTTAGCGCGGCTTTAAAAAATACTCTATCATAGTCCAGTCAAATTAGTCAAAATTAGGTATGGCTGCGGGCCTAAGATGCGCACCGCGAGATATTTGTCATGTCGTTCTGTCAAAATGTAAGCATTTTGTACTAGTTTAGGAACTATTGCATTATCTGTGGTACCTAATGGTGTCGACAAAACGCGCCATAATGTACACTTTTGACACTTCTTAGTCGTCGTACCTCTCTGAGGACGAGATAATAGTCATGCAGAAATGTCAAAAGTTGAAAATTCAAAGGCGCGGTTTCTCGACAACATTCCCACAGATAATGCAATAGTTCCTAAACTGGTACAAAATGCTTACATTTTGACAGAACGACATGACAAATATCTCGCGGTGCGCATCTTAGACCGGCTGGAATACTCAAAAGTCATTCAAATTTGAGCACCACTTAAAATTGCTCTGCCTCTGTTTGACATTACTCATTTATAAGAGATGGCAATAATTTAAGCGGAACTTAAATTGAGTGGGGTTTAAGTGGCGTTTGAGTATTCGATCTTAAGAATCTCGGAATTTGAGATACCCAGCTCCTCTTCCCTACAACTTTTGTTTCAATAAAAATTTAATACGTTGAATCGCTATCGAGTTACATGGCGGAGAGCGCGTTTTATAAATTTTAATAAAAATTCTATAATTCAAAAACTATTTAAGCTAGAATAAAAATAAAAACGGTTTTGGAATGTCTAAACCAAGCCCTATTCTATGATATCCAACTTGATATTTTTGTACGACTTTTTTTTATTTGACTGGGCTATCATTGTCTCTTGCATGACATCGAAAAGAGATGACAACAGATTTAGCAATCATTTTAGTTATTTCTCCTTTAGAAGACCAATATGAATATACCCCTTAGATTATAAAACTGCTTGAATTTTAAGAACGTACTTTGCGAAATTATTCTTAGTTTTGTATGAGTACAAACTAAAGCACTGATAACCGAGAGGATTAGGAAGTAGAAGTGGTTGTAGACGGGGCATATTAGCTCGAAAGTGACAGTAATAACAAACGAATTATTCTTTCTGATAAGCATGTCTACTTACTGCTCAATATCTAATAATAATAATATGTTTAAACGAGCAATTCTTATATATCTAATATCTGAATCTTGGAAACGGCTCCAACGATTTTCATGAAATTTAGTATACAGGGGATTTCGGGGCGATAAATCGATCTAGCTAGGACGCATTTTCAGAAAATGTCGTTTTATTCGTGTTTTCAAGTAAACACTTAAACAGAAAAATGTGACTTTTCCCGACATCTATTGGCGAATAATAATACTATTTTTTGAAGTTATACTCCTAATCGTTAATAGATGGCAGTGTTCAGCATTTGACCGCCCATGTTTTGCCCGTGACAAAGATAGATGTCACTGGCAAATCAATTTTTGCCACATAACGCACTTTTCCCAGTCACCTTTACTACATGTTTTTCTTGTGGGGAGTCCTTTTACGCTGCGGTTTCAGATAACTAATTTAGATTATCTAATAATTTATCACAAAGTCCCTATGACTATTAGAATATACTTACAAGTGCTGGAAGAAGATTGCCAGTCCAGGCGGCGAGAAGCTCGCCTGTCTGTACCAGGATAGCGCCAGGGAGATGGCCAACAGCTTGCCATCTGTCATCGCCATTCAACTTCACCTGGAATATAAGGTCCCGTCGCGGTTTAATAGCGCTCGGCGAAAATGGAGACCAAGTGGAATAACAAGGTAGGTAGAGTACGCGTCATGTAAAAAGAACGCTGGAAACAGTGGAAGGGGTGTGTTTACGCATGGGAAAATGGTGCCTCATACCACCAAATAGACCCCAAAATCGCTTACTGCGCAGCTTGACCGCCAGCGTTCTTTTAAAGGCAAGCGTCCCCAGGCCCGCATCGCACGCATCGAACGCATCGCATAAAAACTCATACAACTGCGTCCACTGATCCGCACCGTACGGACTAGTTTTTATACATGGCAAACTAAAATCCGTTGCGTGCGATGCGTCCGATGCGTGCGATGCGGGCCTGTGGACGCTAGCCATTACTCTACATCTGGTTATTTACTCAGTTATTTTGCATAGGTATCGTTACTGTGCGTCATGTGATTGCATTTTAAGTAGTACCTACTTATAGTTCAAGTTCAAGTTCTTTATTGCATTCATATTGTGGGTACAAAAGATGTTAAAAAATGTAATAGCTTCCAATATGAACCCTGATAGGGCACGACAATATTTACCGTTAGTTGGCAAGTATTTATACTATAGGTACTATAGTATAAATACTTATACTATAGTACCTATAGTTATTTATAGTTATTTTACTATCTACTTATCATTTTCTATTGAAGGAAAATGACCTCATAAACACTTCTGAGAATGTCATGTTCCATTGTTATTCATAATTATGGTAATCTTATGGCATGGGAAAATTTATATGTTTATAATAATTTATGACCAGCGCGTGAAGATGTAATAGACAGCGTGCAACACTTTAGGCTGGTATGCAAGTGATGATTGTGGACGTGCTCATTGAGGCAGTGCATTGTTAGGGGCTTAGGTAGGCTCTCTGATTATTCCATCACTTATTCTCATAAAAAATGAATCTAGACACTGATGAAAATCTTAGAAAGACTTGGTTATTTTAGCATACAATCAGATTGTTGCTAGGCATGTTTTTGTACTAATTTATAGTGTTCAATAAACATTATTTGATTTGATTTGATGTAGAATTTTGGACATTCATAGCATCCAATCCAGCCTAATGTAGTACAATACACCAGTCTGGCAGCAAGGCCCTTCAATCCCGAGCAGTAGGGAAGCTCATGGCGTATCTTGCTTAGTCAATCTTCACCGATTATCTAAGTTAAGCACCGTTCTGCGCGGTCACTATTTGGATGGGTGACCGTTAGTGGCATTTACATCTGAGCGCTTCCGTGCTTCGGAGGGCACGTTAAACTGTCGGTCCCGGCTCTAGCAATCGTTAAGCCATGACGGAGGTCTTAAAGCGGCCTACAAACTCCGTCAACAGAGTTGGCCACTAACTCGTACGAGCTTGCTTGGTACGGAAGTGGTATTAAAGAAGACGCAGCTGTGTACGTCCACTATCACTACATTAGTATAAAGGAAAGTCGCTTCCCGCGTCTGTCCTAATATCTGTATGTATGTATGCTTAGATCTTTGAAATTACACAACGGATTTTGATGCAGTTTTTTTTAATAGATAGATGCAGTTTTTTTCAAGAGGAAGATTTATATTATGTATAATACATCATCATCATCACTGGTTTATAAAATTACCTCTAGCCCTCCTTCAGAGTCCTGTGTGAGCAGTGTAAAGGTGCCGTAGTCAGCATGCGCGCCGCACCTAGTGTAGTGCACCACATCGCTCTGGCAGCAAGGCCCCTCGTCTTCTGGCGGTACGGGAGGGTAGTAGAGAAGGCGCATGGTAGAGGCATTCCGGCCGTCACTCTGCATCATACCGGAATGGCAGGCGAGGAGAGTTGCTGGAGGAATTCCTAGAATAAAAATAATAATGACAAGGTTCACTTTTAACGCTCATTTCTTAGCATTTTGCTATTCTTAATGGGTAGCATTCTGCTATTTTTAATGGGTAGCATTTTTTCGTTGAAGCATATAATGATGATCATTATTTCAGT
The DNA here is from genome assembly GCA_947507515.1 of Eulithis testata. NCBI lineage: Eukaryota > Metazoa > Arthropoda > Insecta > Lepidoptera > Geometridae > Eulithis > Eulithis testata. Next base: position 8,414,987 of record OX382196.1, on the reverse strand, counting down.
CACAGCATTAGATATTCTGTGGCTATAAGTTGTTCACTGCTGCTCATATTTTCAGAGACTAATAAGAGACTTAAGCTTAGAAATTAGAGTCTAGGCACGTCTAGATCTAGCCCTGCCTACTTAAATGTATTGCCGTTTGCATTGTAAATCAGTTTCAAATTAAATCATTAAATGAGAACGGTTAAGAGTCGCAGAAAATGGTTAAAAAAAACTTATTCCAAAGCTTACGTCACATTTCTTTACACATCACTATAAACACTCATCATCACACATCTTACTCTAGTGAATTCAGGTGGTACCTACTATAATATGCCTGTCATCTTCACAGAAGCAAATAACTCTAGAATGTCTGTGTTACCGTCAAAGTTTTAAGTCGTGTTTTACTTACCAAGAGCATAAGCGAGAGCTTGCAGCAGTACCCGCGACAGGTTGGTAAGGTCCTGCGCCAGAGGCACGGAGTGCGTTGTAAACTCAGGCACCTCCTCCTGCGCCGGCATCGCGGCCGCCGTCAGAGTCGTCACGTTGAACGTGTGACGTAGCTCCTAAAAATGGAATGGAAACTAGTGCTTAAAGTGGAACAATAGTAGATATATTATGCAACTAGTGAATAAAATACGGATTTAAAGCGAGGGCCATAAATGAATCACGAGCAAGTGAAGGATTCTAACGACTGAATCACAAGCGTAGCGAGTGATTCAAGTGTTAGAATCCTGAACGACGTGAGTGGTTCATGGCCCTCGGTATAATTCCGTTTTATTCAAGAGTTGCATATTATACTTTGCACCATGACTACGAGAAAAAGCAATATTGGAGGTTGTATAGCCAATGCTATATAACCTCCTTGCGCAAAAACAATAATTAGATGGAGGTCAAATATAATATATGTGTTCTAAATTCAAACAGCAAAACAGTGAGTAAAAGTGCTTTTTATTCACTGTTTTTAGTGAATAAAATAAGCTTTTTAGAGGGGGAATGATATAAACACTATTCTGTGCCCTATTTTTGACGCCCAGAGTCTGTGCATTAGTTTTGGCTGTCGACTCGAGTAATAGCACACGCAAACGCATTCGCAAAGCAAGAAATTTTGTATGAAAACCGGATAAGCGCCTCTACCGGGAGATTTGGGAATCGTGCAATTCCTAACACCATTTTTGGCTTTGTAAATGCGTTTGCGTGTGCTATACTAGAGTCGAAAGTCAAAACAAATGCACAGACTCGGGGCTCTGGGTGGGTGCTTTGGAGGGCACGTTAAACTCTCAGTCCCGGCTCTAGCTATTTTTAATCCACGGCAGAGGCCTTAAGGCGGCCTAAAACTGTTATCGGGATATCAGAGGAAAGTCTCTACAACCCAGTCTACTATACAATTTAAAAGAAGTATCACGCAAAGAAACATTAATAATATTTTTTGTGGTATTGAACTGTTAAAATCAGTGTCAACCTGGTGGTCGACCCGTTCTTGACCGTATTTTGTTAACTATCAAGATACCATTACCACAGATAAATAATACTATGCTATTACCATAGGATACAAAAAAGTATTAGATATATGATCTGTGCCATTACCAATTGAGTTGTTGCTACGAGGAGCGACAACTCTTGGTATGTTGGTATGGTAACAATTGAGTTGTGGCCAATCTAAACGTATGTAACTTAACTCAGATACCAACATTGAAAATTCTTACCGTTTTGGTGGTATCAAACTGCTCCATCCCAGGTTTCACGTAACCATGATTGCTGATGGGGTTGCGCAGGTACTGCGCTTGGCACCCCTCGGGGAGTGCGCAGAAGTTGTCGAGATCGCCGTAAATGGTCTTCAGCTGAAAACACGTTACATAGTTTAAAATACTCTGTTGATTGATATTGCTGCCATTCTCGCCTCTGCTCTGTAGATATTTTGATATGGATACAAAACTTTTCGAATGCAACACAACTTAGTCTTTCCGTATAGTTCTTGTGTACTCTAAAGATACCGCTTTAGCCATTAATTTTCAATGGGTTTCCATACATTGTTCTACTGATGAAGCGAACAGGAGGCACTTTTTAAAATTGCCGACGAGCCGCCTTATAAAAACTTAGCGCAGTCTAATTAGCATGCGTCATAGGTGTCAGTCTTACTTTTTCATCAGCAATGCCGTGGTTGACCAGCACGGCGATGCCCTTGCCGCTGAGCGCAGTATACAGCTGCTGCCCGATCCGCCTCACTACTGACTTCATAGGGCATACATCCGTACCTGAAAACAACACCAAGTCATTTTATAATAAGTCTAAAAAAGCCAGTACACGAGCGTCGAAATAACGTGACAGTTTCGAACACGGTGAAGTCCTTGGAATCGAATACGGTTTTTTATTTAAATGACGAATGAATGAAAGAAACGCCTATATCATTACTCATCTTTCTGGAAGAAGTAATTTTTGCACGTCTTGAATATCATTCCAATTTTGGGCCAACCAAATTTATACGTGCCAAATGGAAATCGAAGTGACCTCGATCGGCTAGTCGCTTGCCTCGTCTCGAAGGTTCCCAGCATATTATACGGATCATACCGAACACCCCACTACCGATATACAGTGACATTTAGTTTGCTTCATTCACATTTTGCCTTTGAACCCCGTAAGGGTACCTAACATACATTCATCGACAAGATTAAACGACTAAAGAGCAACTGGTTCAAGGAACGGTTGTTGTATGTTAGAAACACCGTATTGTTTACATTTAAATGTAAAAATTATGGCAGGGTTATAAGTGTATGAAGCGAGTCTCATAAAGTAGCTTACCTACTACTCTTTACGTCTTGTGTTTGTTTGGCCTATATGTATAAGCGTGTACCTATACGAGTACTATTCGATGGGCCTGAAAGATGCTATATCAAAATGGAGGCTAGCTCTTACAAATTTTGCGCAATGTGAATATTTAGGTAACTGTTCCGAGTTAGCTGAAGGTCTGAAAGCTGGCCGTGACACAGTTTGCATGGTTATCCACTGACATGTATTATTTTTAAAAGCGTTCTTCTTTTTGTATTGTTTCGACAAACGGCATTTTAGTTATCAATCTGTCAGTAACAAATTAGACCTTGAGGTAAGCTGTGTTAGGTTCGCTTAATGTTTGTTTAACATTTTCATTTAAAATAAGTACCTAAGCACCTATACTACCTAAGTGTATAATTCGCTAAAATAATACAAAGCCAGGTTGATACAAGTACCTACCTCATGTGAACGATGAGCAGGTAGGTAGGTTCGTACAAGTACTTACCTAGTAACAAAACAAAAGAATCTAATAAGGAAGTCTGCAGCGTAGGTTGGCATGTTCGAATTGAGGAAACTACATAGGTACCTACCCCAGAAGATATAATATTTCTGTTGAGTTTCATTAAAATACTTAGGTTTGTAAGTATTTATTTACATACCAACTCAAGAACCTTTTAAAAGTGCTATATTATAGTTTGGCTTCAAATAGGTATCTAGCCATGTAGGTAATAATAGTGCCAAATAAATCTTTATGGCTGATTTGTGATTCATGGCCTACTCTACTCCGAATGTAGTACTACAAGTGGGTTATCTATGACTCATCCACAATCAGCATACGAGACAATGGAATAAAAAAACTATCGGAAACCGTTGTATTTTAGTAACTGACAGTATTTTTTATACCAACACTTTGCTATGAGGAACATTTTGAGGTGCGCCTTGCTTGAGAGTCACGACAAGTACTTTTCCCCTAACAACAACTCTAACTAGCAATGTTCCCAAAAAATTAAACAATTTTAGGTACCTACAAAATTTTAAGAACCATGGAAATCTTTCTAAGATCCTCTTCATCATTGCTAGTCATTATCAGACCTTGCAGTATAGACTCCAGTTCATCTAATCTCATTACTATTTTTTTCCTTGATAGCCTACGTACGTACCGTACAAACAGTAGGTAAAATAAACAACCAATCTCATAATCTTATTTTACACGCTAAACGGTGCAGTTGATGTGTTTATCTGTTTTTACAATTTTACAGCGCACGAACACTCATACGAACCTTAGAACTCAGACAGCAATTTTATTTGTTGAGGATGAAAATGTTTTGATTTTCTAAAAAGAATTTCAAAGAATGTTTCAGCAAAAAATAATGATAAAACTACATTTATACTACACCTGCTTGGAAAGTACCTTGATACTTTATCAAATTTACGGTAGAAAGTACGTCATTGCATATCGAACAAATATGCGGGGAGAAAACGCATCTGAGCGGGAGAGAAAAATGTATGAAAATCCATTTCTTACGTGGTTTTTCTTTTTTAATTTTGGGTAAGACTATGCGCCGGTAACCTAAATATCAAAAGCCAAAAAGTTTTTACAGTGAGTTTTTATCTCCAAGTTCGCAAAATGACACTGGCCACTAGCTGTCTGTTGGATGGTGTCGGGCTGGCAGTGCGACCCTGCGGCGGCGGCAGAATAAACAATTTGAACAAAGAACATGTGAAAATTGCAGACGCCATTGGCGCCATTTTCAATTTGTGTGTTGTTTGAGGATTCAGTTTTAGTTTTTTATTTTCCTCGTAGGTGTAGTATAAAGCACTATGTACTATTTCCTTCCTTACGAGAGAGAGAGCCGGTCGTATAATGACATTTCTTTGGGCTAGTTGTGTATTGGTACTTGTTCTTGTCAGACCACTAATTCAGATTGGCTTGACTTCTTACGAAGCTCGAAAGCGTAGATCGCGCAGAATCAGAATGAATTGTGTGATAAATGAGCAATTCAGCAAGCTATCTACGGTACATCACGTTCGCTCGATCTATACAATGTGCCATCAAAATAGACGGAAACTACACCTATAAAGCAGATAATACTTATTAACACGGTGGGTGTTTTAGTAGAAAATGTAACTAGATCAAAGAAAATACAAATACTGACTCACATAACGCCATTACTATTTATGGCATATTCATCACTGAATCGTGCTAAACGAAGGTTTCTGCGATTCCCTAGTCATCCGTATGAGTTTTCATCTGAATCACTCTGAAAATACGCGGGATCTTGTAAATACCTTCTAAATTAGTTATGCACATATCTAAGTAGTTGAGTAGGTACAAATCAAATAGGTAACAAGACTGTTTGTTATTGTGCTCACAACAACAATATTTGTGATGATGAGATAATGGCAAAATGACAGTGTACCTATAGGATTTCTAGTAGGTAAATTGTGATAAGAAATTGAACAAACAAAACTGCTTCGTATTCTGTAGGACTGTATAGAATACACAAAATCTAGAACATTCGAAAATTTTCAGTTCGATGTACCTACTTATCCGGAAGGGAGGCCTACAATAGCATCTGCTATAAAAATTAAACACGTTTTCAGGTCACCACTCGAATAAATTCATCCAAAGCCCTGGGTACAGACGATCAAGTCTACTACCTAACATTATCTAGTTCTATACCTACCTACATATGTACCTATTGAATCTCTAAACAATGCCACATGTTCACATTTACAGTTTCGTGACACACACGCATTCATTAGCCTTGTTTTAAATCTGAGGATAAGAATACATTGATAACAAAACTAGGTGTCTGGGTGGACGTCGTCACATGGGGTAATAAACTTCCAGTACCTAGTAAATTAACGAGATACGAATGGAAAAATTGAGGGGAGGCCTGACCCGTAAAAGTGAATATTGCAGAGGAGCTAAAAGAAATAGTTTGGGAAAAGATTATTTGACAGATTTTTATAAGAATCTCCACTAAACTTAAATCTATGCTTATACAAGCCTAATTTACCTACCTTCCTAACTTAACTAGGTACCTCCCTACAAGTTGTATGACTGTTCTAATATTGAACTGGAAAAATATTTACCTGAGCTTGCGGTTTGAGCTAAAACATACAAACCTTTGTTTACTTATCTTTCAAGTGTCGTGTTCGAAGACCACCTGCAGTTTTTCAGGTTCCGTGTGACGGGCTTCTCAAGAATATCAAGTTCCAAGAAATACTACACTGGTTTTCCTATGCCATTTTATAACTGGCGTAATAAATTAGTGTAGGTAATCTGTGGAAGGATTACTATAGTATCACTACCAAAGTACCCACGATACATAACTTTATTTACATAAATAATGTATCCTTCATTAGCTACAATTCATTTTTATAAAAAAAAAATCTAAATGATATCGAAACATCTTTTAAGTTTAAAAAAATTGTTCTGTTGTCGTGTTAGGTACATACAAAAAACTAATTTAGCAAGCATTACATATTACAAACATACACAAAAGATAACAACGCGCTACGCTGCTACGCGGCGTAGACAGGAACAGCGACGTTTTGTTATTTCATAGAACCTCTTTCTTAAGTTTTATCAACAGCTATATTATTCAAGTTTTTTACTTGTCTTCCAACATTTATTAGTTGTTGTTTTTTCCCCCAAATTTATTTCATTTACCTACTAAGCGTGAGTTTTAGATGCAAGAGACATCAACGCGCTACGCTGCTACGCCGCGTAGACAGCAACGTATTGGTTTGAAAGTTTGTACTTTGTACCTCCTCCTCCTCAAGTTTTACAGCTTGTATTTGCAAAACCTTTTTTTTTACAGTATTTTTGTATTGTTTATTTCCTAAATAATTTTATGTAAGTAATACCAATAGCCAGTTTTTAAACCAAAGATATCAACGCGCTACGCTGCTTCGCCGCCAGGAACACCAGTTTTTGCAAACCATTGATTTACCTGTTTAGGGTTCTGTATGTACTATATTCAACAGGAAAAATAACCATTCTATATGATCACTTTGTTGCCGGTCTGCCTGATACTTTTTTCCTTCTAAATCGGTTTTTTATTTAAATACCGCGTATTTTTCTACGAAGCTAATGTAAAATACATGTAGGTAGATAGGTATTTAGACCAGTCAAGAAATACATTGCCCAATTAATTTTTTAGCAAGCTAACAATGGTGCTAGCGTAGCAGGAAACAATAAATGCAATAAGTAAGATTCCATTAGTGTAATTGGACCACAGAACATGCCTAGTATGTGTTCACGTAACAATTCTAGAATAACTATTAGGTTTTATCTGATCTATGAAATAACTAATCTAACTAGGTATAGTCAGCATCGAACGTTGATAGATAGAACACTCTTTATTGTACACCATTTTTACGGAAATTATAAAATAAACACAGAGGTTATTCTTAAAAAGTTGATCACGTCTTCAGAATTCCGAAATTGGTAATATTGGCTCTCATGGAAATAAAAAGGCAGTGGAACATGCGTTTCAGTAAACACTAGCCCAAAGCGCCGAATAAGTTCTTAGTAATTTTTATGACGAAAGAGGAAGGTCAAATTAATGTTTATGCCATCATGCGTCTTCATGCGTTTACCACGTGAGAGATTGCGGTCGTCATGTTGAAATTGGTGGTTTTTGCACTGCCGCCGACACGACATCTGGGTACACGATATTAGCGGAGAGATAATCTCATAGGTACAGGGTTTAGACGACGGCACTTTGTATCGGTATCGACCAGTGTTCAAACGCCGAGGTATATTCTTGTTTCAAAAAATCTCACCTGCAATCATTTGTGTCGTAATTATGATTAGAATTTTATTTAGTTAGGTGAATATAATAAAAGTGTGTTAAAAATACGGAAAGATCTTACCTTACTTACCTAATTACTGCTGCTATGCTATCATGTAGTTTAGAGTTTAGGAAGAGATGAGTGACTGATTATAACATAAGTCATTATCAAAATATTAAACTCTTTGCACTCGTAATATTATATTACAAGCTTTGCTTACTTTGAAACTAGAGGGCGTTGTGTGAAATGCTCATGAGTATTTATTATTATTATTGTAATACTAGCTGATACCCGCGACTTCGTACGCGTGCGAAATTTTCCACCAAAATATCTGTCAACCAGCATACGATGAACCTCGTAGCAAATGGTTGCTTCTGGGTTAGAAAGTTCAAGATGCATCTAAGAATCCACGTTTTTTATTTCAATAAAATATAGCCTATGTTTCAATCCGGAAAAAAGGACTTCCAAATAGTATAAGTTTCATTGAAATTGGTCCAGTAGTTAAGGCGTGATCCGCGAATAAAGAAACAGATAATCAAACTCGATTTTCGGAATCAGAATCGTTTATTTAGTAGATCTGCATATTATGTATTTAGTTTATCTACATATCTTTAATTTAAGTTTTTGGCTTTTTTTACAGTTTTATAATAGTATAGAATACGAGTGATAGAAGATAGAAGTCACATTTTATTCTTTGATCACCTGACTTTTGGAGCGTGTTGATGGTGATAAAGTAAATGTTTACAAAAGTCATTGTTTTGAAACGCGCACATGCTACGCAATGACCAACTACGTATAAATGCTTTCTTATCAACGAAACAGTGTACAATGGTACGCAAACAAAACCTAAAAACCTGCAAGTTTGGATTATTGGTACTTATATGAGTGCCTTGCATATGTATGCATGCACCTACGAGTACTTTAGATACCGAGGGTGCCACGAGAAAAAGGTATGTACCTTTAGTATCTTCTTTTCTTGGTAAAAACATCTATCTATTTATTTAGCCTGTATGCACCCACTGCTGGGTATAGGCCTCCTCTTTAGTACGCCAGTCTCTCCGGTCCTGCGCGAGTCTTCTCCACTGCTGCCCAACTACAGTCACAATATCATAGGACCATTGCCATCGGGCGGGTGATCTGCCTCGTCCCTTAGCCACCATTCCGTAATCGCTGTCGTCCATCTTCCATCATTCCTTCTTGCCACGTGTCGCCCATCTCCACTTCAAGCTTGTGTGGTAAAAAACATACCGGGTAGAAAGGACACAAGCTTAAATAAGACATTATTTAGCATTTTGTATCTATTAACAAAAAAAAGTTGAAAGTAAACGTGGCCAATCAGCCGTTAAACAGGTTTTATTTTTGCTCTACTGAAAATATCTCTAACCATACCGGATTCTTTTTGTGCCATTTATCTAAAATGGCACTTTACTTTGGACTTTGATGCTGGGCAGTAAAAAAAGATTGATAATGTAGGTGTTAAAACTCGCCATTAAGCTTATATAAAAAGTAAAAATAGGTGGTAGGTAGGTTACAGATATACGTAAGGATGTAAGTATTTGTAACTAGAGAGATTGTTAAAAACGTGATTCGCTGCCATTCAAAGAACATGTAGGTACTGCGTCTGCCATTCAAGTTTTCTCGAGATTGTTATCGTCAAGCTTTTAATCTCGCACCAAGATCTTGGTGCAACATTAAAATAAATCGTTCAATCGTTTACATAGTTGGTGGTAAGTATGTTATGGTCGCCCTCAGTCAGCTTTGGAAGCTAAATTACGATACGTAAGTTACGTACGTAGAGTTTAGTCATGGATAAATTTAGTTATGAACTGGGTTCTTAACTTTCGAGTCAGACTTCGGTACCCTGAAAACTCATTCTGTAATAATTCGATGATGTCAGCAATATAATAAAATTCATGCAAGTGTTTTTAAAACAGTGAACGCAGCTGAATACCACTATCTTTGTAATTTGTTCTGAATAATATCTTTGTTCATTTTTTTTATCTTGCATGTAGGAACATCAGAATATGAACAAAGAACCAACACGTGACGATTTTGAACGTGAAGATGGATAATTTAGTCTGGAGTTTAGACAAAGGAGTCTAAAACCCCTGTCATTATGTTTCCAGATTTATCTTGGATCTAACAAAAACCCGCGTCTCTAACTCGTGTTTTGGACAGGTTTTTTCATATTACGTTACATATTTAGCACCTTCACCGAGGTCTAACTATAGACTTTCGCTAAACCGACCCCACCCAAGGTTTAACTCGGGTCTAACTTCACATTTGTCATGAAGATCAATTTGGTGACTGTTTTTTCTCAATTATTTTATATTATTTACTACGTTTTTTCGAAAATATATTCGATATTGACATTTACATTGATTAAATCATTAATCATTAACCTACCTCTTGTTTTGCCGCTAAATTCTTTTTTGACTTCATTTACTGATCAGTTTTGAGTGAATGAATGACTAATGTCACAAAAGAACGGGGTTTTCTAAAACTTCGTGGAAAGTCTTACATCACGTCTCAGTTTTAACGCGAGCCTAACTTTAGGCCGAGCCTAGCTAGGCCGGGTTTAAACCCTCGAAAAATCCAAGATAAATCTGATAACGTGGTAAGACCGCAACAGTCTAACGACTGATACCAAAGGATATAATAATACTTCGAATAGTATAGCCTAGTATAGTATTATATAATCTGTGGTATAGCTAAGCTACTACGTACCTAAAATTATTTAAAGGACAGCAGGTAGGTTTTTAATACTATCATAACCTAATATGTTGCATTGCAAGTAAACTGTAATCTTTATATTTTTCCAATAAGCTATTTTTGTTGTAACCTCAGAAATTCGATAAAACAATCCATTATCGCAAGAGTACTATCAACGTGACTAAATAATCTATGTGTGTGACAAATTGACAGTCTAAAATCAGGGATTGGGTAACACTTTTAGCGTGCGAAAACAACCTACGAAAACACAATAAATTATGTTAAAAGGCACCTGGTTGAAATTGTATGTGGTAGCATAGAAGTAATGTTAGGGCTGATACTTGATTCTGATTAGAAGTCTATGATTTGTTCTGTGGTACTCAGTACCACTACCCAGTACATTTAATCTATCTATCTACGTACCTACAAGTATTTAACAAAAAGCCACCAAGGCAACAAAACAGATATAGAAAGTGAAATCTATTCACGTACCGTTCACCGATTGCATTCTGCCTGTCCGCTTCGGTATTAGGTACGGCGTTATTTATAGGCAATAACTTTTTGCTAAGAGTCTAGTTATAAAAAGTGTAGAAAAACTACTTCAATGCCTCCGGTTTATTCATACTGCTGAGTAGGGAATGTGCAGTTTTCTTTAATTAAGCCTTTCGAATCTTCCCGCCTCTAATATAGTACAATGGTTAGTTGTAAAAAATGAATCAAAATGTAAGCAAGTAGTGGTGCAAGCTGTTCCTCAAGTATGCCAACAGGACAGTGAGAACTTAGCCCCACAACCCAAGTGATTAGAGAAGCCAACGTTTGCTATACATTATTGGTAATTTAGTTATCCGAGGACATTCAAGTGGTTTCACGAGGGCCCGATCGAATTGCACGTGCATCGATCGTACAATGAATCAACCACAGATTGAATAACTGTTCTATTATCCGAAAGGAAAATTCCTGAAAGTTGAGCCTGCAAGCAGTATTAAATCTAAGAGTAACGGGATAACGCTCATATTATCTTTAGTGCGATGTATGCGATTTTGCACTTGACATGCATCGATACGCAAATCATTCGAGATGCATGATATTATGGGTGATTGATGTGTGACCTCAATTTTCTGAATGAGAGGTTATGGGTACTCTAACTGCCTATTTCCACTTCAATCATCTCCTTGATGTTTGCAATTTCGTGCAGTTGAATTATAGTCAAGGTATTTAACCGTGAAGTTAGTTTATATTAGTAGTACTTTTCTAAGTTCCACCATTGACTTCAATGAGTCAAAGCTGGTAGGTAAATAATGACTAGAACTGTTAGTAAAGGGTACTCGGCGGTGCCATTCCATTTGATTTTGTCCGAAACGTCGTAAAAATATATTAAAATCAAATATGACAATTGGGAGAACTTGTCCCAAAATATTTTCTCCGAAACGTCAGCATGTCTGCATATCGCTTATGTAAGCTAACTTTGCATTCATGCAAGTACTCTGGGCGCGCTATGATTATGCAATGCAATTTTACCAACTATCAAACACTGAGTAAGTATACCTAGTGTACTTCCTACCTACGGCGAGTACCACGATCTGCGAGTTTCATTCGTGCAGCTGGTGAGTAACTGGCTCAGGCTTGTACGGTTTTCGCAGTGAGATTTTGGGTATTGCCGAAGACAGAAAAATATAATTTTATTGTATGCCCGGGCGGATGCATAGGGTTATTTTTGATTATATAACACCAACCAGGTAGTTTAGATTGGTTATCGATCGATGAATAGTTATTCATGTGTCTAAATAAAAACGGATCAATGACAAGAGGAAATAGCGAAATAGGTAAACTACACAGAGGCTTATTATCTTCATTGGTGGCCTCGAATTCACGATCATTAGCACACAAACGTATAAATACTTATCATTAAACAAATTTGGCGATGTAGGTACACAATATGGCAAGGTTTTGGCGCGATACACGCATGAGTACGAACAATGTCCTACGTAATAGGATGTATGAACACAGGACTAACGATTGTTTATATTTATACGAACATGACGAACAATGGAATACCATGATACCTAACCTACTTTACCTTCCAGGCACAATGTAATTAAATCAAAAAGAAGTTCTAATATTCCTACTTGACTAATGTGATCGCAAAAAATGAACTAAGTCCGTTAATAGGCATCTGGCTACTAAATCGCTACCTACTGCATCATGGGCGAAATGGTAACAAACTGTATTATAACACAAATGCCATTATAAGAAGATGGGTTCAAAAGACCATATAAATACAGGTTTTACAATTACAATACGTGACTTTCTGTTCGTAAGTTGGACCGCGCGTCCCTGATTGTCATGGAATAATGCCTCAAGTATACTTGGACCTCTTTTTCTAAGGGCGGATTCGACCAAACTATTTATACGCAGTTTAAGTCTTATACTGCGAATAAAATCAATAATTACTTTAGTGATAAGAAACTTTTTGTTCTACCAAGTCTTATTCCAGGAAAAACTTGTCTATCCGAGAATAAATCGTTATACTGCCAAAATCTATGGTATAAACAAGTTATCTGTCGAATATTATAAGGGCGGCTGCTACATTTGACAAAACAGCTGTTTGTTTTCATAGATATTGACAACTTGACACCCGGATAATTTGTGTGCATATGTATTATTGTGTTGCGCTCTCTAAGCAATTGTTTTTTGAATTAAGTTGGTTTTTATGTATATACAGAATAACAATACCTAGGATTGGCTACTCTCAAGATTGCAATGGAAAAACAAAAACGAATTTATCTGAGAATAAAATCAAAGAGTAAAGTTATACAAGGGATACTTATTCAGGAATATCATGACTTTTGGACGAATCCGCCCTAAGTCAAACAAAGAAATCAGAGGTTTTACTAAATAAATAAATACTTGCCTAATTATTATTGACTGTAATTTTGAACCTGAACAAATCTCATTTATTTTTTTGGATGTACGGGTGGATTTTACCAACGCTTTCCGTTAGATAAATCCGTCTCCGGACGGAAAGAAGGACCGAAATATTTTGATCTAAAGAAAAGCCTTATTCGGTGTTAGTAAAACCACTATTGGTTTAGATTTTAAGGTTCCTTCTGCTAATCATTTTTTAACATTTCTAACGTCTCTTATTCCTAATAGCAAAGTCCGGTTTTCACATTCTAGTTCTTTGTGACCAAATAAGTAGGTATGTTAGATCCTTCTTTAGTAGCGTTAGCATCTAACACCATGACCATAATTATTTTGAGCTGTTCAAATAATTTGCTTTTTCAAAAATGCTGTTTTTACTCATGTTTCATTCGTTCTTAGCCAAGGTTACCAACAGAGTAAGGAAGAATAATATGTAAGGCGGTTGCGGGAAATTCCAGACTGTGTCAGAATGGGTTATGTTATTACAATGGCGGCAAGTAAGTAATTTGGTACTTACTGAATCATAGCAATTGATAGTGTAGTAAATATAATGTTAAATAAATACTTATGTAAATACCTACAATGTTATGAAAGGCTTCATCAGTGGTATTTACGCGCTCTGAAGGTGATAAGTACGGAATGGTTCAATAACCTACATCTTTGACGTTTTCAAAAGGAATTCAATTTATGACCGACTACACGGAGTAAAAGGGGGGTTATTACCTGAGATAAGCAGAGTGTCCATGTATTGGCATCTGAGACACTGATAGAGATTTGGCGACTCTTTAACTTTCCAGGTAGGTAAGGTATCGACTCTAGATTATTGTGGCTAGCTGAAACGAAATGAATTGCCTCGATAGTTGCGAAACGTTTGTCAAATCGAATGTAACACAAGATAAAATGAAAGAGAAAAACGAGTTCCAATTCGGGGAAGTAGCGGCACTATAGCGGTTTTCGAGTGACGTGTCATGCAACGAGTCAGACAGGACGATAACTGATAGTAGAACGCAGACTGGCTAGTGGTACTAGTATAGTATTATATGATCTGTGCTTGTAGTTTGTTTGTACTTACCTAATTAACTAACTGGTGTATCTTGTCAAAGCCTAGTAGGTAGTTAGGTTATGTTAGTTCAAAGTTGAACATATTTTTTTTAATTTCAAAAAGTTACTGCTAGGTAGTTACGCGGACGAATTTAACTAGACAATGTTGGTTAGTGAATAGTCATAGGAGATAAGTCACTCATTTGTTCCGTGTTTGATCTGGCAGCATCTTATTGAACACATCCTTATAATTAACTACATTGCATTCCCATGCATAAGTATTTAACCTTTAAATCTGTCAAGCCATGGCCGAACCGTAGTATGTAAAGAGGAAGGAAATGTTTTGCAGTGTTTGCTCCTTGGTTCGCTCTCTTGCCAAAGAGTATTTTTTGCTTTTTCTATGGTTTGCACTCAGAATAATGAAACCTCGGTTTGCATTCGTTTTGTACCTACTTTTTCACAAATCTTTTCAAAATGCTGCTGGTGCGCAGAATACTTCACACCGATCTAACAAAAATGATTGGTTGTAAATTGTATGCAAGCAGTTTTTAAGACTTGCTGACGATTCGGACAAATTATTTTGGGACACAATGTCCCAATTGACACTAAGATCGGGGTTATACTAAAATAAATTTTTATGATAATTTAATTCTATGAAATGTGTAAGTAACTGACCCGTAAAGTAGGTCAGTCGGTTGTGATGCGGGATGTTTCGTGACGGTCTAATTAGCATGTCCTACTGCCAGCCTAGGTGGTTCATGTGGTGCAAATTGTATCAAAACTAAACTACCGTTGCAATTTCAAATTACACACATCTGTTGGTTTGCTAAAATACTGTGACCTCTTCTGTATCCATGTA